>JAYXIM010010566.1:0-597905 GCA_037575425.1 Anastrepha fraterculus | reverse complement strand
AAGCCAACAAAATTTTAAACTTTGTTATGCTAAAACTGAATGTATTAAGAAATTGCGTGTTCTGAAGTTTTGTACAAATTTGTATTAAATTAAGGAGTCGAAATTTGTTTAATTCTCTAGTGCGTTTAATAACGTCAGCACTGATGCTATCCAATGGGAGTTAATAGACTTGGGGATGGAAAATTGTATCAGCAATCAGCAATGCTAGAAACCATACCGGTATAAATGCAAACAATCTTATGAGGTTTCTAAATCGCACAGACAGAATATATAGGTGGGTAAGGCTTTCTCAAGTGGGCCACAAAATTACCAAAGTGAATATTTTGCGATGAAATTCAGCCAGGACTGAGTTCTATCATCCAGAAGCACACTCAGAAAAATTTGTTGTAAAATTCTAAATAGTTTTTTTTTTATTAACTATCGAAGTTTTTTGCAGCGCTTGAATAATTATGACATTTCTCGTAAAGTAAGTATCCGATTACAACGATTTTTCAACTGCAGATTGATAAAGGATGATATTTTCCAAAGACGTTATTTTTGTTCCGAAACTTGATGTTTTGTTGTTGTAAATATTTTTTTTTAATAAACAATTAAAAATTTAACTGATTTCTGCGCCTCTGGGATGAAATTTTTTTAATGATATTAACGTAATAAACATCTGTGCATTTATGTATGGAAAAAAATGCGTGCAATTCGAAAAGGATTAATTACAATTAATTTTTTTGTGCCAGAATGCGCGCTTCGACTTACGCGGACGCGCACGAACACACAAACGGCGACTCGCGGGCGGCTTGCGAAAAACCGTGTTTCGGACACGTCTCAACGCGATATGCTTCCGTAAGATCAGTTTTGCCGACATTGTCATTAGTTGTGTCTAGTCTCCTTCCGACTGCTGTAGTGATGTGTTTCGGTGATAATAAAAACTGTGATATTATGTAAATCGCGTACGTTAATGTGTACAAAACTAAGTATAGACTAATATTAAATAATGCCACATGCAAATCGTTGTTGTAACTCTTTCGGAAAACAAAACCATAGTCGTGTTTACACAAATTCTAAGAAAATTAATTTTGATTACTGTAATAAACAAGAACATGAAAATCACACTAGTAAGTTGAAAAAGCGCTATTTCAAAGCGCAAACTTTGAAAAATACGAGGCAGTTCCATTCTTTTATTCCAAAAGATAAAAATTCCATCGAGTGCAAAATATTTTCAGCCCACGATCAATCTAAAATTATACCCATTATGTAAAAAAAAAACTACATGAAAAGTGTAAAAAGCGTGAATGATTTTCATTTTTTCTGGAAATAACGAATGAATATGCGATCTGTTTCACTTTTTGTGTCCGTCCGTGAATTGTTGTTGTTTTTCAGCGAGAAATTTTAAGGGCATTTGCTGACTGAATTTACAATGTATAGATCTGATATGTAAACATAAACGTTAGTAATAAAGAAGTATATATGAAACCTTGCATGACAGCTTATACATTCCTTTGAATACATTTGATTTAATTATCATTACGCATTTCCGCGACAGTCAAAGCGCAAATTCTGTTAAACGTAAATTATTTATATGGCCAATCTTTAAAAACAAGTAAACACCAGTAATGGAAAAGTCGGCAAAACTGATCTTACGGAAGCATATCGCGTTGAGACGTGTCCGAAACACGGTTTTTCGCAAGCCGCCCGCGAGTCGCCGTTTGTGTGTTCGTGCGCGTCCGCGTAAGTCGAAGCGCGCATTCTGGCACAAAAAAATTAATTGTAATTAATCCTTTTCGAATTGCACGCATTTTTTTCCATACATAAATGCACAGATGTTTATTACGTTAATATCATTAAAAAATTTTCCCCCCAGAGGCGCAGAAATCAGTTAAATTTTTAATTGTTTATTAAAAAAAAATATTTACAACAACAAAACATCAAGTTTCGGAACAAAAATAACGTCTTTGGAAAATATCATCCTTTATCAATCTGCAGTTGAAAAATCGTTGTAATCGGATACTTACTTTACGAGAAATGTCATAATTATTCAAGCGCTGCAAAAAACTTCGATAGTTAATAAAAAAAAAAACTATTTAGAATTTTACAACAAATTTTTCTGAGTGTGCTTCTGGATGATAGAACTCAGTCCTGGCTGAATTTCATCGCAAAATATTCACTTTGGTAATTTTGTGGCCCACTTGAGAAAGCCTTACCCAGGTGTGAAGTAATAATCGGATAGCCTGTTGGTAGTGAGATTGGAGCAACAAAATGGTGAGGAAGCACTAATTGGATTCCTGGTGTATCATCACATCACGTTCAGTTGTTTTTAAGCGTCACCTGACGGTGTTTTTTTCTGCTGCGTGAGGCAGGGCGAAATTCCTTCGCACTTACAGCGACCGTCGTCTACTGCGTAGTATGGACACTAAAACAATCCTTCGTCTGCTTCCGGGGGGGACACCCTTTCCGGGACTACTTTCTGTTTTCGGGAAGGCCCAGAATGGCATCCGTAAAGGATTAAATCTGTTCACCTATGTCTGCACTTGGAATCGGCTACCTTGACTATGCGTTATAGGTATCTCCGGAAGTATTCATGGCCCGAAAGGAACTGAGTTAAGAAGAAGTTCACTTCCCCAAAATTCTTTTGCACGTTTTTGACTATTGATGGAATAAGTTGGTATCCTATCAGCTTCGCCACCGCAGCATGGTTTGGCATCTCCGTTCCGCGACGCTAGTGATGATGTGCTCCTTCCTGGAGTCCCGCGCATCCATTCGTTTGCAGGGGCATGAGATCGACGGGTATCTCCCCGCTCATCACAAAAACTGCAGCGCCAGAGACAGTTGGGTAGGCTGAGGCAACTCCAGGTGCCGCTGTTCATTGCATAGCTTCCATTGCTTTGCGCTTGGCTTTGTAGTTTAGCACAATTTCCCATGATTAGCCTTATTTTGCTCTGTGTTGGCCTACCGATGGCGTCACCTGGTGATTGTTCAAGAAACTTTTTAAATATTACAAATGGGCATATGATACTAAAAATTAATTGTAATTAAAAAATGTAATAAAAAAAATTAATTTTTCCGGAATTATCCACTTATATTTACACTCATTTCTATAAACTAAATATTTTCGATTTTTAATAGCGCCATGGATTACTATTCAGGTGCCGCTTGGAATCTCCGTTAATAGAACACCAAAATGATAGAAAGTTTTTTCTATTAGGATAGGTTGCCCCTTGGGAGGCAGTGCAAGCCTCCGCGTGTATTTCTGCCATGGGAAAACTCCTCATAAAATAATAAAAAATATCTGCCGTTCGGAGTCGACTTAAAACTGTAGGTCCTTCGATTTGTGGAACTGCATCAAAGCGCACATCAGAAATAAGAAGAGGAGTTCGGCCAAATACCTAGCAGAAGCGTGCACGAAAATTATTTATTTATTTTTTAAGCATTTTTTTCAGTCAAATATGTTGCCTTTTTTTCTATAAGGGTAAGACTCCGTCAGAAAATATGAGATTTGCAAGTGGTCTTTCGATTTCTTTGAAACTTTGGGAAATATTAGTTCTAGGTAAGATACATTCGAGCCTAAAAGGATTTTGAAAAATTTTCAAAATTGAGTCATTTACGCCATGTTGTTCTTGAATCGTTGGATGGATTTCAATGCAATTTACAGACAATATAGAAACAAATAATTAGTATTATGTTAAAAAAAAATTTCGAAATTTTGATCAAAAAAAAGTCAAAAAAATTTTTTGAATCAATTTTTAGTTGATTTGGCCAGTTTTTTAGATTTTCTGTTATACACGTAACGATTCCTTATGATTTAACCTTTATTTTGAAAAAAAAAAAATTTTATGGTGTCTATAATAGTTCTCGAGATATTGCGATTTTAGTGGAAGCGCGCACGCACGGTTCGCGTACGCACGCACGGTTCGCGCTGCGTTATGTGTTCCTGTATGAAGTGACTGGAGCAGACTGCTGCAGGTCTGTGCGCGTTTTTCTACTCCCGCGCTGCGTAACCGCGAACTTCACGGTGCGCGCTTCCACTAAAATCGCAATATCTCGAGAACTATTATAGACACCATAAAATTTTTTTACTACTTATTTGTTTCTATATTGTCTGTAAATTGCATTGAAATCCATCCAACGGTTCAAGAAATATTGATTTTTGAAAAAAACACGGTCCCGATTTTCAACATGGCGTAGATGACTCAATTTTGAAAATTTTTCAAAATCCTTTTAGGCTCGAATGTATCTTACCTAGAACTAATATATCCCAAAGTTTCAAAGAAATCGAAAGACCACTTGCAAATCTCATATTTTCTGCCGGAGTCTTACCCATAAAATAAGCAGAATTTTAACCTGGGATGGCGTTGATGGCCACGCAGAAATTATCATGAAATAGTAGAAAACGTCGGAAAATGGTTTGGATGGCTCATAAATTTAATTTTTTTTATTCAATCTGCATACTTTCATTTTATAGCTGGGTCTTAAATTGCGTCACAAAACAACACTTTCCATGGGCCACTCTAGTATATATACGTAATTTTTTAGGGACATTCTAAAACAGGATTGAATGAATGAACAAGGGAAATAGATGCTGACAAGCTGCGCCATCAAGTGAATCTTCATTGGACATTTGAACTCTGCCATATTCCATACATAATGGCCTACAAAGGCTACTCAAATAAATAAATAAGAGGAATTTCACACACAACTTCTTCCATTCAATATCCACATCGACACGCCCTTTATGGAAAACTACTTATATATTTATACTAAATCTTACCGAAAATCCACCAATTACCCACGCCGCAACATCAAAAGGCCACACAGCTAAGGCAATGTGAGTGAATTTTTGAATGCACTCAAACTCCATAACTGGTTTAATTGCCGCATGCATGGCAAAAATCTACTTCTTATATACTTTAAGGTGTACATACGAGCATATAAATATGTGCATGTGTGCTACCACCAATGGTTGCTACCATGGCCGTGATCAGGGTTGCCGAAATTGGGCATTTCGGACCAAATCTGGTCCAAAAAATTTATTTTGGGCCGATGGGCATCTAATTAAAATTTTGGTCCGTTTTGTAAGCGGGCACAATTTGTTTAGTAGCTACAAATTGCTACATCTGTTCAGTGTAAAGTTTTTTTAATGTTAATGAAACACAGCTCGAACTTAATGTTCACATAAACACTGACAAAAGACGTGAAGAAGTGGTGTCTTGCACTCACCTTATATAACTTCGCTATAATTCAGATTGTTCGATAAATCGACATACAATAATCGTACGTTACCTTTAACTGTTAACTATACACATCCCTACAAATTGACAAACAGCAGGCGCAGGTGAATTTATCAAAATGGAAAAGTAAGTAATTTTATAATTAAATGATATGATACAAATACCAAAAAAACTATTTAATTTCGTTTCAGGTTCTTAATCAAAAAACCGAAGTCAACCACGGTAGAGCAGCCATCGGGCAGGTAGTTTTATTAAAACATACATGGCACAGGACATTGACATATTTTAATTGTGTTTTTCATATTATTTTTCACAGCGTTGACGTGAATCAAAATGAAAATTACAAACGCAAGTTTAGAGCCGAATGGCTACAATCATTCGATTGGCTACAAAACAAGGATGGATCTGCTTTTTGTGTTGCTTGTGAGAAAGCTATAGATAACCACAACGCTCACCTGAAAGTTCATGAGAAAACTGCGACACATATCCGAAACTGCGAATCGCGCAAAAAGCAACATACGCTTGAAATGTTTTATGATCCTGAACAAGAAAAACAACATATAACAGTAAGAAATGCCGAATTCGCACTTGTGATGTTTTGCATAACCCATAATCTGCCATTTTTGATAATGGAATATTTGCCAGCGTTGTTGGTGGAGTGCTGTCCAGATTCTAGTATCGCCAAGCTGATTAAATGTGGTAGGACAAAGTCAACGCAGATCGCCGAGATTATTGGAAAGAAGGCCAATGATCGAGTATTTGAAACGCTACGAAATACGAAGTTTTCTCTTATCGCTGATGAAACAACAGATATTAGTACCACGAAAAGCTTAGTTTTGGTAGCAAGGTTTGTTGACAGTGTACGAGTGGTACAGGATAGGTTTCTTGCTTTGTTAGAAGTTACCAAGTCAGACGCAGTTTCTATTTTTCAGCTCATAAAACAATTTTTCAATACCAATAATATACCACTTAAGAATATTATCGGCTTGGCAACAGACGGTGCAAATGTTATGGCAGGTGATGCAGGAGGTGTTAAAGCATTGCTTAACAAAGAAACAAATTTTTTTTTATGAAATGCACTTGCCATTCACTTCATTTATGCACAAGTTATGCCAGCAGACATCTGCCGAAAAGCATTGATTTTCTGTGCCGTAACATTTATAATTATTTTTCGCATAGCTCCAAAAGGATCAATGATTTGAAGGAATTTCAAGAATATTGTTCAGTTGAGCCTCACAAAATATTGGGAGTCTCACAGACTCGATGGCTGTCGTTGGAGGGTGTAGTTGCACGGCTTATTGAACAGTGGGACAGCTTAAAGTTATATTTTATTTCTTGCTTTTACGAAGTGAATGGCATTCGCCCTGCGCAATTAGCAGAAGAAATGTGCGCAAACACCAAGTGTTATTTTTTGTTTTTAACATACATATTACCTATAATTAATAACCTCAACAAAGATTTTCAATCGGAGAGTTCCCGACTGCCATACTTATATTCCAATATGAAATCTATTTATCTTTTAATTATAAATAATTTTGTTAAACACGATGTTTGCATTAAGGAAACAAATATTGACTTTAGAAGTGAAAGCAATCAAAAGCCATTGCGTGATATTTTCGTAGGAACTAAAGCGGAGATATTTATGACAAAACACTTAAGTGAAGATGATATAATTGAAGTAAAGAGAAATATACTTTCTTTCTATGTCGAGCTCTTAAACCAAATTAACAATCGGTTTGATTTCAATCGTGAAGATATTAAAATGTTACAAATAATTACACCGGCTAAAGTCTTATCGCAGGAAGATTTGCAGATACTCCCGTTGATACTTACATTCAGTGAGTTAGTGGATTGCGACCCTGACCAAATTACAAGTCAGTGGAATTTGTTAAGGTTGAGTGATGTAAATCTTTCTGCTGATATGGATATAGACACATTTTGGTCGAAGGTGAGCTTATTGAAAAATGGTATCAATCAAAGAAGCTTTGCCGAATTATCCGATTTCATTTTTAATTTACTTTCACTTCCACACAGCTCTGCCGCGGCTGAAAGAAAATTTTCAACGCTTTCTCTAATTAAAACGAAACTACGTAACCGACTAGAAATAAGTAGTATTAATAGCATCATGCTATGTAAAGAGCTCGTCAATGTGAAAAGTCCCCACTATGTGTGGTCAGTAAAAAGAGATTTTTTTTTGTAATATTTATTTATTTTAGCGGTTGTTTTGAACAGCTGCAATTTCTTACATGTATAAACGTACATTTAAGTGTTAGTTTTAAAGTAATGTGATTTTTTACAAGACTATAATGCATTGATCTCATATGTATATGTATGTATCTATGTATAAATACTTATGTACCTTCATGTATATGTTAAAAACATATAACAACATATCAATAATAAGCAAATGAATTCATTTCAAGTTGATTCTTGACAAAAAAAAATTTTGGGCATTTTTCCTCGGATTTGGTCCGATTTGGTTTGTAATTTGGTCGGAAATTTTTTTTTTTAGTGGCAACCCTGGCCGTGATGACACCACCAACAATGATGAACGCTAAGGATGAGCTGTGTATCCACTTAAGAAGACAGAAGAATGCAGACAAATGCAGAGAGGCATGCAATAAGAATGAACAGAATGGCTAACTTAATGGAGGAGAAAGAATTTAAGAAGCGCTCAAGTAGATTATATGCATGTGTACATATATGAATATATAACCATATAAAATAATAAATACAAAAAAAAAATATGTGTGAAACTCCGCCTATTGATTAAATACAACGTAGAGGACCCCTGCAGGGAAAATTACTAGTTAGAATAGGACCAGTACACTTTCATGTTTTACCTTTTTTTGGTGTTTGTAAGTGGCATTTTTAGCACTGTTTTCTCCTACGAAATGTTAATTGTCCGGTCATGCATCAAAATACCTTTTCAAATACCAGCTCAGACTAGCCAAACAAAGTCTATTATGGTCCTAAAATGAAAAAAATCGAGGCAATTGAAAAAATATATAAAATATCCATGTTTCCTTTTCAACATTTCTAACTACTCTATTGCATATTAAAAGCGTATACCTAAAGAATTTTATATTTTTTTGTAATTAAATGCTACTTTTTTCAAGTACAATAATTGGTTAAACTTATACAGGCTCAAACTTATGCTATAAGTAAATGCTAAGCTCTTAAAACAAATCAATCAAAAACATCAAAATCATCAAAAAACCAATAAAGAAATAAAATTTTAGGTACTCATTTTGCGATCATAAATAGGTAAAATTAATAAATTTTGAATTGATATTTTATGGGCCCGATTGCTGCCGCTACAGACCGGAGTTTGGCAAGGCGCTTCGCAATACACGCAGTAACTGATGCAAAAAAGGCATCATACTTAACACAACAGCAAAAACATACGAGTACGCGAATGGTATTGCGATAACCAGCAGAAACTTTAATGCATTATCAAATACTTTCAGTGATATTGAAAAAGCAACGGGTAAAATTGGATTGTGAATTAAGGGCGAAAAACAAAATCTATGTTGATATCCAGAGAAAACGACCTGGTACCTGGTACAATGCAAATCGAATATGAATTTGAAATGGTGAAAATGTTCACGAATCTAGGGTTTAAACTAAGCCACGGCAACGCAACGAGCATCAGAATCGACGAGAATATAGCAGCATATAAAACATTCTACTCACTTACTTAACTTTTTAAATCGAAGCCGCTGAACAGATTTTTCAAAATTTCGCTGTATAAATCTTTAGTCCGAGCAGTTCTTTGCTATGGATCAGAATCTTGGACAATAAGTGAAAAAGACAAAAACAAACTCCAAGTATTCGACGAAAAATTTTGGGGCTGGAGTCAAAGACAATGGCGAGTGGCGTATAAGATGGACCCATGAACCAAGGACCAAATTTTAAGAGGGGAAAATGTTGTGCGGTCCATCAAAGCTCAAAGACTAAGATTAGTCCAGGCAAAAGAGACAAAAAAATAGCCAACTAAGTAATTTTAGGAGTATGCGAGTTTATGGTTTTATTATGTAAAGCCCATCACTGTGAACTTAAATTTGAGTTTTCGGGGTCGGGGGTTGTGTCCCGCGGCCGCCATCTTGGAAATAAGGGTGCAACTGGTTTTTTGCGTTTATCTCGTGAATTCCGAAAGTTACGAACATTTTGTAAGATACTTTTTTGAAGACAATAATATTATCTACAACTTTCATTCAAAACTTTTTATTGTAAAATTAATAATAAAAAAGTTATAAACAAAATTACGCGAAAAATTAAGGGATGAATTGTTTTAAGGCGTAATAACTTCTTTTTTATAGATTTTATGGAAAATATACTTTAGAGATTTTTTATAGAGCATTCTTTTGTGAACATTTTTGTCTATAAGTTTTTTCCGCTATCTTTATTTAGTCTTATGATTTTGAGCTGCTAAGCGGAGCAACCAATACATTAGCGAAGCGCGTACATGATTACACAGGCCGACAAAATGTAACCAACATTCAGACCCAGAAACCAGACTATATATTTCCGAAGGTTAATGATGCGCTGAATCCAAATCTGGCCGCAGAATTGCTCTATCTGCTCTGGTTTTCGAGATATCCTAACCTGAAAGAGCAAAAAAAAACATTTTTGCCCATATTTGAGGTTATGTAGCCTTGCAGATGTTTTCTTTCACCAAAATTAAAGGATGGCATCTTTAAACACGATCCTTCTTTTTTCAAATCGCGTTTTGTTTGCTCAAATATCATTTTTTTTCGCAGAGATATCGCATTTTGAAATTTTCATGTTTCGAACGTTTCCTACACCTGACAATCGATTAAGTAACATAGACATGATATAGTCGATTACTAATTTTCTTGAATAACCTCAAATATGGGCAAAAATGGTGTTTTTTGCACTTTTAGGTTAGGATATCTCGAAAACCAGAGCCGATAGAGCAATTCTGCGGCCAGATTTGGATTCAGCGCATCATTAACCTTCGGAAATATATAGTCTGGTTTCTGGGTCTGAATGTTGGTTACATTTTGTCGGCCTGTGTAATCATGTACGCGCTTCGCTAATGTATTGGTTGCTCCGCTTAGCAGCTCAAAATCATAAGACTAAATAAAGATAGCGGAAAAAACTTATAGACAAAAATGTTCACAAAAGAATGCTCTATAAAAAATCTCTAAAGTATATTTTCCATAAAATCTATAAAAAAGAAGTTATTACGCCTTAAAACAATTCATCCCTTAATTTTTCGCGTAATTTTGTTTATAACTTTTTTATTATTAATTTTACAATAAAAAGTTTTGAATGAAAGTTGTAGATAATATTATTGTCTACAAAAAAGTATCTTACAAAATGTTCGTAACTTTCGGAATTCACGAGATAAACGCAAAAAACCAGTTGCACCCTTATTTCCAAGATGGCGGCCGTGGGACACAACCCCCGACCCCGAAAACTCAAACTTAAGTTCACAGTGATGGGCTTTACATAATAAAACCATAAACTCGCATACTCCTAAAATTACTAAGTTAAATCTTCTTTTGACTGGACTAGATGGCTAGGTCATACAATGAGAGTTGATTCAACGAAATGCATATAAGTGACACTCAAAGATTTGCAACGAAAGCAAGAAGCAGAATGAATAATCGAGAGGAGATGGAGCGTGAAACAGACTGGAGTCTTAAATGACAATCAGACTGCTCTGAAGGCCCTGGAGAACGCGAAGCAAACCTCAAAGATTGTTCAAGAATGTAAGAAGAAGCTCAATTCTGTCGCAAAACAAAACAGGCGTGTACTTATATGGGTTCCAGGACACTCCGGTGTTCAAGGAAACGAAATTGCCGACGAATTGGCAAACCGAGGATCAGCGGTTCCCCCACAAGAGCCAGAGCCAATAATCGGAATCAATTCTGCAGAGACCAAGAAGTGGATCAGTGATTATGTATGCAATTTATTTAAGGAGTGATGATCCGGTCTAGAACGCTGCAGAACTGCAAAGTGTTTTATAACAAGTCCGAACAGAAAACTGTCAAACTTTCTACTAAAACTTAGAAGGAAAGACGTTCGGTTGATGGCCGGTTTCATCACAGGACACCCCCCTTGGGGTCAGCAGATGACCACCATTGGAATCATTGAGTACTTGATTCGCCTATCTTTCTTAGAGGAGGTGGATAGCACTGAGCACTTTCTCTGTGATTGTCCTGCCTTTGTTAGAGCACGGCTACGAGTTTTGGGTTCCGATGTCGTGAGAATCAGTAAAATTCGTTCTCTAAAACTGGAGGATATTTACAGATTTGCTAAAGAATCTTTAGAATTCTCACAGGACTAACTATCCCTATCTCTGTCTCTATTCTTTCCTATCTCTTTCTCTGATACTTTTCTTCTTCCCTTCTTGACTATCTACCCCCTTTCCAGAGCTCTAAATGCAATGGACTTTTTAGCCTGAGTGTTTTAAGAGCCACCAAAGTTTTTGCTGCTCCTTGGCTCGACCTTGTCAAATTTCAAATTTCAAGAAGAAGACCAAAATATAGATGTATTGACGAACTAAAAGATGACATAGGAAAACTAAAGGTCAGCAACCGGAAGGAATCAACCGAGGATCTGGGCACATGGAGACATTTGGTGCAGCAGGCCAAAGGTTACCCAGAGCTGTAGCCCGCTATTTCGGTAGATATCACTTTTGAAGCTGTCATTTTTTGATATTTGACAAGTAGAAACTACACCATTAATAAAAATGTAACGATTCGCGCTTAAAAAACGCAATGAAATTATTAAAATTCACAATAAAAAATGGTGCAAATTTGGCAAAGACGGTTCGTAAAACTCGAAGATTTCTGGGTCATCATGAAGCACCTTGTCGGACTGCAATACAGAAATTGGTGAAAAAATTCGAGCTGTTGGGACAAGTTAGTGATGTGAAGAATAAAACCCGTGCACGGCGCTCAAGAACAGCCGAAAATCGAAAATATTGCTGTTGTAACCGAAAGAGTTGAAGAAAACCCAGGATTGTCCATTCTTTGTCGTTCTTTTTAATTAGGCATTCCGTATTTTGCATAAAGATTTGGATCTCAAGGCTTATAAAGTCCAGTTAACGTAAGAACTCAAGCCGGCCGATCATCAACAACGTCGTGTCTTTGCTGATTGGGTCGCTGAAATGCATGAAAATCATCCGGAATTCCATCGAAAAATCATCTTGAGTGATGAGGCCCATTTCTACCTCGCTGGCTTCGTCAACAAGCAAAATTGTCTGATCTGGGGCTCAGAAAATCCAAGACTTATTATTGAAAAGCCTCTCGATCCTCAACGTGTGACTGTTTGGTGCGGTTCATGGTCCGGCGGAGTCATTCGACCTTACTTTTTCGAAAATAAGCTAGAGCAACGATTTTTTATGGCCGGAATTGAATGGTATTGATCTGGGCAACGTTTATTTTCAACAAGACGGCGCTACGTGCCACACAAGCAACGAAACGATTGATATTTTATCAAAGTAACACCTCTTATTGCAAAACCCTTTAGTACGGTTTTTCGTCAACTCCTTTTCATTCATATTCGTCAACAGCAAAAAAAGGTGTAATCGGCCGTTCCGTGGAATTTTGCCGAACCAAGTTTTCTGGAACTATTTTTTGTTCTTCATGCCGACATTACCGAAGTACAAAGTGGTGCAAAATTAGTCATCCTATTGGAAGATTTATAATTTTTGCAAATGGTCGTCGTACGTCCATCATATTTGACTCTTGGGAGCTAAACAGCTGCAGTCTACAAGCAGGCAAGCAATGGAGCGCGCAAAGGTCAAAATAAAGATTCACTTGAAATAATATTTTTAATTTAGTAAAAAAGTTGCTAAAAACAAAATTGGTTGACTACTTTTGCGCCACCTTGCATAATTATTCATTGAAGGCGGAAAAAATATATATGCGCCTTGATGAATAAATAAATATTTGCCGAGAAGGGTATAAAGTAATTTTTTTTAGCAAACTTCAATTATCAACGCCTATTCCCAATCACCAAAAAGGCTTGTAAAACAATTGATTAATTGTCACGCACAAACGAGCACATGCGAGTAATATAATTTTTATTATGTGATAAAGAAAAAATTTTAAAACTATTAATGAGTTACAAAACAATAAAGAATACAAATCAAAGTCCAGCTCATTCATGCCAATTTCGAAATTCCCATTTCTCTACAATGTCGCTTATCATCCCGCACTGTAAATCGGCTCCATCCACTTCACACAAATTCTAGTTAACCACCTTCGCTTAATTAAAATTATCTTATCTTGCTTAACAAGCCACTAAACAGCTACAATATTTTGTTAAGTCGTTCAGTAGGCAAAAAAAAGAGCAGAACGAAATGAAATAACTAAAATCGTACACCTCGAAAATAGCAAAGCCATAAAAGAAGAACAAAACGGAAGGTACGACAAGTCAGATAATAAGCAAAATTGGCACACTAATAAGAACTGGAACTGCAGACATTCATCCATACATACAACTCAGATATGCGTGTGTGTCTGTTTGCATACGAAAGCATCCAGTTAAGGTTAGCGTTGAAACAAAAGTATGCGATTTACCTACTTGTAAATCCCTTTGTGTCCGGTAAATTTTGCCGGCATTCATGGCCGATGGCGATTCCCTGCGACTCGCATTACCATAACAAGGCAACTCCGCTGTCTGGGAGTATCTTGCCATACATTTTATTAGCTGTTTTATGGGACAACATCTTTAAACATTCTGGCAAGGAAATTAACATTTTGTTAAACTGTCACATTTATTGTGGCAATGAAATGTTGAAAGACCAAAATAATGGAAAAGAAGCTGCAGATAACGCTGCCACTGCTGCCGCTGCTGCTGCTGCAGCTGTTGCTGGTGTTGTAGTTGTAGATGGATCTAGAAACTGGAGATTGAGTTGATAGTAAAGGCACAATTTTTATGAGTAAAATTAAAAATGAGCAGTGAAGAGTTAATGATGAGATAATTACTTGGGTAAATTTAAGCGGTGACCATAGGCGGGTAGATTTGTGCGTTACAACCATTCGGTTCGTCACGCCTGCGATGCTTTTTGTGCATATGAAAGAAGACATTTTTTCATCGTTTGCCATTCGGTTGGTTGGGTTTGTTGATATGGCGAGTGTGCACCATCACCATCTTCATCATTTCGAATTTAATATTGGCTGTACAACTAATTAATTTCGTATTTTTTGTTAAAAAAGCCATTTATTTAAGTATAAAAGTGAAAAAATATTTTATTCAAAACATTGTTCATCGGAAGCGGCAACTTTTTCCCATCTTTCAGGCAAGTTATGGACTCTATCCCAAAAAAAACTTCTCATCTTTTGAGCCGAGAAAGTCATCAAGCCATTTTTTAATACCTTCAAAATTGGTGAACCGTATTCCAGAAAGGTGATTCTGCATCAACCGAAACAAGTGGTAATCAGAAGGAACTATATCTTGGCTATAAGGCGCGTGGGGTAGAATTTTCCATCCGGCATTTTCCAAATAATTTTTGACCGGTACTACAACATGTGGCCGACCATTGTCATGAAGGAAACTCAAATTCTCGTGTCTGGGCGCCCATTCTGGCCGTTTTTCGGCAATTGCTTGTTTCAAACGTATCATCTGTTGCCTGTATAGCTCTCGTCTGACCCGATTTTAACAGCTCACCCTTCTGATCCCACCAAATACAGAGCATTCCCTTCAAACCATGAATATTCGGCTTTGGTGCCGATTTGGCTGGTTGGTCTGGCTTCACATTTTATCTTTTACGCTTTGGGTTGTCGTAATGAATCCACTTTTCATCGCCAGTGACAATACGATGCAGAAACAATTTCTTTTTGTGGCGATTAAGCCGCATTTCAGACATGCAAAATCGTCTCTCAACGTCTCTAGGCTGCAATTCGTGTGGCACCAAATTTTCTTGTTTGTGAATGTATCCGGCTGCTTTTAAACGTTTAGAAATGGCTTGTTGAGTGACTTCCAATGTTTTTCCAAGTTCTTCTTGAGTTTTATATGGATCTTGATCGAGTAATGCCTCCAATTCTTTGTCCTCAAACTTTTTTGATGGACCTGATCGCTTTTTGTCTTCTGTGTCAAGATCACCACTTTTAAATCGTGCAAACCACTGCTGACACACTCTAACCTCTGGAGCATATTCAGGATAAGCTTCTGCGAGTAAACGATGTGCTTCTGTTGTACTTTTCTTTAAATTGAAGAACAAAAGCAAACCTCCCCGCAAATGCTGTTTTGTTGGAACGTAAATAGACATTTCGACTGTAATAAAAAAAATGTGTGTGTTTACTAATATTCACTGTGACTTATCAAATTTACTTGATTTTTTGGCGTGCTTTAACATAGAATAGCTGTCACTGTCAAAATATTGACTACATAAACAGATATGAGGTTAGTAGGAAATACGAAAATAATTAGTTGCACACCCGATATTAACGGGTGATCAATCATGAGGTGATTTTTTCAATAGTTAAAAAACAAAAAAAAATGTAAATTATGTTCAAAACCTTTATTTATCATTTGAAAGGACATTCTTTGACATTTACTATTTGAGTATGACTTCATACAAATGTTGGCCGCAACTACGCTTAAGGTGGTCCATTCTGAAGGTCCAATTTTCAATCACTCGTTCGAGCATTTCGACTGGTATGTCGTGAATAACACGCGTAATGTTGGCTTCCAGAGCTTCAATCGTAGCTGGTTTATCAGCATAGACCTTGGACTTCACGAATCCCCAAAGAAAAAAGTCCAAAGGTGTGATATCACAAGATCTTGGTGGCCAACTCACAGGTCCTAAACGTGAAATCAGCTGCTCTCCGAAATAACTTCTCAATAAAGTCATTGTTTCACGAGCTGTATGGCAAGTGGCTCCGTCTTGTTGAAACCAAATGTCGTAGAGATCATTAGATTCAATTTCAGGTAGCAAAAAGTCCGATATCATGGTACGGTAGCGAGCACCATTCACAGTTACGTTGCGGCCATCATCATTTTTGAAAAAATATGGACCGATGATTCCACCAGCCCATAAACCACACCAGACCGTTGTTTTCTCTGGGTGTAAAAGTCAATTTTGCTTATTGACGTAACCATTGAGCCAGAAATGCGCCTCATCGCTGAACAAAATTTTGCTCGAAAACAGCGGATCTTCTTCAATCTTTTCAAGAGCCCAGTGAGCAAAACGGTGACGTGCAGGAAGGTCATTTGGCTTTAGTTCTTGTACGAGCTGTATTTTGTATGCTTTTAAATGAAGATCCTTCCGTAAAATTGACCAAGTTGTTCCATACGACAGTCCAAGTTGCTGAGAACGGTGCCGAATCGATTCATCGCGGTTTTCACGTACACCCTCTGCTACTGCCGCTATATTCTCAATGCTTCTTGCTGGACGTGGTCTATTCGGTCGAGAATTATCCACCAATGAATATTCGGATTCAAATTTGTTGATGGTATGTCGAATAGTGTTTAAGGCAGGCCGATTATGTTGACCATAATGCGGTCTAAGCGCACGAAAAACATTTGTCACAGAACGCTGATTTTCATAATACAGTTGAACAATTTGTAGACGTTGTTGCGGTGTGAGTCTTTCCATGATGAAATGCCAAACGCTGTTCAACAAATCCACGATGACAGTTTGCCACAACTCGCGCGCGATCTGTAAAAAAAAACGCAAATGAAAAAAACTCCTCTTAATTGATCACCCGTTATTATTATTAGGCTACTGCGCACAGCGACAAAAGTAGATCTATTGTGCAAAGCCTGCTGGCTTTTTAAAAATTTCAGCACATTCCGGGGTTTATTGTTTCATAGTTTATATGGAGGCACAACAGTACCACCAAGGTGCTGTAGCCTTGTGCAGACCATTTACAAAAAATGTGTTCTGAACTTTCAGTGTCCATTTCGCAGAATCGGCAGATGACGGTCGCAGGGAGACCAATTTTGTTTAAGTCATACCTCAGACTACAGTGGCTTGTAAAGCAGCCTGTTAAAAGTCATAAGTCTACTTTGCTAAGTAAAAGAAGCTTTTCAGAAATTCTTCTGCCCTGCGTTAGCCATTGTTTCACTTGTCGCTGACTGATAGAGTTTCGCCGGTGCTCACCGAACTTCTTCACCTCCTACCTCCCGAGAATTTTGTTGATGGGGTCCTTTGTAATTCCACAAAAAGGTGCAGGACCTATAAGGGGCATATTTTCACCTGTTTTTGCGCGTTGGTCAGTTATTTCAGTTCCCTCGTGTCCTTGGTGTCCAGGAACCCAATCCAGTAATAATATGCTGAACTTCCCTAGCGTATTAAGAAGGTTCCGACAGTCATATACGATTTATGAGGTGAAGGGCTTTCAAAGTCGCCTGACTATCGGAAAGTATGTAAGTGCTAGTTCCTCTCATTTTTCTACGGAGACATTCATATCTCAATGGCATGTATGTATTTCTGGCAGAAATATAATTGGGTGGAGACCCATTGGAATCGATTTTTTTTTTATTTAGGTGCTTTTGCAGTTTGTTTCAAATGTTAGTTTAAATGCTCGATTTTTTTCCCTGTTATGAATATGGCAATAATAGTAATAATCAGCTAAATTTTAATCGAGTATTGGGAGCGAGATATTAACATTTTTTTCGTCAGTCAAGCCGCGATCAAGGTCTGGTGTATAACCAAACTAGCCGACTCTTGTAAGGAAGAGATCAAATATCTTATGTGTGCAGGTAACATTTCTCTGAACTGGGCTCCAGAGCATTGGAGCGTAGAGGAAAATGAAATAGCCAATGAGGTTGCCAGCAAGGGGCTTCCGGAGGAACGGGCTCCACACAAACAGCGATAATTTTTACAATTCCTTTATGTTCAGTGGCTTAGTAGGGAAGTAGGGAAGTAGGTGAAATGTGTGTACTTCCGTAGGAATTACTGTACAAATTTGTATTTTCTATGTAATTTTAACTTTGGTCTACTAGCATTTAAGCTATTTGGAAGTTATACAAATATAACAAGAATTTCGCTGAATGTTTGTTTTGAGACTAGCACAGATAAGAGAGACTAAATACATTATTTTTTTTTTTTGTAAAATTGAATTACGAAAAGCGGCTCTTTTTGGAACTAAGTTAAAAAGAAAACCTACATAATTTTCCTTTTTAAGTTTTAGGTATCCTTTTTTGTATATCCGTAACATCCCGCGAGTAATTTTACAGTGGAGGGGGTTAAAAATGTTACTCAAAGGTTAATTGTGAACTTTCCTCTAGACATTTTTTCATACCAAACTTAAATTTTTCCGCTCCGTTGTCGTTTTTCCCACATCTCCTAGCCCTAGGCCACATTAAATATTGCCAAATTTGTACTGCTTCGTACATTTTACATTTACATTTTTTTGGACAAACATCGCTCCGCTTTGCTTCACTGTTCAACTGCTTGCTCTGCCTAAAAAGCTGTGTGGGTGTTTAGAAATCATACAGCAACGAGTGTGCGAGCAAACACTTGGGTGGCGCGTGAATTGATGAATTTCAAGATTTGTGTGCCGTTAAAACAACAGTAAACATGCTTTAACGGGATTAGCTGATACAAAATTTATTTATTGACATTTGTCTTTGATCACTTCGCTTCTTTCTTCTGTTTTTTTTTTTGTTTTCGTATTTGCAGCAAAGCTAAATCTCGCGAAAGAAATTTTGTGGCAAAAAGCCATAATTAAGTGATACCAACAACACACGAAAAATGTTGTAAATACGTGCGTATCTGCATGTATGTATGCATAATTTAATTTTTGCGAGCGATAAAAGAAAAATTGTATTCAATTACCTCGCCTTCTCCGTTCGCTTATTGTTTGGCTGCGTTTTGTAAAGGGTGGTTAAATTTCAAGGGCCGATGTTGAATGTGAACCACACCTAAACGTCAAGCTTTATTTTGCATTTAATTTAAATTTTTTCAATTTCAGACTAATTCAATTTCAACCATGGAAAGACACATAATCGAGCAAGGCGTTAAAGTTATTCAGGCTTATTATGAAAACGGGCGTTCAAATCAAAATGCATATCGCGCACTTCGTGAAAAAAATCATCTTCAGTGATGAGGCACATTTTCACCTCAGTGGATTCGTCAATAAGCAGAATTGCCGCATTTAGGCGAATGATAATCCAGGAGTGATTGCCGAAAGACCAATGCACCCGCAAAGAGAGACTGTTTGGTGCGGTTTATGGGCCGGCGGCATCATTGGGCAGTATTCTTTCCAAAATGAGGCCGGTCAGGCAGTTACTGTGAATAGTGTTCGCTATCGTGAGATGATAACGAACTTTTTATGGCCCGTATTGGAAGATATGGATGTGGACGAAATGTGGTTTCAACAGGACGGTGCCACTTATCACACAGCTAACGAAACAATGACTCTTTTAAGCGAAAAGTTTGATGGTCGAATAATCTCAGGTCGCGGCGATGTCAATTGGCCGCCAAGATCATGTGATTTGACACCGTTGGACTTCTTTCTTTGGGATTATTTGAGAGAAAAGGTGTACGTCGATAATCCAGCAACAATTTAAGAGCTAAGGGATGTCATAACTCGGTACATTAGAGGCATAGAACCTCAATTATGCCTCAGCGTCTTCGAAAATTTGGACCATCGGATGGAGGTGTACCACCGAGGCCGTGGTGGCTATTTGGCTAATATTTTGTTTTATGCGTAATTGAACCATACCAGTATTATCATGGTAAAGAAAAATGACAATAATTTCCTAAAAAAATTATATTTTATTTAAAATCAACACCGGCCCTTGAAACTTAACCACCCTCTAGTTTGGCTGCATTTTGTACATCAATTTTATTTGCTTCTACGGCGCTTGTTATGTTGTGTGTGTGTGTGTGTGTGTATGAGTGTGCATATGTGTGTATCTGTTTTTATGTTTGTGCGCGTATGTGTGCGCTTTAATCGCTTTCACAACAAGGATTAATGACATGGAATAAAAAAGAAGTTAACAAGTTGCCTTTGCGCCGTTTCCGATAAATATTCGCCTTGTCTGCTTTTGTCCGCTAAAGTGGCATTCGCGCTGCCTTGTTAATATTGTTGTTGTTATTGCTATTGTTGCAGCGCTGTGTTGTTACTTACTCTTATTGTCTTATTATTGCCGCCGTCACCGTCGCCGTCGATTTCACATGCGAGCTTGGCGCCTGCGCAGCGCTTTTAATGAAACAAAGCGGGAATTTTAAATGACCACCATAAAGAACAATAAACAAAATCACCAACAGCAAGCGACAACTACAACAACAACAACAACATTAGCAACCACATTAGTATGAGTGATATAATTGCAAAACGAAAAAACAAAAAACAAATTAATAAAATAAAATGAAATAAAATTAATGACAATAACAATCAACGCGCGAAATGCTTTCGATAAAGAAGCAGCGTTTTTGTTGTTGGCGCTCTTACCTGCCTGCCTGCCTGCCAATGTGTCTGCTTGTATGTGTATCCGTTTGTCAGCTCATTCAGCGGCGGCTGTTGGCATGTTTAACAATATCAATATGTTGTATAGCGGCCTTTTGCCTTTGTACTCTCGCATAGCTGCTTGTGTGTCCGTATGTATGCATTTTTACTGCTATGGCAATTCTTGTTGCTTTTGCTTGTCCGTAATTGGGTGCTCGACTTAATGGCATTTAAACTGCCTTATCGTTATACTTATTTAAATGATTTTGTTACTACAAGATAACGAAATCATATCTGAGAGCAATAAATGAGCAAATGAGCGGTAAGAGCCACCACCACCGATATCGATGACCGGGTGTGTGTGTGTACGTTCATGTTTGCCATCAAATGCCTGCACACAAAGCAACTGAAATGAGTTCAGAAAAGCAATGGTGCGTGCGTGTGTGTGCTAGTATTAATGAGCTGTGTGAAATTTTCGAAATTGTTAAATGATGTGCTAATATACACACTTTTTCCATAATACGATGATAAGTGAGTATGCATTTATTTATGCAAATGAAGAGTTTTGCCACGTTATTTCGCTTACTTTTCTGAAAAGTTAATTGCTTCTTGAGTGCGACTGCTGATCATTCAGCGCGAAACAAACGACTTAGGCGAGCAACTCGCTGTCAATATTTTTTGCAATTTTTAGTCGGACTTTCACCTTCAAACGAAAAAAACCAGGACTCCTATTTCTCCTTACACTAACTAAGGCAAGGACCAACTTGTATGTTGACAAACCAAAATGGTACTATTTTTTATTGAAACTCTTTTTGTATTAATTTTTAAGCCTCATTCAATATGAGAAAAACTAAAATTACGTACACTTCATACAAACCTTGGGCTAATTGAAAGCTCTATCGAAAGATAAGAGAAACACAGCGCAGCATTTACATATTTACCCCTATCGTCTATATATACCACAATTTTTCATGCGCAGCTTTTCGCCATAGTGAAAACAGTAACAGTATCGTATCCAAAGAAGGGTGAAAAAAACAAAATAGTAAAAATATTTATTTGGAAAGGAGCTACAGCTGATCTCCGGGAGCTCCTCTCGAAAAGGGCGTTTGCCGTGACCACTATATCTCTTTACTGGATCCTCTGAAATTAAAAAACCAAACAGATTTCGTTAATTTTCGTTAATGTTAAATCTAGTAATTAATCGAAGGAATAAGCAAAATAATTTTTTTTTGGCCAAGTAGTGGTTTCTAAAGAAAAAAACTCGATTTTAGACCAAAATTTCGGCCTTAAATTGTTTAAAAAAAAAATATTTACCGGTGAGAAAAAATCTTCGATGAATTACTAAAAAATATATTTAAGAAACTTGTATTAAAATTTGAGCACTCTGAAACGCCTCTTTTATTCACCCGAACGATATTAAATTTTCTGTGTGTATTCTTAAATATATATACATTAAAAAAAAAGAAATTAAAAACATCAATTTTGTGAAAACACTTATTGTATATAACCCCTTAAGGGGAGCAGTTCCTCCAGCACTTTAAAATTTCAGAAAAAGCTACATTTTTACTTGTTTTTTTAAGCAACGTTTGAAAGGCTCTTTATAAAACATAGAAATAAACAAAGTTACTAAGCTACGAAGTTTAATAGCAGTAGATATTGTCCCGGAAATACAATAAATACTGCGGTCTATTGGACCCGTTCGGTATACAAAGGTTAAAGAAAAGTTTCAAGAATCGTTTAAATGCTAAACTAAAAGAGGAAATATTTTTTGGGACCACAAATGACAACTCTTACCGTTCACTGAGAGTTCATCAAATAGCTGTGAAAATTATAGCCCCTTTTGCTTGAAATACTTTTCGAATAGTCGTAACTGGGTGTCTAAGCAATAAAAAAAGCGCAAGACAAAAGGTAAAAATTACAAGGAAAGATCAGGTGGAGAAAGCTTTGATTTTATTTTTTGTTTCTAACTGGTGCCGGTTAGCACGCGAAAGAAACGACTGATCCACTTTGTTGCATTCGGCTAAAATCGCGTGAGCGGTTATCGTGTCCATCAAGAAGAAGAATCAGAAAAAAGTAAAAAGTATAATTCAAGATATATTGGAAAATGGAAAAAATTATTAATTAGAAAAAAGTGTCATATTTTCGTTATAGAATCAGTGTTAAATGCATGCCCAGAACCAAGCGGGGGTTTTGGATTTCAAGCCCCCATTTTTTTTAAGCTCGTAACACCTTCGTTACTACGACAGTCGGAACGACCGGATTTATATCCGGCCAAGGACTGTCACTTCAGCAGCACTCCTTGTATATGCATGAGAAATGTTTATGCTGCTATAACAACAAAAATCAGCGTGTAAGAAATCAAAAAATTATGCAATAATGATGGAAAGCAACCTGATAGTAATGACTATACTGACATACTGATTGTTTTTGGTTTCTGCAGACATTTTGTTTCCTTGTTCACTCCTCTCGGGAGCATAGGGCCTCGACAAGACTCAGTCTTGCGTTGGTGTCGTTAATCTGTTTTGATTTCTGACAGGGTAGGTGATTAGCCTGCCGCTACAGAAATATGAGATTTCAAAATTATGTAAAATCTATTTTCGAAATTGTTTTGTTATATAATTTTTACAAAAAAAAAAATTTAAATTTTCGTATAAAAAAATTTTTTTTTTAGAACTTTGAAAAGTTTTTTTTTCATATATATTACACTTAAAAATTTAGTTAACATTTTTTTTCGAAATTTTTTTTACTATACATTCTTTACAAAAAAATATTGTAAATTCATATTTTTGCCAAAAACAAAACTTTTTTTGCCCTTGGTAAATTTTTTTTTGCAAATAAATTAGGTTTAAAAATTTTGTAGAGTTTATTTTCGAAATGGTTTGTTTATATGTATATTACAAAAGAAAAAAATTTTTATTTTTATATTAAAAAAAATTGTTCCAACTTTGTAAATATTTTTTTTCAGATATATGTTATTAGATTTAAAAATTTGGGAAACAAATCTTTTCGAAATTGTACTTACTATACTTACTATAATTTTTTACAACAAAATTGTCAATTCATAGTTTTGCAAAAAAAAAACTTTTTTCGAACTTGGTAATTTTTTTTGTTTTTGGAAGATATTTGAGATTTAAAAATTGTGTAAAATTTATTTTCGAAATTTAATATAACCAAAATATAAAAAAATTTATGTTTTCATACATAAAAACAACTTTTCAACTTTGTAATTTTTTTGTTTCGATATATTAGATTTTTTCGAAATTGTTTTTACTATAAATTTTGTACACAAACAAAATTATGAACTCATATTTTTTCCCAAAAAAATCTTTTGTTGAATTTGGTACTTTTTTTTTGCAAAAATATTTAAAAAAAATTTACGTTTCCATACATAAAAAAAAAATTTTTTGAGCTTTGTAAATTTTTTTCAGATATACTATTAGAATTAAAAATTTGGGTAATATTTTTTTCCAAATTGTTTTTACTATACATCTTTTAGAAGAAAAAATTGTGAATTTATATTTTTGCCAAAAACAATTTTTCTTAATTTGGCAACTTTTTTTTTGCAAATATATTAGATTCAAAAATTGTGTAAAATTTATTTTCGAAATGGTTTGGTTATACATTTAGAAAAAAAATTTTATTTTCATATTAAAAAAAAAATATTTTTTTTGAACTTGGTAAATTTGTGTTTTTGCAGACATATTACATTTAAAAATTGTGTAAAATTTGTTTTCGAAATGGTTTGGTTACACATATATTTGAAAACAACAAAACAAGAAATCGAAATTTTTATATAAAAAAATTTTTTTTTGAACTTTGTAAATTTTAAATAGATATGTAATATGTTGTTTTATTGGGAGTAATAAACACACAATACGATTTATCTAGAAATAGAAACTTTATTATTAATATCGAACTAAATTCACAACAAGTAATTGCACGCGGTCGACTAACCTAGAAATAGAAAAATCAACAATTAAAGGTTTTTACTCCTATTGCTTTTGTAGATCGACCATCTGCTTTGAATTCACAAACTTGACTCCTCGCATAAACAAGTGCAATCTCCTCAATTATCGTTCTCTTCTCTGTGTAGTATACTAAGCTTATATTAGTGTATACATGTGAGCGGCAGCACTCACAACAGTACGCAAAGCTTACAGATATATTACAAATTTAAATAGGTATATTACGTTAAAAAATATATTACGAAAAATATTGAGAATTCATATTTTTTCTAAGAAAAAAACTTTTTTTGAACTTGGTCAATTTTACATTTTTTACAGATAATATTATATTTAAAAATTGAGACACATTTTTTTTAAGATGATTTGTCATATATTTTTTACAAAAAAAAGAGAATTTTCATATTTAAAATCACAAAAGAAAAATTTATGAACTTGTTCCAAACGGAGCAATCCAATCTAATTATTATTAATATTAATTTAATTATATATAAATATAAATTTATGTACCACTTTTTTCTTCGATTAACGCATTTTGTATAAGTCGATATAAAAAAATTTACGATATACATTTTTTCATCCAAAATCGTTATTTGGTAATCTCTCTAAAATTATATGGCAGAAAAATAGTTCTGTGGGGATGTTCGGACTCAGCGACCGATTACACCAGATTAAATTCAATGTAGTGATTTTTGAAGAACTCTTCCGCAGGATATCTTAACAGAAAGCCAGTATCACATTTCGCCTAATGAAATGAATCACTTTACGCTTGAGTTTTACTTAGCTTATTTACTTTATTTCTAAAGTCTTGCTGTATAGCCCAAGCAGTGCCTTTATTGAAAAGTAATCAAAACTGTATTTTCTGACGAAACGCATTTACATCTCGGCGCCTTAATTAATAAGCAAATCTGCTACATCTGAAGATCGGAAAACTCGCACCTGATCGCCGAGAAATAAACGCATTTTCAGAGAGCGATGTTGTTGCTGTTGTTCGCATAGCATTTCTCCTTAACGGCTGCCCCTAAAAAATAGTTCAACGGGCTTAAATCACAGCTCCGAGGCGGCCAATTGATATCGGAATTTCGGCTGATTATTCGGTTTTCAAAATCGGTAGCCAAAAGTTCGAGTGTAACTTAGGCAGTGTGACAAGTTGCACCGTCCTGTTGAAACCAAATGTCGTCCATGTCATCCTCTTCAATTTTTGGAAACAACTCGTTGAGCATGTCACGGTAACCGCGGCTCCTCGCTCATTTTCGAAAAAAAGTGGCCCGATGATGCCGTCAGACCAAAAACCGCACCCAACCGTGACTCGTTGTGGATGCATTTGCTTCTCTACAGTAACGTGTGGATTTTCTGAGCCCCAAATCCGACAATTTTGCTTATTGACGTAGCCACCGATGTGAAAATCAGAAAAGAAGCAGAAGACTCACTACTTTGGAAATAGGGAAATAGGTTTTCAATATTTCCCAATTTTGTTCAAGCGTAAAGCGTCCCATTTCGTAAATGTCAAACCTTAAAGTAAATTATGAACATATTTGACATGTCATTTGTGTTACCATTCTCAAAAAATAGGTTGTTCAAAAAGCAATCGCTATATGGCCCACCCTGTATTAAATTTTTTTCACACGGTGCCGAGAAGGATCGATATTATGTGAACAATCCATTAGCGTTTGAGGTTCTTAAGGCGAATATCCATACGAGATATAAAGCCAAAAGTCATCGCCAATGTCTGGGATGTGCTGCTGTATGGCCACCCGAGGTAGCCGCATGAATGAAATCGTTCTCGAGAAATGATGGGAATATTTCCGCTTTCGAATAAATTTTTCGAATTTTTTTATAAATTTTTTTCAACTCCTAAAAAGAACTCACGTCATGGTCCACTCTGTACATAGGAATTGGAATGTCTACTTCATGGGTTTTTATATTTTTTGTTGTAAACTCGTATTTTCTGACACCTTAAGCAAATATGCCAACTATTTCCTGATGACACATTTATAGTCCGATTCTCTAAGCCAAATATTTTGCAAGAAAACCATGTAACTTGAAATTGCTGTTTAAAAAAAGTGGAGCTGAGGAATTATTTTCCCACGCCAGCCGTGCAAAAAACAAGACAAAACAACACTAAAACCCATAGCTTCGTGAACAAATGACAAATGGGCCATCAACCAATAAAAGTTCCGCAATATGCCACAGGGCCAGTATAAGCCATTGGCAGCGTAGAAATACATATCCATACACGTATTTATTACTCATACGAAAAATAGCTAAGAAAATAATCCGCTGAGCAGCATGCGCGAACACTCAAAGAAAACGCCGACAATTGGGTTAAATTATGAACCCATTAAAAATCGCATAGTCGAAAAAAAGTAATGAATAAAATGAATGTGAATGAGCTGCATGGAGTGTCGCAAATGAGGTTGCAAAAACATACATCGAGACAATAAAAACTAACACGTTAATAAGTCTATGAGCGCAAATTTTTGATGTTTATGAATGGAGTAAAATGAAATGAAATCTGCGCAACCGCAAAAGCGAAAATATTTTGTATGACTTACAGACGTCTGCTATTGGCCGGACATGTAGCGGAAATGCCAATGAAATTAAGTAATTACGCACGCGCAGTGGGTGGCAAGCATACACACATACACTTGCTCACACACTCACACACATACACTTACACATATGAATATACATATATAGAAAATGTATTAATCACATATAAAGTTGATTACATGCAAAATGGAGCAATTTTTTGGTTTTTTTCCCCCAACTAAAAGCCACAAAATGCACTGCGCTCGAGCTGCACTTTGTCTGCACACAAAAGACTTAAGACACAAACGCGCTATGCGATGCTATCTGCATGCCTGCCAGCAATGGATGGTAGTGCAATTTTGTCACAGAAGTCATTGACTCTTGCAAACACGAGTTGGCATTTTGAAAAATTGACAGCATCAATGCAAATAAACAAAAACAAATAAAAAATAAAAAATGAAAAATGAAAAAAATAAGTTATAAGACCTGCATTGCCGCCAAATCACAGGCGCTTGTGCTGCTGATTATCCTTTAACACGTACGCCTTTCAGCTTTCAGACGCTGTTTCGGACACTTGGTTGGTGGTATGGCACGGCATGGCGTGGCTCGCTGGTGTGGCGGACGCAGTGCTCCTTTTATTGCCAAAAAATACAATGAGCATGTAAAAACAAGAACAAAAACAACAATAAATACAAAATATAAAATTGGGTATAACAGCGCAAAAGTAACAGATTAAAAGCGACAGGCGGACAGACGAGACGAGAAGACAAAAGTCTGTGAGACGCGTAACCAAACAAATGCAAATAATAAAATAAAAAGCAAAAACAAAAAATAAACACCGCAAAAAATCGCAAAAAAAAAAAACCAAAAGTGATACCAAGTCACCGCCGACTCATCGGCTATGCCGTTAAGACGCACTCGACGGTTTAATCATTTAATAAAAGGCAAGAGTGAAGATGCGAAAATCCGTGACTTCCTTCGCTGCAGGCCAAAAGCGCAGTTAAGTTGTGCTAGTATGTGCTGTTGTGTGCTGGCTGCTTGCTGTCAGTAGGTATTACCAAGCCAACACTATTGTTATTTTTATTATTGTTGTGGCTTTTGATGTTGATGCTGATGCTGATGCTGCTGCTGCTGGTGCTGGTGCGGCTGTCGCGGCTACCTCCTTAGCTGTTGATGGCTCATTGACTACATACATACATACGTACATACATACATACATACCCACATACTCGCATATGAGCATGTGAAGAATTGCAATAACTGCCAACAACAATGCCACAATGGCAATGGCAGTGGCAGTGGCATTGGCAAGGTAGTGCAGCCAAGAGGCAGAGTAACTGCCGGTGGTGTTAGCGGCATGGCGGGCATCGAAGACGACAAAAGGCCACCTCCCGCCATATTATTAACTTATTTATAACAATAACAAGGCGTTCGCCAGCAAAAGAGACCAAAAGGCGTGCATTCACACACAACAACACACACACACATATATTTACATACGTCGAAAGAGGCGAACATTACTTGCCGTGTGTTTCTGTGTGCTGCTGCGCTGCATGTCTGTCCGCCTATGCGAATGTGTTTCCCACAGCTATTAAAACTGCACCACTCAGCAGAAAAAAGAATACATAATCAACACAACAACAACAACAACAACAAATAAATGATAGTAGGAAGCCTTAAATGCGTATGTGTGAGCGAGCGCCGCGAGTTGAGCAAAAGGAAAAGTGTGAAGCTCTGAGTTGAGTACTGAGACTGACTACAACCAAGTAAGCTGATGTTGGTGCACTGATGCGGCCTTCGGCGATTTTTTTTTACCGAACTGCCGTAGTGCAGTGTGTCGCAAATGTGCAATCGCAAGGTAAATGTGGGAGCACAGCGGATATTTGAAGAAAGTTCGAACTTATTTTTTGTCGGGGCAAACAGGCAAGTACTGCAGTTTCTAGTTAAGTTTTTATTAAGCATGGGAATAAGTTTCCGCCCTTTCTTAGCCAAGGTTACGAATTATTTAACTAATTAACTAATACATGGTATTATGTGAAATACATGCCATTGGAAGCTACAACTTTACTCCGTCCTTCAGGCAGCATACGGACTCCTCTGACAAAAAATTCGAGTTCTTTTGAGTTGATCCATTCATTGAGCCAGTTTGCGATGCTCTCGTAAGAACTGAACCGCTCTCCCATAAGGGCTGACTGCATTGATCGGAACAGATGGTAATACGAAGGTCCAAAGTCTGTGGGCGGGTGGGGCAGTCCCTCTAAATATTTCTGGACCGATTTAGCAACATCCTTCTGATTAGATGACACCCTTCTGATCCCATGAGATGCAAAACATAACCTTTGAAGCATGAATATTTTTTTTCGCTGTTGATGGACCAGGTTCTCCTGGTAGGCTCCAACATTTTCGACGCTTAGGGTTATCATAATAAATCAATTTTGACGATGCGATGCACAAAACCTTTTCTTTTCTGCTATGCAAGAAGCATCACCAAACGTCTCTCTATCTCTCTCCTTCAATTAATGTGGCACCCAGCTATCTGCTGATGGGAATGATCCAGTCCCATCGCATACAAACGTTTACCGATGGTTGCTGGGCAAAGTGCCCAGTCTGAGAATACTTTCTGTTCCATGTGCTTCGGCTATAGAAAGTGGCCGGCATCAGTCCAACCAGCTGCCTTCAGTCCCTTCTATTTAATGACTGGAGGATCTGCAAAGATCTGTGACGGTCGGTCGAATATGACAGGTAAAATCCGTTTTGTCCATCTGCAGCCTCTAACTGCTAACTGTGGATTTGATGACTGCCGAAGGGAGTGGGAGAACGGGATCCAGGCCTCAGAGCCCGTCCTAGCTAAAGAGTTACAGGCTTTGTTACCCGCGATACCCACGTGTCCCGGGACTCATGTTAAGACCAGGATATTATATCTACCAACATAGTTCAGTCTGGATTTACAGTACTCAACTACCCTTAAAATGATTGGAGGACGATCTACAGCCATAAACGCAGCTTTGCTGTCGCTACAGACATATATAGATCTGACTAGAAGGCATAGGCATAAAGCATGCTCAAGTGGCTTTTTTAAGTTGTAATAAGGAACGAAGGAGACATCGATAATAATATAATTTTTTGAACAGACTGCTGGGAGCCAGCAGATCTCACTTGCCCTGCTACCCAGGCATGATATCACTAGAGTTACTAAATTTGAGAAGAAGTTCAGAATGTGACTGGATGATAAATTAAACCCGAGTATACCCTAGATCTGCCAATATTTCAGTATCCTTTAAACTGCTGAAAGCTAGTACTGCTCTTCAGGCAAAGGTCTTTGCGGTCCTGCAGGCATGCAAAGTGCTTAGGGATCGCTGTTGAGAGGGAGACATAAATATCTTTTCCTATAGTAAAGCTGTGATTAAGGCCTTGTGGTCATCATTTGGCAACTCTCTTCTGCTCAACTCCTGTAAGGAGGGTATCAAACGTCTTGAATGTGCGGGAAACATTTTTCTTATCTGGGTTCCAGAGTATAGAGACATACAGGGTTGCCCATATTCGACGGACCCGACGGATTTCGATGACTCTTTGGGCCATTCCAATCGACGAGGCTTGTCCGCAGACAACAATAGTTGCGTCAATTGAATCTTATACGGGATGCAAATCAATGCGGATAATTCGTTGTAAAGTGGTCCGAGCAATGCCCAACTGCTGAGATCGGCGATTTTGGGATGTCCTTGGCGACGCCTTGGTCGGTTTTGATTTGGCCTGTTTGGATTAAAAAGAGCAGTGGAAAACTTTTCGTACAAACGTTTAATGGTGTTCTTAGAAGGCGCACTTTTCACATTATTTAATTTTTTATACGCACGTTAAGTTTTCACAATTGACTTTTTTTGTTGAATGTAAATTTCAACAACTTTGGAGCGCTCGCGAGGCGTGTACTGTTCCATGGTAAAAATCTGCTTAGACTGACGCTTCCAACGCGGTATGTCATTAAGCGATCTGACGTCTCTGTCAAAAGATACAGGATTGCTAAATGGGTGCGTCGAATATTGGCAACCCTGTAGATGCAAATGAAATTGCCGATGAGCTGGCCAGGTAAGGGTCGACAGCACCGGTTTAAATTGGCCCCATCTCAAACATCGGTGTCCGCTTGACCGTTGTTAAAGGCAAACTGCACAATTTCCTGCTCAAAAAAGCGCAGTTGAGTAACTAAAAAAACACAACCATCAACATGAAGAATAAATGATATTGTTTAGAAGCTCCCCGCGTCTATCCTCGCTTTTTTATTGATTATTTGTTGATTTTGGGGAATTTTATAACAACGTTTACACATTATCATTAAGAAGGAATGAGCGGGGTGCAATGTTTGGAGACAGGGCATGGCAACCATGTTGGCGGATGGCTGGAAGTTGATGGGGAAGTTAGAAGGAGCTCCCCTTCAAGCTCAAACTTAGGCTTCCGGACTACTGTAGTATTTTCCAAGCGGAGGTAGCCGCAATTAAGGAAGCAGTGGATTGGTTGCTTACTTACTGCGAAATTACTGTAAAGGACGTAAATATCTACTACGACGGCCAAGCAAGCGGCAATTAGGGTCTTGAGCTCGATATTTGTGCGTTCGAAATTAGTCGGGAAACGCCTGACTTCTCTCTCGATTGCATCCGAATACTTCGATATTGGGTTCATTTGGGTTCCCACAACGCCATAGAGGAAAACTGCCGGGCTGATTAGCTGGCTGGAATGGGGACCCTGGAGACGGTGTCTGCGCAAAATGAGAGGATGGGTATTATCTTGAGAATCTATAGGCAGCTCCTTCAAAAATGGGACCTTGTAAAGTTCGCAAAGCTTTTTACGTAATCTCAAATCTTAGCATTCGGATTTGAATTTGGATTCTCCGGGTACTAAAATCTTATCATTAGCATGGCCCACTTTAGGAAATTGTCGAAGCTGCGTAAGATTATGTGTTTCCCCAACTTGATAAGTGAAAATCACTTAATTGAGTATTGATAAATAAAATATGCCTCTGAGACATTTTAAAACTTAAAATGCCAAGCGAAAAGATCTTAGCGGAAGCAAATTATCAAATATTAGCAGTTAATTCCACCAACAATTTTTACTTATCTCTTGTCATCCATCATTTTGCTAATTTTAGCTGAGTTTAGCAGTCTAAACTAATAAGGGTTTTATCACGTGATTCCTATCGTAAGCCCACTCGCGCTTAATGTACCTAATACGGAAGGTGGCGTATCAAATGAACTCATCCAGAGGGTTTGGCAATTGCCCATTTTTCGTAAAGTTTATCAGATTTTTATTAGCTTTAAGTGCAACACTTATCAAATTTACTTTTTAAATATAAAAAAGAAGATTTATTTAAAAAGTGTAAAGTAAGAAGTGATAAGTTGTTGGAACAATAAGTCCCTAATTACATTGGTTTTGAAGGCTATTAGATTGCTAATAAGCTCGCAACGAAGAGAGTTTTATGGCCAATCTTCAATGTATGCAAAACAGCATCGTCCACTCTTACGAAAGAAAAGGAAGAGGCTGGTATTGGAAGTTTTACTGAGTTAATTGGAAACTGGCAACCGTAAATGCGTGAAGGTTTGTGTGGCAAGGCATTGAAAATTTACTAAATATGAAATTTTTTCTAGTGAAATCTGCAAATTCTGTAAAGTAAAAAATACAATTTCAGTGTCACAAGAAAAATACCCTGCGTAACACAACCGGCTGCACAATACATCCCAGACACTTAGGCTTCGTTCCAAAGTGTGGAGGCAGGATTCAAGAACATGCTTCAAATGTTTAGGGTGAGCCTTACACAACGTGAAGTCCAAAATAAACTAAGCTGAGCCAAAATAGGCACTACAAGAGCTTTGTTCTGATAACTTCAAGTTTATTTATTCAAAATCTCCTCTCAATCAAAAAGTCTCCTCTGGCCTCGAAACACTGTTTTGTGCGATCTAAAAGTTAATCGAAATAGTGTTTCAGGTCGTTGACCGGAATGTCCTTCAGAGTGTCGGTACAAGCCTTTTGGATGGCCTCTATGGACGCAAACGTTTTCCTTTCATGGCCAAATGCAATTTCCCGAATAGGTAGAAGTCACAGGGGGCCATATCAGGTGAATACGATGAGTGATTGATGGTTAAAATGTGATTTCTAGTCAAAAAATTAATCACAAGAGTGGATCGATGAAATGGTGCAATATCATGCAATAAGCGCCAGGTTCCTCCTTCGCGGTATTCAGGGCGAATTCGACGAAAGCGATGAAATAAGCGCCAAGACAGAAAATTGCATTGACGGTTTGGCCCATTGTCCTTGTGGGCGACTCCCTGGGAAACGTAAAACAAATGAGCATCGACTTGATTTTTGACTTCTCCAAACGCGATGTTTTGGGTGGTGACTCGTCTGGGGCCTTCCATTCGGCACTTTGACACTTAGTTTTAGGTTTATGTTGGAAACTCCATGTTTCATCAGCAGTTATAATGTTGTTAAAGAAGTTCTCGCGTTTTCTCGCCTCTTTAATGAGGTCTTTCGAATAATGAATTCTGACAAAATTTTGGCCCTCAGCTGACTTGTGCGGAATGAAACGTGCATACAGACCTTTCGTAAGCCCAAATGATCAGTTAAAATACACTAAATCGATATTTTGGAGATACTCAACTCCGATTCCATGAATTTCAACGATTTTGGGTCCGTATGCTCATTGTCATTTATGTCCTCACAGCCATCTATGAAATGTGGTAACCACTCATAAACTCTGACACGACATAGACAATCATCGCATAAAGTTTTTGCATCAATTCAAATGCTTCAGTATACGTTTGCGTATTGTAAAACAAAATTTTATATTAGCTCTTTGTTCGAGACTCATTTTTGTACCGATGACACAAACATACTGACACTTTAGACGCAATAACTTTGCTTCCACTGAACCGAATATAACATAGCTAGGGATGTAACTTCCAACGCACTAACTCATTAAAAAGATGGCGCCATCAAAAACATTTTTATGAAACCAGTCTTCTTTATTGTGGACTTCACCTTGTAGATCTTAAGACTGTAGTATTCTATCCCCAAAATAACAATAATTATAATTTGGTATAATTTATTGTACCTGGAATGGGTTGGGACTGATTAACTTGGCTGATCAACAGGCATCCCGTTTAAATCAGGACTTGTCTCCCTAGTGTTGACATTGTTTAATGAAAATCTTGATGAACTATTCCACTTGCACTGGTCCACAATAAATAATACCATAGAGATGTATTTGTAAAGCAACCACTCTCTTTAAAAACCCAAACAAATCCGAAAACAATCGCTGCGTTTTCAAAACACTGTAGCCCATCACCAACACCGATGGTGGTGCCACCGATGACGGTAGCGAAGGTGGTTTTGGGATTTGATGCAGCCAACCAACAACTAACTAACCAGTTAAGTATGCATCAGCTCTACTCATATGCATATAGGCATACATACATATGTACGTGTGTGTGTGTGTGTTTGTATTTTAGCCCTTTGGCACATGGGCTGGGCATTGATTCGCATCGTCAATTGCGTTTCTACATGACATGTACCGACATGCACACACAAACACACACACACGCACCTACATGCATATGAGCTTGCGGGTGTTTGTATGCATGCGCTTGTGTTTGCATGCGCCGCTTTGCCGCCTCTCTGACAATGATGAGTTCACACAATACGCGCCACTAAATTGCAGATTTCTGGCGTGTTTCATACATACAAACATAGCTTTAGCCATAGCGCACTTTTTTCGCCTGCGTTTTCGGACATCAAATCTGTTTTTGGTGTGCGCTTATTTTTTGTTTTTCAAAATCCCTGAAGCTGTGCTTCTTTCGCTTCAGCGCCTCAGCATTTTTGCTTACTGTTGCCTTTGCTGCGTTGTCTTGTTTTTGTTTTTGTTTTTGTTTTTGCTTTTGTGTTTTTGGTTTAACTCTTTTGATGGTTGTATAGTTGGCGGTACGGTTTACTTAATTCGGCTTCATCAATCACCACATTTTATGGAGATGGCGGCAGTGTCGGTGGCGGTCTTCACTCTTCTTGCTGTTGTTGTTGTTGTCTTCTTGTGGCTGCTTTGTTTGCCTGCAATCGCGCCAGCCAGCCATTCAGCCATTCAGGCAGGAAGGATGATGTCTTGCAGCGGTCGCCACTACTCGTGGAGTATCTTCATCGCACCAGCGCCAACAACAATTGCTGCGCATTGTGGCAATGAGAACGTCCAGCGGCAGCTTAAGCAAAGCAGTAAAATTAATAAATGGGTTTTGCGGTATGTTTTCCCTTGTTATAGCCGCTCAAAGCATGTTGTTATACGAGTAACTTTGATGTTACTGTAATTGTTATTGTTGTTGCTCTACTGCTGCTGCTGTTGATGTGCTTGACCGTCTTCCTGTATGCATTGCCGCTGATACGTTGTTACTGCAAACGAAGTTGCTAATTTTTTAATCACCGCCTTCTTCATTGCCGCTTTATTGGCAAAAATTTTGCAAACCTTCTACCAAAAAAAAAAAATTTTAATAAAAAAATGAAAAATAAAGAAAACTACAGTCGCTTGCTCAAAGCTAAATAAATATGTTTCAGGGTTAACTGGCGCTAGTGTTGCCTTTTTTGGCTGCATTTTTACGTTTTAATCTTATTAATCTCATATTTCAAATTTCCTCTCACTCAGCTGCGCGGGGCATAAGAAATATTTTATGTTGTATTTATATTCATCGTGAATGCATGCAAGTTTGTATGTTTGTGTGTATGTATGAGTGTATTTACATTTGTATGCATATGCGTTGGCAAATTATTGGCAGTTATTAATAATTTCAATAATTTTATGGCCTTTGTGATGATTTGTTGGCATTAGTTTTTGCTGTGAACGCCCACAAATGCGGTTAAGAAATTTCAAATTGGAATATGTGGAAACTATTTGAATACCGAAAAGTATTGCAAATTAGAGGTTGCTAAATTTCAATACAATTAGCACTGTGAGACATAATTCTTAAACACTGATAAGACACTGGTTAGTTTCCTTAGAATTTGGGATGTTGAATGGGAATCTGTTCACAGCAAGACTTCAGTAGGCGGAGCTCTACCTCGGATTCTGAGCCAATGCTTAGAGGACGATTATAAAGCCTGATTCTGCAACAGGCAGAATCGCACAGTGTTGGCTGGGAGGGTTACCCCTAGGGTATTCGGGTATTTGTCCTTGTGGTAGCAACGAACCCACCAGGAGTACTTACTTACTTATGTGGCGCAACAACCGTGTTCGGGGCTTGGCCGAATCCAAAATGGCGCGCCAACTGTTTCTAACCTGCGCTAATTGGTGCCACTTGAAAATCTCGAGTGAAGACAGGTCCTGCAGCATAAGGTCTTTCCAACGGAGATGGGGTCTTCCTCTTTCACGCCTTCCTTTTTGGGGTACCGTGTCGTAAATTCGCCTTGCTGAAGCGTCTTCTTTCACGCGGGTGACATGGTCAAGCCATCGTAGCCGCTGCATTTGTACACTCTTCACTATGTCCATGTCCCTATATAACTCACTGTTCCACCGTACGCGGTACTCCTCACTAACGCGGCAGGAGGCCAAAGATCTTACGTAGTATTTTTCTCTCGCAGGCTCCCAAAACTTTTTCATCCGCTGTTAACATCGTCCATGCTTCTGCGCCATATTTTAAGACGGGAATGATGATAATCCACCTGGAGTAGTCTTCTTTAATATGGAGTCCATATTTTCATTCCCAAATAAATAAGAGCGAAAGGGTTCGAAATGCTTTTCCCAAGAATGAATTGCTGGTCTAACAGCCTTTTTAATTACTTATACCTACATATGTAAACCTCAACCATTGCAGAACCGCTCAAGATATACTTGTATTGTGGAGGAGTATGAGCGAGCTTAAGCTGACATCGCTCTTAGCTCTGAACCAAGTCAAGTCTCTGTCTATAACTAGCTGGCTGATGCAATATACAGGACTGAGATCTGGATACCCGTAAAGTGTTGCAACGCAAACGAGATGGTCCGCAGAAGGAATATACATGTGCGAAAGTAAGACGGCTTATGTGTTAACGCGGATGGCAACGGACTTCGGACACAGGATGTCCCCGGATCCTCCAGGATCATCATTCCAGGTGACTTTAACGCACGTTCGACCAAATGGTGATGCCTGCCGATCAACCCCAGAGAAAGAATACTGGAAGAAACGATTGCTAGTATGGATAAGACGCTTCAGAATATACCAGAATGCCTAACGTTCGATACTGGGACTAGACAATCAGTCATAAACATTGCCTTCGCCGATAGCGCCACGGCAAATCGCGTGCAGTGGAAGATTACATGCTTGGAACGCATAGTGATCACTACGCAATCATAATGGTCCTGTACAAAACTCGCGTGTCAAGTCTACAAGAAAAGTGCAAAGAGTGTCTTGGAAAAGGAATGTATTTGACGCGAAATCTTTCCTGGCGATCTGAAGCGAGGCGTACTTTGTTGCTGAACCTACAGAACAGCGAGCAAACCAAGTAACGAAGCGAATAAAAGAATCCTGTGACACAACCATGCCAAGACACAGAGGAACTCTAAACCGGGAGCCTGCATCCTGGTGGAGAAATGAAATCGCGGACCTCCAAAAACGCTGGAAGAAAAATCTCAGAAAAGCTCAAAGAGCACGTCGCCGGCCAACTTATTCTCTTCAGCAGGCTCGTCATAAAGAAGCCCGACACGCATTGCAATAGGCAATACAGCAAAGCAAATCCCGCTGCTTTCTTGAGTTAAGAGACTCCGCAGATACGGATCCACGCGGTAAAACATATAGAACGGTTTTGAAGAAAGTGGAAGCACCGAAAACCTCCAACCCACATGCCCTGCCTTGCTGAAAAAGGGGTCCCTTAATTATTTCCACCCCAGAGCCTTGTAAAGGTAACGAATTTACACCCTTAACTGCCCGCAGGCACCCTTTTGAGAATCTGCGACGTAAAAGCTCCAGGTCCAGTTGGTGTCCCCAATATTGCTTTCACAGCAGCGGTCTAAGCGAGTCCAGATAGTTTTGCTGAACTCTACAGTGAGTGCATCTGGTATATTTCCCAGGAAATGGAAGCGACAGCGTCTAGTGCTACTGCTGACACCAGGCAAGATGGTAAAAGATCCATCAGCATACAGACCGTTATGTCTGTTAGATACAGAGAGGAAGGTACTAGAACGAATCATCCGTGAGCGTTTGCAGAAATATCTAGAGGGGCCAACAGGACTTGCGGAGGGACAACTTGGCTTCAGGCGAGCAAGATCTATTGTCGACGCGATTCGACTGGTGGTCGAAATAACGAGCGAGTCTATTAATATGATAGGTGGGGCCCCCGGCTCTATGAAATACTGCGCTATCACTACGGTGGACATAAATAACGCATTTAACTCAACAAATTGGATGCTAATTCTTTCACTACTGACTGGTCTTGGAGTGCCTTCGTACCTGCTTCAGATTAGCCGGAGCTATTTTGATGGCACGATCCTGGAACATGACACCGATGACGGGCCTTAGAAATATGCAATGTCGGATGGTGTATCGCAAAGCTCGATTCTTTGCCCTACTTTGTGGTATGCAATGTACGATGGCATCCTCAAAATGGAGCTACCCATGAATGCGACACGGGTGAGATACGGAAACGATATCGCGCTTGTTGTTATGGGAAAACATGTCATTGATGTGGAACTCACTTGCAATGATGCGATAGCGAGGATTGAGCGCTAGTGTACAATGCCAAACTTTAGCTAGCAACGCAAGACACAGAAGCAGTGTGTTGATCAAAAGGAAGAATAGTGAGAGTTTGACGGTAAATCTCGGAGGTCCCAAGATCCAGTGTAAACCGACTATACAGTAGCTAGGATTTAAGACCTACTCGCGCATGACCTTCAGAAAGCATGCGCTGGTTGGCAGCACGAAAGGCGCCGTAGTTACAAATGCTCTAACACGGTTGCTGCCGACCATTGGAGGATCCCAAGGTGCAAAGAGGAGGTTTCTGTCTACTGTGACATACTCCATTCTGTTATATGCCACTTTCATTTAGTTCCAAGCCCGAGAAACACACCTACGAGAGGTTAATAGAGTGAGTGCTTTGTGAGTAGCCTGTGCTTACCGGACAGTATCGAAGGATGCAGTTTGCGTGATTGTAGGAAAAACTCCTCTGGATATTCGAGGACGTGAACTAAATCGTCTCTACCCAGGGTAAGGTGCAAAACGAACAAGGGAACAAAAGTAGAAACAGCAAATTGCGTTACCTAACGAATGGCAGTGAAGGTGGGATGGAATCTGAGCGGGCACTGAATAGGTTTGGTCTCTCCGTTTCACCACATAGCCCTATCTGCTCAGAGAAGTATGAAGACACGCTTGAACTGTCCAAGATTCGCAAGAGAACATGTGGAGTTAGCCACGATCTTTGGAAGACAGCCAAGTGAGACACAATTAACTAGAAGTATGCGCAATTTAAAACACTGCTGGTTTGTTACATACAAGTTTTCTCAGCAAGTGTTGCGTATACTACGCAAGCAGGTTGTAGAAAGGCGAATAATAGAGCTCATTCAGCAATGGCAGTCAGAGCCAAATATGTAATATCGACGCCCTGGGCCGGGCCTGATTATAGCCGAGCTTCCCGACAAATGTCAAATTCAACATGAAACAGTGTTTTATAGCAGGTCGACTCAGCCGTACCGATGACAATTACAACCATAACATATGAAGACAAGGTGCTAATGCACATTACATTATCGCACCGTTTCGAAGTTCCATCTGCTTCACAATGAAAGTAATGGAGACTATCAGTGACATTTTGAGGCAAAAGATAAGTCCTTCTACAAAAGTGGTACTGAAATGTTTGAATGATTGCGTTGTTGCTCTTGATTGGAATTTCATTGATGAAAAACGTTCTTTCTTTGTTAAGCCCGAGACTTTTCAGTCCATATATTACCTCTACACAAGTTCATAATAGTTTTGTGGAAGTATTCGTTGGAGTTTACGCAAAAGTCCTTTATGCCAAACTTTATCAAATCCTTTTGTAATGTCCAAGTATAACAATATTTTTTGTCTTTCATATGACTAAGTATTTTGTTGATTTGTATCCTGCGGATTTGTGGGACTGTTGAGTGTTTCCAGCTAAATCCGAACTCATGGCTTTGTATCATTTTTTTGTCGTCAGAATTGGTTCTAGACGGTCGAATACTTTTGAAAGTATTGACAATAAAAGCTGATGGGTCGGTATGAGGCAGATTTGGCAGCATCTTTTTCGGGTTTGGGTATGACGATAATTTGAGCAATTTTCCAAAGTCGTGAGAAATATTGAGTCTCCAATAAGCAGTTAAATATATTTCTTGTGAACTGCAATGCTATTTCAGATAGGTAGGTAGGTACGATGGCAAGAGTACCCCAGATACACTTCAAATAGCACTTACGTGCCGTTATGATACCATAATGTGGACCACTACCTGTGAAAAGAAAAATTTAGGGAAGAGAAAAACCATCTACAGCCATCAAGTGCTGTTGATGTAGTGGAGGAGAGAAAAGGGATCTAGGCTGGAGAATTTCTTCTAGTCATCCCCAAAGGGCACGCTAAGGAATCTCAAGCGCCTAGCCGGCAGAGCCGGACATTTGCAGAGAAACTGTTCCACAGTCTCTTTCTCTGCAGGATCCCCACAGCTTTGGAATCAGTTTGGAAATTGAATGGCGAGGGATTCCCATCACCTTAAGCGTTCTGTTTCTGTCATATTGAGGCCATAGGGTTTTCGAAATAGCACTCGATGAGACAGACCTCCATCTGACTTGCGCTTTTTTAGAATGAAATTGTGTAGTTTCCCTTTAACAACGGTCAAGGGGACACCGATGTCTGAGAAGGGGACAGTTGAAACCGATTCTGGCGACCCCTTCCTGGCAAGCTCGTCGGCAATTTCATTTCCCTCTATATTCCTGTGCCCAGGCACCCAGATAAGGGAAATGTTTCCAGCTCGCTCGAGACGTTTGAGTTCCTCCTTACATGAATTCACCAGAAGAGAGCTACAATACGGCCCTATGATCGCCGCTTAACTTTCGGAAAAATAAATAATGTCTCCCTCCCAACAGCGATTCCGAAGCATTTTGTATGCCTGCAGAATCGCGGAGACCTCTGCTTGAAAAACTCTGCTTGTTTCCGGCAGTTTAAAGGATACCGAAATGCTGGCTGATTTAGAGTAAACCCCCGCTCCCACTCCAGATTCCATCTTGGATCCGTCAGTAAAAACAGAGGTATCTATATCCGTGCCGAGTCTGCCCTCGTTCCAATCTTGCCTGCTCGGATCGGAAAGATAGCCCTAGCACAACCCTCAAAACACAGTTTGCGGATGGAGAGATCCTACAGGGAGTTGTCTCCAAAGGTCAATCTCCTTCAAACTAATAGCGCTCTGAGCAGCAATGTATTTAACTTGCAGATCCACAGGAAGTAAGTGCAGAATAACGTTGAGCGCAGCAGTGCGATATGTTCTTCAAGCACCAGTGGTGTCCACACATGCAGTTCTCTGCACTCTCTCTTGTTTAGTGGTGTTGTAGCCCTTCTGGAGAGCTACCCACCAAACTAGGCAATCGTATGTCAAAATTGGCAGAAGCACTAAGTTGTACATCCAAAGTACGACACGTAGCTTGAGACCCCATTTTTTGCCGAACATAGATTTACAGGCGTTGAAGGCTATATTGGCCTTCTTAACTCGTCTTTCTATGTGCAGCTATTTCAGGTAACTCTTTTAAAAATTTTCCATTTAGTAGGTCATATGCTGGAGCTTTTTATCGTTTACCCTTCTTATTTGATTTTTAATTTCACATTTTGAATATCGCACCATTTTGAATGTAGGCATAAAGAAAAAAATATTGAAGGGGAAAAATAGTATCCCTACCGCATACAGCTTTCTTTCGCACGCATCGATTGTTCACCGACTATTTGGCGCCAAGAAAGTAATAAAAATGTATTTCAGCTATTGAAAATGAAGTGCTTCAGTTTTATTATTTTACTATTTTCAACACAAAAGAAATTCTATTGTGTACAATAGGCGAAAATCATAATTTTATTATGTTTCTCAGCATTCGAAAATGTCGAACGACAGGAAATGCGCAGCGCGCAGGCGCACCAGATAAACACAGGCTTATAAGCAAAAATGGGTAAGTGTATGTGTGTAAGTTAGCGTGTTAGTATGCGTGCAGCTAAACAACTTATTCACATGATCTAATAAAGTCTGTCAAAATACACTCAAAAGGCATGAAATCGATGGGAAAATATTTATGTTGGTCAGAGACACCTACAAAATCACACTCACACGCACACACTTACATACATGTGATTATGTGAATGTATGAGCATAAGAAATTATAAATTGAACAATAAAAATCAATATAATCCTTGGCTGACAATTCACAGTTATGTATGTATATTTTCACTAGTGAACGAAAGCCAAAACAAAAAAGAAATACAAAAAAACATCCTGAAAACAAAGGCGAAGAAGGTGAGCATAGTAACTATGCGCGCAGGACAATGAGCACCAACAAAGTAGCAGCAGCAGTGGTAAAAAGGAGCAGCAGCATGACCATGCGAATCCTGTTGTTGGACCCTCAGTGAAGACGCTGTGGGTGCCATTGATTGTGTCTTCATTGTGTCGAGAGTTGCGTGCTAGTGTGAGTGTGTGAGTTGGTGTGTAGAGAGTTGGCTGCTAGTTTGTGCGTGTGTGAGTTGGTGTGTAGAGAGTTGGCTGCTAGTGTGCGTGTGTGATTTGGTGTATTGGTTTATTGGTTGCTTGATTGGGGTGTTGGCATCGGTGTTGGTGTTGGTAGCGGCGGTCGAAATGAAGACATTACAATGAGTGAATTATGGCCTTGTCTAAATGCGTGTAAAAACCTGTATTGCCGATAAGACTTGAAAGATTACATTGTGAATAGAGGAGGCCGAACGATAATGCACAAACGGTGTTGGCAGCAGGAGCAGCAGCAGCAGCAATTGAAGTGCAGCGAGTGAGCCAGTAAGCCAGTGAATAGCGAAGCGTAACCAACCAGGAAGCGACTGATCTTAAGAATGAATGCGTTTGCTGGTGTTTAACGTTTGCATCCGCCTCCGCAATTGTTTGCTGCCTCAACTGCTAGCAGTGTCCTTTTTCTGCTTCTTCTTCTTATTCTGCTTCTGCTACTTTTGGTTAGTTTTTTTTCCACTCACAGCCGTTTTTACTGCCAATTCAGCTGTGTTCGCCTCTGCAATTGCAGGCTTTTACAGAAAATAAATTTTTTGTTGCATTTTTTTTTTTTTGTTTTTTTTTCTTTTTGTTTCTTTTGCTTTTTTGGTTTTGGTGTTTTGCTAACCCTCTTGTGTTTTGCCATGTTTTGGTATGTGTGGCGGCACGCCATTTACAAGATGAAAGCGTAATTATTGCATTTCAGCTATGCTTTGCGCGCTGCAGGGCAATAAAGGAAAACAGCAGTCAAAGAAAGAGGCACTTTAAAGGTCCGACAAAGAAACACACACACACACGCACGCACGCACATTCGTGTGGGGAAAATCAGTGTGACAGTGTTAATGGCTTTGTTTTTGTTATTGTTGGTCTGCCTAACTGCATGTCGATCGTGCAATTGGTAACTTGTTAGCACCGACGGCCAACGCCGATCAGGGTGGCAGCGAAAATAAAGTATATTTTTCGTTCCCTGCTGCTGTGTGTTTTCTCCTTCGCCTATTAGTTGGTGTTACTGTTGTTACCTATTTGTTATCTTGTGTGTTCTTAATTCCAATGAAATTTTTCGGCTTCTAAGTGGATTTTGTGTAGCAGTTTTTCTAAATTTTTTTCTTCATTTTTTTTTGTTTTGGTTTTTTCTCTTTTAAATCAAAAAGAAATTACTTTTTCTTTATGATGCTCTTGTCCTCGGCTATCCTGGGAAATGGGAAATGAAATATCTGCGCATGTGAACCTGTGACTTACAAACTCATGTTGTCTACTGTGTGCTGGTGTGTGTGTGAGTATGGGTATTATATAAAAATCTCAAATTTTATTAATTGGCGGACTTTTACTTGGCTGCACAACATCATCGTATTACCATGAGATGATGCGTCTGTGGCTGAGACGTGACAGGAAATTTTAATGTCAACGAGATGCCAATAAATTATGCGCCCAAAGCGAGTTAGCCATCTGACTAAGTGCGGCTACATAGGCGTATGTATGTATGTCTATGCATATTTTGTGGGGTTTATCGTAAAGAAAGCGGAGTAAAATTTCAAACAAAATGGTGTGCTTAGATCACGTACGATACTCGAATAATCAGAAGTGCGTAGATGCCAGTCATTTTTTTTAAGTAAATAATTTTACTATACATATTTTTTTAACGCTGCCCTTTCGCTTGATAAGGCACTCAAATAAGCCGTAGATTACAAGTCGAGAGAGCCAACGCATTAAAATATTTTTTATATATAAACGTAGGTTACGCTAGGTTAGCCTGGTTGGCAACAAGCCACGCATAGACTTTTGGTCCGTAGCGATACCAGATGGAGACCGGCTTCTATGATTACTGAAAGTAGACATCATGTAGGATGTCAGGGCTTTTGGTGAATCTAAGCAGAGCTGGGAGATCCGCTTTTGAGACGTCCTCCAGGCTCTCAAACAGTTTGGCTCCCAGGCATTTTAAACGCATTTTTAATAATGCCGGACAAACGCACAGAAGGTGTTCTAAAGTTTCCTTAACCTCCTCTCTGCATTTCCTGCATTTGGAAAATACTGCTCCGGTCTGGCAGCTTGATAGGCTGCCTTATCCCTAGTTTTGAGCAGTAAGTACCCGCTCCCACTCCGTCTAAAATTTTAGTGCCGTCTGTGTAGGTGTGAAAAGTTCTATGGCCGGGCTTCATGCCTTTGTGCAATCCCTCCTCTTCAATTGTAGTGCGAAACCTGCTCTCCCAATTAAAGTACGGAGTCATGAACTCTACTTTCCTATTGAGCTGCGTCCGAAAGTTCTGCAAGTGAATACCCCAGCAGCCACTAACCTTCTCGTGAAACTCGCTGCCAGGTTTTCCGCCATGAGGTCAATAGGTGGCATGTTGAGAATCATTTCCAGCGCCGCCGTTGGAGTGGTTTTCATCGCACCTGTTATGCACAAAGCAGCGAGTCGCTGAATCCTTTCCAGTGGCATTAGGTATGTCAGTTTTCTTGTCGCAGTCCACCATACTAAGGCCCCATACAGCAATATCAGTCTAACTACTGCCGTGTAGCACCAATGCATCAGAGAGGGTGATAAGCCCCAAGTACCGCCCAGCATTATTTTACATGTATACAGCGTATTACTGGCCTTTTTCACCCTTTACTCAACATTATGCTTCCACAGCAGTTTACTGTCTAGTATTACTCCGAGGTACCTCACATGATCTTTGAAAAGTAGCTCTTTGTTACCTAGCTTCGGAAGGTTCCACGCCGGGACCTTGAACTTCTTGGTAAAAAGACCATGCCCTTTTTTTCCGCGTTTAGCCCTAGCCCTGCGCGTGATGTCCATTTGTGTACCGCTTTAAGTGTATTGTTCATCACATTACTGGTGTCCAGGTACTTTGCCGTATCTACTATAGCTATGTCATCTGTGTATGCCACTAGTTTTGGTGCACCTCCGTCAAATTTCTTGAGCAGTTAATTTGCTACAAGTAACCATAATAGCGGCAATAGTACCCGCAAACATAAATAAATCTTTATATAAATATATAAAACATGGACTAAAACGTCCCGAGCCTAACAAAGAAAACACTTTTTTTTGTTCAAAATTAGCTCTCCCCATCAACGTAATTTCCATCACGAAGAACGCAATCATTCCAGCGCCCGCCGCTCTAACACTTCATTATTACTTTTGTTGAACGATTTATCTTTTTCCTTGAAATAGGTAGACCTCAGTTTCAGCGATAATCTCTTCATTCGCGTGAAATTTCCGAACGGCGCGCATATCTTTAGGTCCGCGAACAGTTAGTCGCTGGGTCAAATCTGGCGAATGCTTTGGATGTGGGTGCAATTCAAAGTTCAATTCATGTAGTTTTACCACTGCTTTGATTTATTATGACACGGTGCGTTGTCTTGATGAAGCACAGTTTTTTTCTTTGCTATATGCGAGCGTTTCTTCTGCAATTTTTGGTGGGATCTACAGTTTTATGCCTACTTCCGATAGTGGGCTTTTGGTTTGAGAAGCTTTAGATCACATATCGATGATTTTCGAGAAAAGTGACATAATTCAAAAATACAAAATACTGAGGTGGGTCAGTTTTCTAGATAATTGACGCGCCAATTCGATCACCTGACAAAACGACACTAACATCATCTCTCAGAATTGCTTCAAGATTCGCTTATGACGCTTTTCCAGATAAAAATATATAAACTCTGTACTTGATTTTTGCTTTTAACGGCAGAACTCCGATTTTGAGTTAATTTTGAGTTGTGTCGCTTTTCTCGAAAACCATCGATATCCATTAGCCCAATCGAATAAGATTTTTTTTTTTTGATTTTTTCGGTTCTTGAGCATCAATCACAAAGAAAAGTTTAATATCTTTACTTGACCTAAGTGTAATAAAATGAAAGTGTTGGCCTTTTGTTGTAATTTAAATTTTAAAAATTAATATTCAAAAATACTTTTGCGAAAACAATTTTTTATGGGCAGGTGTAAAAAATAAATGAACGCATTAATAAAAAATTGCGCAATTACAAAATTCGTTAAAAACAAAACAAAATCAGTATTAAATTAAAAAAAAATACTTAAAGAGAATAGAATTTAAGACCAATTATTGTTGTACAAAATAAACACACTAATAATTAAAAATAATACGTTTTTCGTTTTAAGACCAATTATTGCAAACTTCAATCTTTGCTCTCCTCATACATATGCTCTTATTGCACTTCACACAAGTAGACTTGATCATTCGGCGCTTTGTTTTTATAAAAATTTAAATTAATGTTAAATTAAATGTCTGTTAAGCTTTTTCAAACTCATTTTTCCATCCTGAAGTTGCAAAAGCACAAACAACACAATCTCTTTACCTTTAACCCGAGAACAAAATGTTGCTAAACAGAAGAATGCAAGTAAATGTAAATGTAAATGTGAATGTGAATGCGAATGTTAATGTAAATGTTACTTATTAGTCGACTCGACCTAACACGAACTTCATAACTACATACAAAACAACAACACTTCCTGCAATCCTACTACTGCATACAACAAGATAACATCGGCAACTGAGATTACACGATATATTGAAAGCGATCGGCATGTGAGAGAAAAACGAATAGTTTGTATGAGAACTTAACTATGAGAACTAACTATAAAAAGACATATGAAATATAAAATATAAAGCATAAATATAAAAAATACGAAGTTGAGATATAAACTATGTATGTTTAACGAAACACTAGCACTATTTTAAAAAATTAATAGACTAATATTAGTTTAAAAAAACCTTCAAATAAACTATGGTAGTTACTGAAAATGAACGAAGCATCAGCAGTTTTCGTAGAAAAAAATGCATGGTCAAGAATAAAACTCGATTCCAAAAAATTCAAATAAAGAGTGAGATATATGTACATATAAGTTCGTATATATGACAATCACATTCCACTAAATTTTTCTAGGGATATTCGAAAATAGTTAGCACAATTTCCTTACAAACAACTGGACATGCATTCCTCCAGAGTTAACTACGAAGTTTCTGCGCACATATGTATGTATGTACATACTTCATTGTAAATTATTACATTGATCTCTCTCTCTCGAATTGCAGGTTAAAATTCACCCCAGGAGTAACTTCTCGCAAGCTTTTAATTCGAGGCATGGATTGTTCATACATACTGATCTGTGACACGAAAAATGCGTCGGTTTCTGTATATTTTCGATTCGTAAAGTAGAATGTGAGCAAAAAAGCACTACTGCCCACGCATGTGCCTACATATGTGTAATAAGTGCCTATGTACGTACATACATGCATATGTATGTATGCCTCCCACCTTGTTTTCACTTAATTAAAGTCAGCTCAGTTGTCAATCGGAACTTTATGCGTTCGGTCATCGGTGAGAAATGGAACGAGCTCGTGGTCATCTATTCACTGTGCTAAAGAAAATTTAAATGTAATAAATTGGTTCACAAAGTGCGTAAACGAGTGCAGCGCTGTGTTTAGTGCGTGCCAAATAAAATGAAAATTAAGCAAATTTGTCAATTGTAGAAGAACATCAATACAATATTATGCAAAAAATGAAAGTGAAAGTGAAGTAAATTTTACTTATCGTACTTACCGTTTGTCATAAAAAGAAGCAGAGTGTCGTGCTTTTTCGTCGTTTTGTTAATCGCATTGCACATATGTATATGTACGTATATGAGTATTTTCTTCGATTCGTTGTTCGCGTTCGTCTTTTGTTGAACAAGATTTTTCATGTCTCAAGCTTCTAAACTACAAACGCATACTTACATACATACATATACAAATTATAATGAGGAATGTTCATTCTCTGTGGAGTGTGGCGGTAAGTTTTATTTTTTTAACTACATATATGTATGTATGTATGTATAGTATGTGCATATTGTAACATAAGATACATACCTACATACATGTATAACACATAAATACCTGAATACATATCTACATACGTACATACTTACATACACAAACATATTAACTTACATATTTAAATATTAATCTTAAATTTAGCAATAAGAGAAATTAGAGTAAGAGTAGAACTTTAAGAGATTTCGTTAGATGTAAGCTTTAGATAAATAAGGTTTACTGTAAATACATTTGAATAAAGGAGTTGAGTTATTTCGCAGACACCGAGAAGTGAGTTTGTGTTTTAACCCATTACTGCATAAAGTTTGTTCTTATACTTATAATGAATTTCTGTGAAAATTTCGGGTTATGGAGATCACATAAATCGAGTGGTGAAAGAAAAGTTACACATTTGTCTGTAGTTTGTTGTAAACAAGCCGTCCGATTTATCGAACGTTATGCATACCGGCACCTCAAGCTATCCCATGAGAAATAAAAAAAACCGAATGCTTCTAGCAAAATTTATTTAAAATATTACTGAAAATGAAGAAATACAAAAAAATTAATTATATATAAAATATATTTAGGTATTGGGCTCTACATGATACTCCATGAAACACTTAGGATGGAGCCCTACTTCACATTTTTGGCATTTGTATTTTGATTTCCCACCACACTTATTTGCACAACGGCGTTCGGAATTTATTGGAACAATCCAATGGTTGAGGCAATCAAACCGTGTAGTGGACAATGGTGTAGCTAGTTTTCGTCCTTGATGGGGGGGCGTTCCGTGTGTCACAAGCAGAGTTCCACATACCTCCTAAATGCAAACAAGGACTCAGAGTCCTTATTACAGGAAACATCAACGAAAAATTGGCCACCACCATTTCCTTATCCGCATCCTTGTACGCAAATTTGCAATCGCCTGCTCGCATTTATCCACTCCACCCATATACTTATTATAGTTAGAAATTGAAGACGGTTGGGGGAGTGCAATTTTTGCTTTATTCACGTGTGACCACCGCGTGGCAGTTGTCATTGTCATGTTTTTGAAATTGGTTGCGACCGTAACTACATTGTTATCAGATCTTGATTAGATTCCCTATTTGTATGAAAACGACGGAGTTCGCACTTAGTTCACAATAACTTACGTCCTAAATGGTTCAAATTAGCATCGTGCTCTTCATCCGATTTATCACTGTCCTCATCTGTGGCTTGGCCTTCAAGTTCGATTGGTGGCTCTACGTAAATAATATTTTCATTGTTAATATTTCCATCATCGCTCTCCAAAAGGCTCAAAATTTCACCTACAGTCAATCTGGAAAACGCAAAAAACCAAACCACTTGGAGCCTGCTATGCATAAGGTTCGATATATCGGACGCCACAACTAAATACTACAGTAAATGTTTGATAATGAAGCAAACTTCACAATTTTTTATGTTTTGCTTACTAACACACTTATGCACTAATAACCACTTGTCACTAAAATTGTTTGCTAAAAATATACCAAATAAATTTAAAAAAAAATTTTACCCTTTACGCGAAAAAGTCTGCTTGCAATCCGCCATACTGAAAATTTTAAAATAACGGGAACTTTTTACGAGGGGTCGACAAATGAAGGGTTGCCATTGTTGAAGAAATAGTTTTCTTTCGATTACAACCTTTAAGTCACCTCCACATCACACTTGCTTGATACAAATTTAATTTAACTCATGTCCGATATATCGAACGTTATGCTGTAATGGGTTAATAACGTTAATATATGCATCTAGGGATGCATGTGCGTGTGTATATATTTACTTAAATTAGTACGCTAAATTAATGAAAGAGTTTCTTCAAAGAAGTATTCCTTTTGTGAAACAACAACAAAAAACACACCACAAATAGGTGAAGCAGCTCGGCCAAACACCCAGTAAAGGGTGTAAGCGCCAATTATGTACCTATAAATATACAGTCATTCAATTTTTATTTGATACAGATACGATTCTTGTGTAAAGCGTTCATAATATTCTACGGAAATGGAAAAATAGAGTATGCAGATATTGTATTTATTTATTTTTTTTATTTCATTTCTCAAACACAAAGTGCATTGTGCTAACTTTAGGATGCAGTGAAAAGTAGCACAACATTTAATTATGCACAAAGCAGATTTTTCTCTTACCTTAATATTTTTAAGACCATCTAATAAATCTGAGCAAAACATTTTAAAAGTTGTTTCTAGTTAAGGCGCATATTTCAGAAAACGGTGTTATCCCCCCAAGTTTTACTTTCGACTGATTATCTGGCTATCTGACTTTTTTAACATAGCTCACTCTTAAGGATCAATTACGTCTTCGGCATGAAAATTACATCTTTCCGTACTGTAATAGGCTATAGCAAGTCTCGAGAGGATTGTTCTCACTTCAACCGAACAGATTCCTTGCTCAGTGGGGAGGCTAACTTCCGGCTGAAGTGAGAATAATCCTCACGATTCTTGCGATACCCTATGACAGTTCGGAAAGGTGTACTTCTCGTGTTTAGGTTTGGCCTTCAGCTATTAAAAACGAAATTAAACGGGTAACATCAGCTACTATATCAACGGGTATTTGATTGAAGAATTCTGCCCGCTCACTTCACACGTATTCACGCACTCGTTCACGCAGTCGTTTTTAGATGACAACGAAGTAACATGCACGCAGACTGTGCTGATTTTTTTTTTTGTGTATCACCAACATAATCACAGTTTTTTCATAAACAAATCGCTGTCGTGCCCCTGGTTACGTCAGCCTATAAGCTGGTTTTTTCAAATTCGCTGAGAGCCGGTTAATGATCTGATATTAGCTTTCCGAAATTTTGTCACCATGCCACTGAGCACTGACCTCGTAAATTATTTATTGAGTATAGATTTTCGGTATGGTAGGGAAATCCATGCCTTGTTCTTGTACATTTCGTCCAGCAATATTGACGTATTATTTGATCTTCTATAATCGAATTAATATAAAAAAAGAATAATGCCATTTTCTCATTTGAGCTTATTTGGCTATGCGTGAATTGGGCTATTCTAGTATATTATTATTATTTACTGTGGTTTGATGAAGAAACAAAGGGCCACAAGAAATTCATTCCATCCAGATCTGTTCTGCGCCAGTTTCTTAGCTTCGTTCTACTTTAAATTCATGGCGCGCGTTTCCAAATCTCAAATAGTATCCGGGTGCTCGATGACCTTCCTCGTCTACGGCTGCTTTGGCGATTCCACTTAATAGCGGCCTCTGTTAGGTCATTACAATGTCTACAAAAGACGTGACCATTCCAACTCCATTTTCTTCTGCAAATCTCAAGGGCTTTGCTTAATTGGTCTCCACAAAGCAGCATTCGTATGTTTGTGGTTTTCAGGATTTTTAGAAGGCATCATATCGGGAAAAGTATGTATAGTAGGCATAGTAAGCAAGCAGAGTAGTCGCGGTTACCCTGTATATTCCAGGAAATCCCACTTCCAGGTGTTGTGGTGTTTTTCATAACAATGTCCAAGACACTGTTAAAGAGTGTAGAATCGGCGATGAAAAAGGGTGAAAGTATGCTCACTTGATGTACGCGTGCTTTATCCCATCCCATCCCTGGTGACCTACCCCGGTGTAAAGTGAACCAACTTCAGACCGCTCGCGCCGCTGATGCATGGACTAAATGCCAGTCCAGAGTATTGTTTACAAGCGCGCGGAAGCATTTTGCCGAGAGTAAACGCGAAAAAATGGATTTCAAACGTCAAAGTGCGATTGCATTATATTTGGTTGGAAAATCACAACCAGTGATTGTTCGTAAGCACGAGCACCTTAAAGTAAAAAAAAGTTTTTGTTTATCGCACCATTACTCATTACAATGATTCCAGTAGCATCGCAAAACGTCATGGAGGGGGTCATTAAAAGACAGCAACGTCACCAGAAAAGGGTTCAAAAAGAGAAGAAGAGACTTGAGTGAAATCCCCGACGAAGTGCCAATCAAATGGCGAAAGAACTGAAAATATCTGACCGCAGCAACCACCGCATACTGAAAAACGATCTCAAGGTCAAGCCATACAAGATCTAAAAGGCACATCAAATCACATCAAAACGGCAACAAGTCAGACTTGAGAGAGCAAAGGAGTTACTTCGCTTGGCCGAAAGTGGTAAATTTCCTAACATTGTGGTTTCTGACGAGAAAATTTTTCAAATTAAGCACTTCGTAAACTCCAAAACAATAGGGTTTATTTGACCAACCGTACATACAAGAATTTGAGTCATTGATTGGCCACCAGGAGGCAACGCCACAGGTAATAGTTTGGACTGTCTCGTAAAGCTCGAGTGAGACTTCATAACTTCCACACAATATCTCTCAAATTCACCAGATGCGAATCCGATGGATTATTCTCTTTGGACCACTTTGGAGAGCAGGGGCCGAACTCAAAGATTCTCCCGTCTCTAGGCGAGTGGGCCAAAATACCTGCAAGTCACATTCGGGCAGCTTGCTATTCGTGTTTAGACCATCTTAAGGTCATATCGAGCAAAAGTAAATTGATTCTTAATTTTGTATTATTTTTACATATTTTTTTCTCTGAATTGAATAAAAGTAATTTTCCACTCTAAATTTATGGCCTTTTAAATTTGGTCTCGAGTGCAGGACTCTGTAGTTCTAGAACATGAATCTGACGTAACTAAAGAAACTGTGATAGGCCACAAGTTATCATCCTTTCCAATAAGTTTGGTTAATTTTCATTGGCTCTGAATGTGTCAGTGCAAATATTTTTTCTGGTCTCTTATAATTGAATCGTGAAAATTTAGCCACGATTTATGCTCGCTTTAACATTTTGCAAGCAAAAACTAGAAACCAACTGTAATGCGGACGAAGGTTATTACCATAGTCTATGTTTATTGAAGTGAGAGGCACTGAATTCGAAAGAGAAAGCGTCAGCGTAAACAGCTGGTGTGCGCTGGAGTTTGATATACCCATTTTTTCTTTATAGCACCGACAGTGTCGTTAGAATATTTTGCAGAAATGTCAAAAATATGTTCATTCTCTGACAGTAAGTATAACACACTTCCACATTGAAAGTTCTATCATATATATGTACAATATGTATGTATGTATCTAGGAAAGACACCAGTTTTCTGTCGACTTTTTGATATACTTTTACTAAATAATTTATAAGTACCATAATTGGCCACTAATCACCAGTGATTCCTTTGTCAAGCACAAAAAATTGGTGGAACTATCATTTCTCATAAAGTAATAACCGCAATTATGTAGTTTTGTTGGATTGCATTGATAACGCGCAGCGACAAACTATGGCCGCTGTTACATAAGTGATCACTTTCATACGTAATACGTATTTTAGTGGTGCGCATTAAGCTTCTTTCCCATGGGTATGCGTGTGTGTATAAGTCAGTAGCGCCACAGCATGGTGTCTGGCACTTTTCGAAGCCTCCACCCATTGTGCCATTGTACGAGACCCGAGTGTGATGCCAATCGCCAAATCGCACATAAGAAAATTGCACAAAGGAATTGAAAAAAAAGCATAAACACAAAGCAAATCGAGGTCTGCAAAATCTTGCTACCAACACTACATATTTAATATATAAAGTTAGTGCAGTCACTAAGTTAGGTGGAGTTGAAGAATTCTGAAGTTGCACTTTTTGTTGCCTTTTTTATGGGGTTGACTTTAGCGCATCTTCAATGACAATGCAAACAATGCATAAATAAATATTACGCACGTACAATCAGCAGCAAAAGCAAAAGACAAATAACAAAAACATATACGGCAACAACAACATCAATGTGTTTAATGTGGGGAATAAATGCAAGTTGGGCCACAATAAACAAACAATTACGGCTGTATGTCGCATCGCGGCCATTTGTATGAGCCCGCTGAGCTGCCATTGTGCACCCTCTGTGCCCCGCCACCCTCAAAAACAATTGAAAGGCTCCAAAGAAACACGAACAACAATGGCGTTCGACAAAAACAAAAAAGTGGCAACGCATATGCCACAAAAGATCGGCAATCGGCTAAAGTATGCGCGCCACAGGGTGCCCAACCAACCAACGTCGTGCAACAACGTCGCTGCCAACCGTGGCAACTAGGCAACGAAGCAGCCAAGCAACCGAGCGCGCATCCAAGCCATCGCACTTTACAGCCATCTGACTGACTGACTAAGTGATTGTGCGATGCACAAAGTGATATTGTGCAACATTCATATTTATGGTATGAAAAAATGCACAGCGCCCAGCAATATGTGCAAAGCGTGTGGCAATCGCTGAGCGGGCGGCAGGCAAAGGGGCAAGTGGCTTGTTGCATGCACAATGCATTCTTTTAAAAGGTGTCGGAATGCAAATTTTTTGGCACGCCACTGTTATGTTGTGTTGCACTTATTGATCTGGCAAATACTTATGGGCATACTTAAGCAAATAAATGCATGGAAGTGCGAAAAAATATGGACTGGCGCTGAGTTGAGCCGCACACAGGGGGGCAATATTGCAAATTATTGTGGCACGCCGGCAACTTTGCGAGCACTTGATAGAACTTTAGGTGGAGTCTAAAATAAAAAAAAACAACAACTTAACTCTTCTCATGTGGCTGCACAGTTTATGCCAATACCACAAAACTTCGCAAGTTGCCTCTCTCTTTTCAAAGTCTGCGTCAATTATTCATACCAAGTGTAGGAAAATCCTTCTGAGCTTAGTCTAGCGCTGGTTTTAGCAGCGATTAATAACAGGTGGACTACTAAGCACGTCGTTGTTCCCTTAACTGAGCATGCGGCTTCTCATGGGAATGATAACGGGGCACTGGACTATTAAAGATGCAAATATAACATCGGAAAAAACTTCGTAAGTATTACCGACATGTCTTGGTCTGATATCGTCGTAAGCATTTGTCTCAGGTGTCTGTGATTTGTCGTTAGTTCATAAGAAGTCCACCTCTAGTCGAAGGCTGCTGTTTGTTTCTCCTTTCCATGTGGCGTTGCCACTCTGTGTGTTGAAGGTATAGCACTACCATTGTTGCAATTTTTTTTTTTACTATACTCCAGCAAGTATTTGACGCGATCATCATGGTGATTAGATTTTCCGGGCACACCTATCCACCCAGAAATGTGTCAAGCATTAGGCGCTCTTCTCTGAAACGATCGCAGTAGAAAAATACGTGTTCCGCACTTTCAATCGAGTTGTTGCAGTTTGGGCAGAATGCGTTGTAATACATATTACACCGATGGAGGTACCAAATAGCAATAGTGACCACTCAATACTTGAGTGAGATACTAGCGAGCGTCTCCGTCTTTCCGGGTCACCCATTGACTAATATTTGAGATACGTCTAACGTCCAGCATTGATAAGAGTTCAGCGTCCGTTAGTTGACGAATCCCATCTGTTTTGTCATTTTTTCATCGAATGCAGTCACTCTGCAGCTTTTTCTTCTAATGATGGCTTAGCTGGCCACCTGCCATAGGAAAGACTCCATTCCTTTATCTGAATGACAGCTGGTAGTTTACGCGCAATAACACCTATTGCGTCTCTTGAGACCGCGTATATTGATGTTTTTATCTTTAAGAATAAAAGTTTCTTCAAGCAGTTGTAGAAAAAAACAAAGATCTCTGCTAAGCCATTGCTTTAAGATGCACATTGGATAGAATGATTACTTCTAGATTACCCCGGTAAAATCGAATTCTTACAAAGAATCGTCCCCGTACGCGGATACTTAAATAAAGACGAGTCAAGCCACCTCAAGTGGGCCCCGAATTTTTCATCAAATTCCCGATTTTAAAATCAAATGCATTTTTGGATAGAGAATTTCTCACATAATAATTGCTTGAATAGTTTTTTTTATTACTTATTTATAATATAATTGATAATTTTATGAAATTAATTTCGGTTACCGAAAAATGTTTACTCTATCGATTTAACGTCCATAGACTGTGTATTTGTTGAAACAATAATTTTTAATAATAATTTTTTATAAACAATCACAATTATTTTTGCGTTCTTCACGCTCTAAATGGACAATATTACAGTCAGATTAAGCGCACAATGCTCACCTTTAATAATCTGTAAAAAAAACTTTGTTCATCCAATCCGTTCGGATATCGAATTTTTTGCCAAACTATGTAAAGTTTTGATGCGCAGTATAGCCTGGTGCAACTCGCCGCGCTTCGCAGTTGGCCTTGCATTGCCCCATGGGATTATACGCTAAAATATATAGCACTTAAAAAAGACATAAAAACGTATTAAAGATTCAAAAAGGAGGTGTTCCATTACTAGAATTTTTATTACATTCATCCATATCTACATGAAAACATACAAAATTTAATTAGTAATAATACTCTCGAAACAAGATGTGGTTTGGGAAGGCATGAATGAAGAAATTTTATTCCGGATTCATTAATGCCCATAGTGAATGTTCTTTTAAGTGTCTGGAAAAGAAATATTTTTTCGGTTCTTCAAATCAGTTCGCATACAGTTATTTTAAAGGATGCATATCTCTAGATGACATTGAGGAAGCTGATTACTTCCCTCCACACAAATTCTACTAGTTCGCGCAACATCGACCTTCTATAAGTGATCTTTGGCCGATCGCGACCTCTGCTCCATTGCGGGTTCCAGTCCAATGCATTTCTTATGATGCTATCTGGTGGTTTTCTAGTCATGTGACCTATCCACCGCCACTTACTGCGTTTGATTTTCCATAGGATGGGCTCCTCATTCGTTGGTCTCCAAAGCGCGTCGTTGCTAATGGAGTTCGGCTAGAATATTCTACAGATGGTGCGGAGACATTTGTTGACGAATGATTCTAGCCTCTGGTGATGGTGTTATGTTTCACTTCCGTACAACAATACAGGGGTCACATTTCAGCTGAATATTTGTAGTTAAGTGAGCCTGGAGATTTGCGAACTCGCTCATACTGTATGCCTTCTCCCAAACGCTGTCCTTGTTTTCTTTAGTCTCCATTTGACATCTTCATCTGATCCGCCGTCTTTCATGGTACTGCAGCCGAGGTACCAGAAGCTTTCGACAAATTCCACCAGATATCTGCCAACTATTATATGTCTTGTTTTATTGTGTCTCAAGCCTTCACCTTGGAGATGTTGACCTCCAGCCCGGCAATGCGTGCCAGCGTGACTAGTCTATCCGCCTTCGCTTGCATGTCAGTGAGTTTGGGAGAGAGGAGGCAGATGTCATCGGCGAAGTGCAGGCTCTCAGAGTCAAATATAACGTCCTTACACTGTCGTGTAGGACAATGGCAAAGAGAAGGGCCGCAACGCCTGTGTTGATGATTAATGGATTGCTGATGATGCTGTTATGGAGCACTGCCAGTTCGGAGTGTCGGAGTATAGGACTCTGATGAGGCAAATTATTTTAGTGGGAGCTAAAATTCTACTCAAGGCCAGCCATATTGAGTCTCGTTTGAGTATGGTTGTGATTCTAGTAAAGAAGCAAAATTTGAAATATATGACTCGTTTCGATTAAAGTCTGGATATGATTATTGGAAGTGATGAATCGAGTTCAAGTCTTCTTCACCTTACCAACTACTTGGTTGGTTGATATATAAATACTACTATGTAACTACCTAAGTGAGAGCTTAAGACGCAATAACACAGTGTCCAGTCTACAATTTACAATATTTCTTCACAGTTCTTGATTTCACTATCCTTGACCCTATTTTTTTAGACATTCCTACGGCAACATTCTACCTTGGAAAAGGCTAGCCAATGTCTCGTTAGGAAAAGTATCCGCTTTGGAGAAACCGCTGATGTGTTACAAAATATCATATACCGACTGTGGTACCCTCCTAAACTTTCCAATCACTCTTAAACAATGCCACACTTGATAATGCGGCACAATCTTCTAATTCAGTTACATCCAAATGGTAAAATTTCTTTAATCTGATAGGCTTTGCGTATCAGAGCTCTACTCAAACTCTCACAAAAGAGATATACCAATTACAGTGCGGTTTTGCATAATTCCATTTTCGCAAGCCTGTTCCAATTTCCAATCCTCAAGTGATATTGCTTATCCCCAACAGAAATCACTAGCCAGTCTCCTTTTCACGCAGTATGCGCCAACTAATGAGTGCTGATGGCATGCTGCGCGCCTGTTGTGTGGCAACACGTTTCCGCTTCTACTTAATTTGGCTGCGACACCCCCAAAAGTGCACAGAACAAGAAAAAAAAATAAATAAAGGAGCAATCTTGCTTTGTAGTAGTTTATTTACATCAGAGCAAATGCGCCGCACGAGTCCTTAACGAGCCAAATAGCCAGCCAGCTAGCCAGTCAAGCAAAGAACTCAGAAACCAGTCAGCCAGCGAGACATCAATCGACCGGAAATGTGCCGCATACCATAGAGTCCACTTATGTGAAACGCGCGCGCCTTCGTCACTTACCTATACTTAAATCGTCATATATTTTACTTTTCTAGATGTTGCTACCCCTACAAGATCAACTTGGGGCAGAAAGCAAAGAAAAGAATGCTAAAGAACGCTTCACCGCCACCGCCACCGCTTAATAATAAGACGGGTATCTGAATATCTGTCCTTCGCGACTCGCGTCAGTTAAGCGGCTTGAAAGGATCAGATGAATGATCTCATGTCGTTTTATTTGGCCATCTAGGCACTTTTATTGCTGTTACTGCTGCTGTTACTTTTGCCGCTGCAGTTGATACGTAATTCTCTTTGTTATTGCTTTGCGGCTCCAATGGTGTGGGGATCGACGCTTTGTGGCTTGTCGTCGTAGCGTAAGGGCTACCTACATTGGCATCGGCATCGGTATCGGCCTCTGTACGTGTGTGCTCAGCCTACAATACTAAATGAGATCAAATGCGATAGCGCCATTTTATGTCTATGTATGTGTTTATAAGCAAATGAGTGTTCGTGTATTTATTTATGCATCTCCGTGTGTGTGTATATGTGTGGTTATGTGGTGGCCCTTAACGTGGCGTTGAGACTGACAATGAGCGACGGTGATGATGGCGAGCGCCTCGTTTCACGGGTTCCCGCTGTTCTCACTGTTCATGCAGTCTTCATAGCCTGTTATGCGCCGTTGTTATACTCGCATTATAACTATGTGTAGTAGTTATTATTCTTGTAGTAGCTGCTGGCAATTGCTTACTTATTTGGTTAGCTCGTTTGTTCGATGGCTCCTTGCTTATTTTCGGTGGCTCTTGGCTATAATTCAAAGCTTGTTGATGACTGCGCTCCTACTTTGCGCTTCTTTGCTTTTGTGTCTTTCATCTAAATGCAGACATTTTACTTCTGGAGGCTGAGTATTTACATGTTTTTTTTTGTTGAGTATTTCGGCAATATGATGGCGTTAACAATTTGGCTCCTTCTCATAAATTCGTACAGCTTTCCATATGCCTTGCTTTTAGTCTTGTTTCTTGGCATAGTTTGTTTTTTAGGCTCTTCATTTTACAACATTTCCTTCAGTTAGTTATATGACATGGACTGCTCTTATAATATTGTCCCCATGTCCTTAGAAAAGTTCAGTTTCTTCAATTCAAGAGAATATTTTTAGTTTCGAAATTTACCCATGTGTGGCATTGTGGAATTAACTGTTGTTTACGTTACCAAACATCTCTATTTAATTTCATTCCACTATCTCTCCGGAATCCTCAATTTCTTCCAAAGATTCTAATTGAAGAAAATAAAAAATCAGTAATAGATCAATGTTCTCCAAGGCAGTCCTTGAAAAAAGCCATCTAACTCCGTTGTGACAGAAATCCTAAATGCATTTCTGCATAATATTTAATAATACTTAAAAACTCAGGAACGAACGGTTTACTATACCTGATAAGGCGCTTAAAAGCATACTGATTTACATGTCTTCCGAATGTGGCTCATTTTCTTACGCGCACAGATAGGAGAGATAGACGAACCAAGCGACTGTCTTAGAAACGTGAGAATTTGATTGTTTAGTTGCCACTGTACGTAAATGATGTATTACTCCAATATTCTCAAAATCAAATCTGATTGAACCCTGATTACGTAATGTATAAATTAAATGGTGGAAAATAGAGCCTTCTACGCTTTGGTCCAAGGAAAAGTTGAACAGCATCATTCCTCTCAAGCAGCTCACAAAGAAGAGTGTTAATTTTCCGAATGTCGGATCAGTGAGCTGAAGTAACGTACAAGTCTTTACAATACGAATATCCTTCTTTCGAAACTCAGTGAAACATTATTGGGGTGTACCGTAAGATCACATAGACCGAGTTTTTGATAAGCTGTTGCGGCAACATTAAATTATCCATACACACTTTCAGGCATAAAGCAAGGTTGCCTCCGTCGCGCTTTCTCACTGCCATCTTCCTAGTTCATGTCTGAAGTAAGTATTGTTGTACGGTTGTGAAACATGGCTGGTCTCCGACACCATCACACAGAAGCTACAATCAATCACAATCGTCAACAAATGTCTCCGCATCATCTGTAGAATATCCTGGCCGAACACCATCAGTAACGACGTGTTGTGGAGATCAACGAATGAGGAGTCCACCCTAATGCAAATCAAACGCAGAATGTGGCGTTGGATAGGTCACACGCTTAGGGAACCACCAGATAGTATCCTGGAATGGCACTGGGCTGGAACCCGCAATGGAGCAGAGGTCGCGGTCAAAGATTACCTGGAAAAGGTCGATATTGCGCGAGCTAGCATATGCCGACATCACATGGGACCACGCAAAAACAACAGCCCAGAACTGCTTAAAATGGAAGAGTCTTGCCGAGGACCTATGCGCCCGAGCGGAGTGAATAAGGATATACAAAAGAAATATTTTCAACTGACTCGTGCAGTAAAACGTTTCTCAAAAGTGACGCCTAGATATCAGTTATAAATAGTTGGTAGCCGGTAACTTCTTTAATGTGAACTTTGGTTTTTGTCAAGTAGTGCGAATGAGTCGGTAATTCAAGGGTTGGTCCAGAAATTTCAAGAAAATCGTTCTATCGTAGATAGAAAAACGACTATCAGGCCAAAAACTGAATGTTCTGTTGAGAATATTGCGGCTGTAGCGCACAGCCATCTTTCCGCTTCCTGTCAAACCATATGAAGGGGGTTACCTAAGCTAACAAAGAGGTCCTTGAAAACTGGCTCAACATCTTCTTTGACACCAAAGCAGGCGATTTTTGAGGCAACGGCTTGAGCGAATATTTAATTGATTAACTTATTGATATAATTATTGTTTTTTGTTTAAATAAAAGTCTTCGATGAAAACGCTACGATTTTATTCCCCAACCTAATAGTTGGAATAACGAGTAATATATTGGAAGAAAAAAATATGGACCCGTTGGAGGTCACATTTTTTCTGGGAATCTGTTTGAAAGCCTTATGAAAATTTCGGAGTGCCACTTTTTCGATTTTACAGATGTGTTGAAATTTATGTTTCATATGAAAATATAAATTATAGGTATGTATTTGTGTGTTTGGCGGTATGGAATGTTTTTATCACCTCTACCCCTCTATTTCTTTTCACTGGCATCACTTTACCGATCTTTACGAAATGTTTGCAAACTTTTATTTTCAATTACTTTCGCGCAACAACATTTTTGTCGACATTGTCATTGGTAAATTTATTGTTTGAGGTATTCGAGAACCGCCAAAAATTCCATGGCTAAGCAAATAACAATGGCATGCGCGAAGTGCGATGCGCCGCTCCAACAAATCGATTGAGCTGACGCATTGTGAACGATTGTCTGCAAAAAACCGGGCACAAATTTATATTTGCATGTAAAAAAGTATGTAAAAATGTTCATATATACATACCTATTTATATATATATAGTCAATACAAAGGACAAGTTCCATCACGCTCACTGTCTACTGTTCCTACTGACCCTTGCCACTAGAGTCTCCTTTTCTTCGATTTTTTTGGGAATTTTTGAATGACGAACGATGGCGGCCGCTCGATCATTGTCGGTGCGTAAAAGAGCCGAAAACATGTTGAATTAAATTCATGACACAAACAAGCGTAGTTCGCACGCGGTAAGCAAAGAGGCCACAAAAAAAAAAAAAAAAAGAAAAAGGGAAATATTTATTTTTACTCCACAGAGAAGCGAAAACTCTGCCAAAACATGAATGAATCTGTTGAATTGCTTGTAGGTATTGTGTTCGTAATCAAATTGGCAACTTGCATACGCAGACAGCAGCGGTGGCGGCGTCGTCGATGGCGGTGTGATCCTGTCGCGCGTTCCTTACTCCTGCAAGTGTCGATCCATGCCGCCTGCCCACCACCGCAGACTTGTCTTGTTTGGGATTGTTGAATTAGTTGTTGTGGTTAGTAAAACATGGTGTAAATTTGCACATAGTCACACACACACACACATGCATACATGCATACTCCTGCAGTTATACACCATAAACCGTCTAGTTGACTGTTGAATTGAATCACTGCTTGTTGGACCGATTTTATAGTGTGTTTTGTTTGGTTTTTTTTGGTTCCTTTTTTTTTTTGTGACTGACTGACTGCCAAAAGTCGCCGTGTTTGGTTTGTGATCCAATTTTTATACCCGTTCATAGGAGCGACTCGCCGTTAAGCTCCCTTAGCCGCATTTTACACTTTTTCTCATTTCACATTTGCTTTTTTCATTTTTCTCTTTGTTGTGCTACGTGTGGCATTGTTTGTTGGATTTTTTTAATAGTTATTGTTGTTTTAACAGCCCAATCGTTGTTACCCCGAGTCGGTCGCGTACCAAAATTATCTGCTTATCTTGTCTCGGCTAACTTTTTGATCGAAATGCAACTGCTGTGCTACCTTTGGGATATTTCTCCTCGCTTTTTTTCACCATTTTGTTGCTGTTGCTTATTCATGTTGCTGTTGGTTGGCAACTTTGTTGCAATTGTTGTTGTTGTTTGCGCCTTTTTTATTTTGTAGTTATTTAAATTTATACGCTTTACGTGACACTTGTTAACTGAGTGGCACCAAAAGCATCTTCAGCTTCACGGATATGCGCCGTGGATATGTGGTTTTGCGGTTGCTGTTGCAGTCTCTGTAGGCTCGTCGCTTGCACTCATACGTATTTAGTAAATATGTAGGTATCCGCCTCGCATTTATATGTTGTTGCAGTTGCCACGTAAATTATGCTCTGTAGCACTTTGACGATTTTATGCAAATTTTGTTGATATTTTTGTGACATTTATGTGCGCACGTTGCCTGTCCACCCGCCTTCACCCTGTTACAAAAAAAACAAACAAACTTCATTTTACTTTTGGGTGATTTCTACTGCTCATCTGTTTTAACGTATTTTTGTTGTTGCTTTTCAAGTAAACATATTTGAATGAATTTTGAATGCAACTTGAAACATGCTGTGTGTATATATAAAGGGTGATCAGATTGGACGTACTTTTTCCAATAGGGGTTATTTGACAGATCACGCGTGACTACTGTCAAAGTGTATTTCTGCCATGAAAAAACTCCTAATAAAAATATCTGCTGTTCGGAGTCGGCTTGAAACTGTAGGTCCCTCCATTTGTGGAACAACATCAAGACGCACACCACAAATAGGAGGAGGAGCTCGGCCAAACACCCAAAAAGGGTGTACGCGCCACTTATATATATATATATGTATATCATTAACGTTTTGTGGATAAACAAGCTTAATAAAGTTATTCACGAGATACTGACCGAAGTTGCGAGTCATTCAAAATGTATGTTTATGGATGGCCGATTTACTTTGCAGTTGCGGCCAACATTTCAAAGGGATTATCTTGAGAAAGTAACTTTCATAAACGGTTATACACAAAAACATAAATGGTTATACATAAAGGTTGCCCAATCAATTGGAATTTTCGTTTGTTTTATTTCAATTTAAAATCCGCTACCTCTAAATTGATCACCCTTTATAAATGAACTATCTTGTGAAAAGGCACTACTTTTGAAAACACTTCGGACTGAAATTTTCATTAAAATTTATAATTATTTTTTGAATATTTTTATGTAAAACCAAGGAAGTTTTAATTTTAAATTTTAGTTTTTGTTGCTCAGACTAACCGGTGCGATCCCAGGCTAGATGCAATCTGATAGTTTCCGAATCAGATTGCCTCTCGGGGGAAGTGTGCTAAGAAGAAAATGTGGCAACAAGGCCCAGGTAGTCTGGTCACGGATGGCTCGGACATGGATGGATGGAAAGGTTGGTGGAGAGATATTCGGCGAGAAATTCTTCACTAAATGCAAATACAGGCTTCCTAATCACTGGAGCTGAGATAACTGAGGCTGCTCACAATAGTTGCCATCAGGGAGATAAATATTTTTTCTTATTCACTGATTTTTCGATCGGAATCGGTCGAAGAATATCTTCACTTCTCTTTCCGTCGTATCCACAATGAGAGCGCAATAAACCGTATGACTGATGAGCTAAAAGGACACCCTTGAGGTGGTTTCCGAGAGATGCTGCGCAATGAGAGTGGATATTTTTCTGGGTATCAAGTCAACTCTGAAAGAGATGGGCGAAAGCGTGCAACTGCAGATTTGCTAATCCCTTCAGACCGCAGGTAGATTTTGTCAATTAAGGGAACTGAAAAATGTCTGAAAAATTATTTCGTAAAATATTGTAGCACTCCACTATCTATTTAAAAAAAATGAATGGGCTTTTCTTGTAAAAAAAAGGGTGGAATTGATCTGGAAAAAGTGAAGCGAGGACGTTGAAACGTTATTATTCCTGTATAATGAAATAATATATCTATCATAAACCGACTTGTAATACCGGCACTCGAAGTGTAACCAATAAGTAACCATAAGTTTATTTGGGAAAATTACTTTTATTCAATAAGAAGTAAAGAGTGTGTGAAAAGAATACCAAATTAAGAATCAATTTACTCTTGCTCGATATGATCACCTTTTGGATTGACTATGACCTTGGGACGGTTCAGAAACGAATTACAGGCTGTCCCTTGCAGGAATTTTGGCCCACTCACGGACAATGGCTTTTTTCAGCGCCTCGAGACAGGTGAATCTTTAAATTGGTATCTTCTTTCTAAAATGGCTGAAAGACAGTAATCAATCGGACTCGTATCTGGTGAATTTGAGAGCCATTGTGTGGACGTTATGAAGTTCGGAACATTGTTTTTTAGCCATTCTTGGTTCACTCGAGCTTTGTGAGCCGGGTCCTGTTGAAACGGTCTGCCACCGAAATGTTTATCTGTTCACGGCTTCAAAGCAACCCCCAAAGTACTTTCCCGATAATATTTGACATTTACCTGGACTCCAGGCTCGATGAAAACGATTGGAAAAAGCCCATCTGCGGTTACAGCGGACCAAGCCATTACCTGCGAAGGGTGCTGCCATGACGTTTCGCGATGCTTCCAGCATCTGTGTAACGAGTAATGGTGCAATAAACAGTGACATTATTTACTTTAAAGTGCTCGAGCTCAATCGCTGGCTGTGATAATCCAACCAAATATGACGATTTCAGTACAGTCCTGGTATTTTTACTTTTTCTGACACTTTCACGCCATTATAAAGCTCATGCGGCTTATTAACGTTTACCTTATGATTGCCAAACATATGCATACATATTATTTATGACAGAGTGCGCTAATATTCTGTAGACATTCAACTAAACTGAAATCAAATTAGAATTAAATAAAAAAACCTAGTTTTGTTTCCCATTCCCTTCTTCGACTTTTCTTCCTCAATACGTACCTAACCTATATTGCCAACTCTCGAAAATCGCAAATCTCTTCTCATATTCTCGTATTCATTTGATCTTCATTACCACTATTAAACGAACTAGAGGACCTACCTATTATTTGCTGTTGCCTGCTATTGCTTTATTAACGCATCAGTAAACTTATAACAAAGGCTACCACCAATACTGCGAGCGCATAACATATGGTCGCCCTATAAGTATTAAGTAAAATGGCAAAGATGGTGTCATCCGTTCAAGCTTTTTTTCTGTCACGATTAGATTTCACACGTGGCCCTTTCAGTTAGTCGTCCGCCTTCATTAATTTCCAACTCATTGCTTGCGTGCGACTGGCGCTCGTTGGGACGATTGTAAGGTTCATAAAACCTTAATTTAATATCATCCATCGGTGGTGTTGGTTGTTTGTGGTGGAAGTGATGCGGATGGTGATGGTTTTTTCACGTATGGCGCCACTTGAAACGCTTCTTGGTTAAGCGTTGTTGAGCGGTGTTAAATGACAAGTTCAAATAAGTGACGTGTGCAATTTGAATAGGGTTGCCAACTCAAGTGACTTCGGAAAATTACATACGGTGGCTCATAGTTGTGTGATGGTTCAGAATTTGTTTTGCGTGTTTAGGTTTAAAAATTTCAAAATGTATACAAATTTTAAGAAGATTTTTACTTTATTTTAGAGCTGATTTTAGCTAAGGCTGCATAGAGTTTACACATTTGTTTGTTATATTCGGGTGTTATTTTCTTATATATTTGTTCGATAAGATTACATATTTTCTGAATTTCATTGAAATCAGTTAAGCCATGGCTTATCAGTTTTCGATTTGTGCTTGAAGTTGTTGTATGGTCTAAATCGAAATCTATCCCGATTACCCAATTTTTCAGCACTTTGCAATAAATTACTTTTCAAGAAATTGAAATGCGCAGTCTTATCTACAGTTTTCTCTGTGAAAGTTAAGCCTCCGACTTCTGTAGCTGACATACAACTCCAAACCATAGGCAGATTCTTCGGCGGCAGCTCTAAATTAGGTTGCAGCCAGATTAATGTCTTTCTGTCAGAAGCAAAAATATTAAATTTGCTTTCGTCAACAAAAATAACGTAGTTTCAAAATGTTTCATTCTTATTGAAATGAATTTTAGCAAACTGCACTATGAACTTCATATTTCGCAAACCAACAGATGCTCTTGAAAAGTGTTCATCGCGCCATCGCGATGAGGCCATTTTTGGCTTAATAACTACGTCAATAGAAAAGAAGCATTGAAGATTATTCAATTTTAAAAGCAAAGACAGTGATGGACTTTTTTCACTTCATAAGCTTGAGGTTATACATCCCGCGACAAAATGATAGCACACATCAACATTTTGAACAAGTTTGAATATTCTAAATTTTCATTAATTTTGTATAAAAGTATAACACGTTGTCTAACTCAATCATACTCGTGTAAATTCAGTTTTCAAATGCTTCGGAAAAATTAAAAACATTCCGCTTTTCCGAAAATGTATGACGAAGTGATGATATTTAGAAAACTGTCGGTTGCTTCTTCCTTTTGTCAAGCGTTAGCAATTTAACACCTCAAGTGGTTAGCAGCGAGATAGCGAGCAGAAAAGTGGCGCAAAGAAAAGGCCTTGTATGTATCTACGCTTCTTTAATTTGAAAAGCCTGATTTTGGGATGATTAATCAAACGCATATGTTCGAGGGTTGCCGTTTATATAATATTATATTTTGCGCCTTGGCAGCACGAAGTGTGATTAGTTGTAATGCGATGCTTTTATCGAAAAGTGTGGTATTTTTTAGCATAAAGTTACATATTGGTGGCCCACGCAACCGAATGGGTTGGTGTGCAACTACCACAGGTCCGAAACCACGAGTGAGATTCCAATTGTTAAAAAAAAGTTTTTTCCAATTGTTAAAAAAAGTTTTTTTCTGATGACGCTCGTTCCTCGTCAAACAATAGCAAGCCCCCGAGTATATTTCTTTGATGTGGATTATCGAGGCAGGAGTGCATCAACTTACGTCGACTTGTCATTGATGTACCACACTTAGTTATTATGAAACGCCACGCTGATACAATGAATTCCAATATTCAATATTGTAAAAACATTTGATTGCCAAACAGATTTGTTCTCGTTGGATATCACATGGTTTGACAATTGACCAAAAACAGACGATTGTTGTAAAGAAATGATGAAGAAATTCAATCCCGATGGTTCAAGGCTGGTATACGATATCGTAACAAATGACAAATCTTGGATCTACGCAAATAAGACGAAACAAAATAGCAACTGACAGTACTGGTGTTTCAAGACTAATCTAATGCAACAAAAGTTGTTCGCGGAAGAAACACCTCAAACGAAATAGTGGGCTATTTTTTTGGGAAATCTGCCCATGTCGCAACTGTACCTTAAAACAAACGAAAAGAAATAAATTCTGAGTCGTACAAAAGGAACCACTTGTTTGCCAAAAGTTGTCAGTGAATTAAGGAAAACCAACCGTCGAAGACGAGCCATCCTTCACCAAGGCAATGCGAGTTCTCAAATATTGGCGCACACAAGATAGTTTTTGAGCTCACAAAAGAACGAATTAATTGAACATCCACCTTACAGTTCTAATTTAGCATTTAATGATTTCTTTTTGTTCCCGGACATCAAAAAAAAAAAAGCGAGGTAAAAATTGTTCAATGCCTGTAGAAGCTGCCGAACAACTCATTTTGGAGGTATCCACTTCTGAGTGGCAAAAGTGTTTTGAAAATTAGTTTAAGCGAAAGCAGAAGTGTATTGACTTCCAAAGAGAATATTTTGAAAAACAATAAATCCATGTTGCTTATTTTTTACTGTGTTTTCATTATTGAGCGTAAAATAGGTATAAAAGGCTTTTCTCCCACAAGGGCAAAAGCAATCGAATCTCTTGCCATTTGCTGAGTTGGTGAGAGAGTGCAGGATATGTTGCAGGATAAATGCTCACTCTCTCAAGAGCACATACAACCCGCCTGGTAATTTTACTGATTTTGTGAGACAAAAATAAAACTCCACGCTTTTAGGTAGTAGTCTGGTCAAATACTCATTCTGCTACTTTCGTATGCAGGCAAGCACTCGATTGGGATCCGCAAGGCAGTAAAAAAAAGAACGCCTTAGGTGCACTTGGAAGAGAACTCTCAGAAAAAGAACTTAGAGCTGCAGGGAAATCTTTTAAAGAAGTCAAATCATCGCAAAGGATCGAGACCATCGGAAGCGTTTATGTCCCATTAGGGAGGACAGGAGTTAAGAAACTACAGCGGCTGCCGAGGCAGTGTGGATTGTTGTGCCCTTCGGTAAGTCTCGCTGAGGAACCTATAGAAACTATTATTTACTTATTAAAATAATGGTAAGCCGCTAATTGGATTTCAATCATGAAAAAACTTTTATGAAAACAAGCGGCTTAAAACTGTAGGATCCTTCACTTGTGAAGCTCGGTTAAACACCTCACAGGAGATATTCATGTCCATGTATTTAACATAATATTTCCCTGAACTGCACCTAAGAAAACAAAAAACAATTAGTGCAAAACTTAGTGCATACAATTGGCAACTCTACACCAACTGCATACAACGACCAATCAATTCTTTAGCTGGCTGGATTTGAACACTTAATGAGCGAAACCTTACAAGTTTGCAAGTAATGCAACAACAAAAACAAAGCTGCGTCAAATTAGAAGCAGCGCCATTTTGTCCGACAACACTGCGAACCCTTCAGCAAACACACAGACTTTGTTTTTTAAATATCATATTTATATGTGTGTATGTGTGCAGATTTCGTTATGCAAATGCATGAAACCTGCTGTGCTCTGTTGCGGTTTGTGGCCACATCATTTGCGCCATCTTTGCTGTCCTTAACATGTTTGTTATGCTTGCTGTTGTTGTTGCAGTCCCATAGATTCGCCATCGTGTTCAGGTCGCCTGCCAGACAGTTAAAAATGCCACCAGCAGACACTGACGCGTTCGATTTCCGACTGCTCGCGACAGCGAGAAATCCACCAACAAGTCCGCTGCATCCCAAATGTGGTGGTGTTCAATCGGTGTTTCTATGCAAGCAAGAGTCGAAGCACGAAGTATTGCACAGATGGAATTCTTGAGATTACACTAAGGCATATCCGCTCTCAAGAGCAAACGCGAATACACTTTTACTTAATCACTGCGATGCAAAAGTTCGTATGCGTGGTCTGGCAATATACGCCCAGCTATGCGGTGCGAGTATGTGTGTGTGTGTGGGAGCACATGTGCATGATTATTTTTACTTACATATATGTACCTGTATCTTGTGTATATCTTACTGTGGTCTGTGCACCAGTTGCGTATGAATGACTTATTCCATTCTTAATCATCACTCGAGCCATCGCCCTGTAAACTTTCGTGAACTTAGCGGCTGCTCGGCGAGTCAGTGGCTTGCGATAGTCGCCCAACTACGCCACCAAAGGATCTCACATCGCCAGTCTGTCATGTCTTCTTGCCATTTTTATTCTTTGCATCATTTTGCATTTGATTGAACTTCTCAATGAAATATGCAAGTTTCGATTTATTCCGTTTATTTTCACTCTTCTCCTGATTGCGCAACTTTTGTGCTTTTAATCAGTTGCTACGCCGGTGTGGCACATATGACACATGCGAACACATCTACGTATGTATATATATATGTATGTATGTATATTCATACATACATATTTCCGCGCTGCATTCACTTGCTCACGAATGCCAATCGCCAGGCGTCATATTACGTGGATCGCATTGCTCCTACGGCGGTGGAGCTGTTGTATGAGTTGAAATTTTTCGCAGGCCATCAGCTCAAATGTCCTGCTGGTGGGTCAAAAAAAGAAAGAAATAAATCGTTTTCTTTGCTTGCCGATTTCTATGGCTACTATCCACTGGCTACTATCATTTTTCGTTATTCATTCATTTGCAATGCCTCTCAGTGGTACAACGATTTTTTTGATTTTTGTTATTTTTTTCTTTCTTTTTTGGTTTTGCATTCATCAAGAGTATTCCTGGCGGTGGTATGCAATTTATCGGATGCTGGTAAGTCACGATTTCGTTTCTTCATGAATTCATCGTTTGGTAAAAATTTTTGCTTTTACATAAATGCAAAAGTGCACATGTATGTGTGTATTCGTTATGTAAGAATGCCTGTGTATGGCCATATGCGGGTGTTCACATGTTTTTTACTTGGATTTCATATAATATTATATAGGAACTTTTGATTTCATTTTTCCCATGGCGTATGCTGATTTCATATACTTGTATAGCAACTCGTCTGTGTGGTATGTGTTTATAAAAGAAAATCTGAGTTATTTGAAAAACAAAAAAAACAAGAAAATATGTAGTTGCTTAAAATCTTTTGGTGGTGATTGATTGATATTCCGTGTGCACAGAGTCAAGCGTAAGTGCGTTTATTGAGTCAATTCGGTACTTTTTACGAATGAGTATAAAATGCCCTATTCCTTCAAACTAAGGGTAATTCAAAAGCCTCATGGAGCAAATTCCCTCGACTGGGTATGAAACATTCGTTTTTATAGTACAGAATTTTAATCATTAATTATAGAATTTTACATCTGGATTGAAGGAAAGCACATCGATATCAGTTTAGATTTTAAAAACGATATATTGAGCATCATTCCAGAAAGCTGGTTTGCCAATTTGGCTGCAATTTTGGTATTACTTAAATACATCCGTAAAAAATTGTAACCTAAAATTATTGAGAATATGTACTGTAAACTGTTTTTTATCTTAGAGAAGGGGCTGCAGGGTGATTACCTACGCAGATAACGTGGCACTAATTGTTCGAGGAAAATTTGTGGATACCCTATACAATTTGATACAGGAATATCTGAACGTAGTTGTTAGAAGAGCAACGGATTGCGGATTGTCGGTGAATTTTCTCAAGACGGAGCTCGTCCTATTTACTAGGAAATGTAAAATAAATAGAGCTCAACTTCTCCCATTAGGGGGCGCACCGCTGATGCTTTCTGACAAGTTTAAGTACCTCGGTATTATCCTTGACAGTAAGCTTAGATGAAAAACCTATAACGAGAAAAGAGTAAGGAAGGCCACAATCACCTTGTATGGATGCAAAGGCGCAATTGGCAAAAGATGGGGGCTTTCGCCTAGAGTTGTTTTTTGGCTATATATTAGCTGAGCAAATAAGTTATCACTGTTTGTCAATAGATGCCGCCAGCAGTGTGTGCTAGTCGATTCTTACATAACCTAAACGTCATTAACCAAGCTTAGACATATGGTAACAAACTGCTTCGACACATTACTGATTTTTTTTTTGGTACCATATACTTTTGGTTTTGTGAAAATGTCTGATTTCGTGCCGAATAATCGTCATTTGCGGAAAGTGTTGATTTTCCTCTTTCATTCGAAAACAAAGGCGGCTGAAGCGCCTCGAGAGCTGCAGAGCTACAAAAAGTTTATAGAGATGCTGCTGTAAGTGTAACGTGTCGAGATTAGTTCCTTCGCTTAAAAGACGGTGATTTTAATGTTGACGACCGTCCGCGTGAAAGAAGGCCAAAAACCTTCAAAGACGTTGAATTGGACGCATTGCTTAATGAGGATCCATGTCAAACGCAAAAAGAGCTTTCTTCAGTATTAGGAGTTACCCATCAATCTATTTCCAAGCGATTGCAAGCTTTGGGAATGATTCAGAAACAGGGGTCTTGGGTTCCTTATGAGTTAAAACCAAGGGATGTTGAACGTCGTTTCTTCGCCTGTGAACAACTGCTCCAGCGGCAAAAAAGGAAGAGATGGAAGGGTTTTCTTCATCGCATCGTCACGAGTGATGAAAAATGGATTTATTACAGCAATCCAAAGAAAATAAAGTCATGGGGACTGCCCGCTCGTGCTTCTATATCGTCGCCTCGGCCGAATATTCATTTGGTGAGACCAAGTTGGCGTTATTTATTATGAACTGTTAAAACCAAGCGAAACCATCACTGGAGATCAGTATCGACTTCAATTGATGCGATTGAGCCGAGCACTGCGCGAGAAGAGGCCGCAATACGCGGAGAGGCATGGAAAAGTGATTCTACAGTATGACAACGCTCGGTCTCCCGTTGCCAAACCCGATGCCATTAAATCCTACCTGGAAACACTGAAATGGGATATCCTACCCCACCCGCCATATTCTCCAGATATTGCGCCGACCGATTATCCACCTCAACCGGTTCCGATCGATGGTACATGATCCAGCTGACCAGCAGTTTCATTCATATGATGACATCAAAAAATGGCTTGATCCGAGGATAGCCTAAAAGGAGAACAGTTTTATTTTTTCAGAATAAAGTTGTATTTTCATAAAAAAGCAGCGAGAACTTAGTTGTGCACCTAGTGAGGGAACTCACTAGAGAGGATGACATCGGTGAAAAAGGTGGAGAGAGTTCAAAGGTCGACACTCATTGGAATCAATGGGGCGCTTCGAACGACTCCTACTCTCCATAGACATCGCTGACAGAATTGCCACTGCACGTATCGCAATCAGACTGAGGAGTTCGGGCTTTAGGCTCAACCTCACTTAACGGATCAATGTATACCCTTCCCTAGACCAACCGGAACTTTCTCCACTCATATTTCATCAAGGGAAGAGTGGACGGAGGGCTACACTTGGGAACGGGACCTGGTGAACTTGTTCACGGATGGATCGAAGTTGGAAAGAAAGGTTGGCGGAGGAGCTTTTTGCGAGGAGCTCCCCATCAGACTCAAATGCAGGTTACCGGACCACTGCAGTGTGTTCCAGGTAAAGGTAGCCACAATCAGGGAAGCAGCTGATTGGCTCCTCGCATGCATACTAACAATCAATAATGTAAATATTTACTTCGACAGTCAAGTGTTAATGAGAGCCCTAGGGTCAGAGATGGTGCATTTGAAACTGGTAAAGAAATGCCTGGCCTCACTTTAGACTGCGCCTCACTTAGACTTTGACATAAGCCTCATCTGGGTTCCTGGTCACAGCGACATGGCGGGAAACTACGAGGCGGATGAGCTGGCCAGACGGGAGAGAACTGGGATCCCCCCTCGGTCTGCTCCTGGAGAGATGGGCTTCGCGCCAACTCAGCGCGCGTTGGGCAAGTACACTAACTTTTAAGGTCGCAAAATCATTCTGGCGCTCTCGGGAGGGCGTCTGAGGCTGACAGAATCTTAACTCTCGAGCCTCGAGGGTTTTCTCACTGGACACTATACATGAGAAGTTCATGCTGTAAGACTTGGAATTACCTCGAGTCCTTTTTGCGTCGGATGTATGGGGGATGAGGTGGAATCATCTCAGCACATTCTCCTCAGCTGCCCTGCTCTGGCGAAGCTTAGATATAGGCATCTTGAGTCTTACTTCTTTGCTGCTGATGTAGCTGGCATTGACTTTAAAAATCTGATGAACTTCATCAGCAGCATAAAGCGTTGACGCAAAGGCAGCACAGTCAGCGTTCGTAATCCTCACACTCTAAACCCATCCCCTTAACCATCACACTACCACCATCTTACCTCCTTCACAATGGTATCACAAAGGACGAATCCTTTTATCTTCGTCCAAGTGTGCCCACTCCTTGGGTAATCATTCCACTCTAACCATTATCTTTAATTTAAAAACAAAATGTCACATATCTCGTATTTAAGAAAAAACTAAGTATTTAAAAATGTATATTTCTTCTCTATTCCGTTGCGCGAGCAATTTTCTGTGTGTCGAGATAAGTGGGAGAATTAACTCAGCATACACTAATGGTCATAGCCAACCCGAAAACCTAGAAGACAGCGGTATGTTGAAGGAGACGATATCCTTCTTTATTTACTTAAACAAGAATTGTACAAAGAATAAGGAGAGGACCTTACTCTATTCTTCATACAAAATTTGATCCAAATCGTATCACACTTCATGAAGTATAGGGTGTCTTTTTAGAGGTTAGGTTTTCAAGATGAAATAAAACGTATATAATTTAATGTTATGGCCAAGAATTTAGCTTTATTATAAAGATAAGGGTTTGCCATTATGTTTTAAAAATGATTTCGGGCAAGTGGCCGCCGCGGCTGGCTCGAATAAATTCCAGCCGAGAGGCCCAATTTTCGACCACTTTTTGCAGCAATTGGGGCCGTATGTCAGCAATAACGCGCCGAATATTCTCTTCCAAGACGTCAATCGTCTCGGGCTTATCTGCGTAGACAAGCGACTTCACCTAGCCCCACAAGAAATAGTCCAGCGGTGTTATATCGCACGATCTTGGAGGCCACGCCACAGGTCCACGGCGCGAGATAATGCGCTCACCAAAAGTTTCCTTCAATAAATCGATTGTTGCGTTGGCTGTATGGCTTGTAGCGCCGTCTTGTTGGAACCAAAGGTCGTCCACATCAACATCGTCCAATTCAGGCACGAAAAAGTCATTAATCATGGCTCTATAGCGCTCTCCATTGACTGTAACATTATGGCCGGCTTCATTTTTAAAGAAATATGGACCAATGATTCCCTCTGCCCATAGAGCACACCAAACAGTGACTTTTTGAGGAGTAACGGCGTCTCAGCAATGGCTTGTGGATTATGTTCACTCCAAATGCGACAATTTTGCTTATTGACATACCCATTCAACCAAAAGTGAGCTTCATCGCTGAATAAAATTGCGCGAACCGAACCATTATTTTCGTAATAAATTTGCACGATTTGCAAACGTTGTTCAGGTGTAAGTCTATTCATTATGAAATGGCAAACCAAACTGAGCATAAATCAAGTGACAGCTGTCAAAAAGACCATCTACGAAAAAAGTAGTGCCAACTTGAAAACCTAACCTCTAAAAAAAAACACGCTGTATTCATCAAAGTATTTCAACCCCAATGCTAACCAGGCTAACTTTAGCCAAGGCAAAATTGAGGCATGAAGCTTCGAATTCCTCTTTTCCAGATATGAATTTTCCTAATACGTTTTTTCCATGCGCTAAGCCAATCTATGTTGTTGATATGATTCATTTTCATTCATAAATACAGAATTTACTAAAATCTTGACTACAGCGCCATTTATCGGATGTTGCGAACAATCAACATGCCCATAAAAAATATAATAGCGGAAATGTGACCTCAGTCGCTTAGGTCGTTCAAAAGTTACGCGATCACTAACACATTCGATTATTTACACAAACATATATTTACATATTCATCTAAAGATATATCAATCGCATACTTTCGGAAACTCGTATACTAGAAAAAAACCAAATATCTGTACTGAAGATTTGCAATAATCATAGAAACACACAAACAAACAATCAAGAAATCGACAAACCCATAATTAACGCCACAAAAGCAAATGCACGCCACAGATACCCCAATGATGATATTATCAATCGGAGTCGACCGGCAAAGCGTGGATGTACTTATACTCGTAGTTGTAATGTAAGTAAGCCGGTGGCAGGCAAAATCAAAATTTGATGACTGTGGACGAGGGGCTGTGGAAGTGGTAGTAGTGGAGTTGCTCCCAACGCCGTATCGCCTCAGACGGTTTGGAGTTTATTAATTGACATAAGTGGCACTTGTAGCGGCGATTTGCTGTACTTGTATGTACCTGCTCGTACATGCATATATACTTACATACCTCTATGCGTCCTGGATAGAGTCACATTATTATTATTTGTTTTTACTGTTGTTAGCATTCGCAGATAGATTTTCAATTGCCTTTGTCTCTGCTTTGCTAACTACACACGTGAGTTGAAACAGCTGGCACTGACAAACGTACATACTAGGGAGCTTAATTTTTTGACTGCTTTCAAAAACTCGGCTGTTGGTTATTTGAGTGGTGCGTTTTTGCAAAATTTAAAGTGTTACAAATTAATAATGGTCATTAGACGGGGCCGCGAAAGTAAGCTTGCCCTTACCATCTTAATTTCAAAGCTTACTTTGAGAGAATTTTAGGGTCATACAAATTTATGTCCTCGGCAAGTCCTAAAAGCAGCCAAAATCTTTAATTTTATAAAGAGTTAAGTTGTATTTAATAGGTTAGAAATTCTAATATTTGAATTTTGCAGTTCAAGGAGGAGCAGGGGGAAATATACAAAATACTCAAAATTTTCTTTTCAACGATATACCGCATTTTGGAGTCCTCTCCCTCTGAAGAAATTTGAGTAGCTGTTGTGGTGCCAAGGAACCAAGCTGTTCGCTTCTTAACACATCAGTGCTAAAGACCTCAAGCCTGATTCGAGCCAATGTCGGGCAGACGCACAGAAAGTGGTCCGCCATCTCATCCTCTCATCCTGCTCTCCACATGCGGAGCAGAGTGCACTGTCTGAGATGTCCACCTTTTCCATGTGCTTCACCCACAGAAAGTTTCCCATCATCAGTCCAACCAGCTGTCTGCAGTTCCTTCTACTTAATGACAGGAGAATTTGCGATAGTCCATCGGACATGACAGGTCACATCAGTTTAGCCCATCTGCAGCCTCTTTCAGCCTGTCAAGCTCGCTTGTGGTTTGTAGCAACCCATTTGCTAACCGTGGCTTTGATGGATTCAGAAGGGAGTGGCAGAACGGGCTCCATCCTAGCTAAGGACTCAAAAGTCTCGTTACCCATGATAGCCAGGTGTCCTGGGACCCATGCTACCAACATAGCTTAGCCTGGATTAATAGGACTCGACTACCCCTGATGTGGTTGGAGGGCTGTCTAAAGCCATGGGCGCAGCTTAACTGTCGCTGGAAACATATATAGATCTGCCTCTCCATCTGTTTTCCGCAACAAAATTCATCGCTTCTTGACCAAAGTGCAGTTTTGTCCTGCTGAACTCCACGTAGACCCCAGAGCCGGAGCCGTGCTCGGTCTTGAAGCCATCCGAGAAAATGCGAAAACAGTGTTTGCCGACCTCATTTTCTGAGTTTGACTACAACTGACCTTCTGGCAGCACCACACTGTATCTCTTTTCAAGTACGACTCTTGAATGCATGGAGTCAAGGGTCATGCAGGGAATCGTTGGATCGAAGTGCTTCTATGTTTTCAAATGCCGGACAGGGCTGGTACGGCCCCATTATTTTTCAGCCTGCAGATGGCCCTTAAAACTTCTGCTTGGATGAAGCATCAAGTGGTGGTAGACCAATCAGAGCATCTAGTGCCGGGTCTGAAGTAGTCGGAAAAACTCCAAAGTGTGGTACGGTCAAATCGCTCCATCCTTGTAGCCCAAACAAGTCAGGGCTACGAAAAATAACCATACCCTCATACTGTTCAGGAATAATGCCCATTGTATTGTTCGCTGTGTGGCGCATAGCGACGTCCACGTCGTTCCATTTGGGTCAAACCAAATTGGCTGTCATTCAACATTGTTGAAGGGCAAACCAATTACTCCTCTGACCCAAATTCCATGCCAATCAGTAAGTTTGTGGTAATACAGTGCCACAAGGTGAGTTTCGTGTGGGTAAAAGTGAATCCATCGTACTGCTCAGTCGTGTGACTAGTCATGGAGACTGAGAGACTGATAACAGTTTTCAGAAACCCGAAGAAACATAACAACATCCTGTCAACATCGACCCATTCTTGTCATTTCAGTACAGATATCGCATATTTTATCTTTAGTAAAATAGGAATGCAACTGTAACTACAGATGTAAGCAGTTCAAATAAGTGGAAGGTAGACTCTTCACTTTACAGTTTTATTTTGAGTGCACCCCCTTTACCTGAAGCGAGTCTCTGTTGTCTAAACCAAACTCTTTATTATTTAAATAAACCTAAATTCGCTTGGAAAAACTGAATAACTCACCCTAACTTTGTGCTAGTCAGCATGCTTGCATAGGTGATAGCCTTTGCTGTGATTTGCTATTTATTCAATTGTGATTTGTAAATTGTAAAAAAGTACATACATACGTACAATTGCGAACAATAATTACACCAGATACAATTTTTCAGATATCACCAACAACCGCTGACCGCCGTCGCAGCGAGTTATTGCAGAGAAGCCTTGTAATTGCATAAAAAAATATGTATAAAAAATATTCAATCAACTATGTATGTGTGCATTGTTTATTTGTGTGTGCATGCGTGTGTGGTATTCATGTCAGCCAAATGCGGTAATGGTGCGTTTTAATAATACCAATTTATTTTTCTTGCGCATACAATAACAGCATGAGGATATACATACATATAAATTTATATATTTCCAAAGACAAAATATACGGGAAATATCTATGACGAAGGTGAGTATTTACGCCATACTTAAGGAGTAGAATTTGCGTGAACTTACGCATTTCATTCAAGCATTTCGCTAATCCGAATCTTTCTAACCAGACTATAAGGGAAGTGTTTATGTACCAATGAATAATGAATATTATAATAAATTATAAAATTAAAAGCATTTGAGGCTAAAAATTAAATACAAGACATTTATAGAAGGCAGGCTACCCTACCCTGTCAGAAATCAAAAACAGATTAACGAAACTAACGCAAAACTCAGTCTTGACGAGGCCCTATGCTCCCGAGAGGAGTGAACAAAGAAAAAAAAATTATAGAACCGTCTACCATATTTCAGTGATTTTTTACAGGCGGATGTTGATGGGCATAGGAAAATAAAAATGTATATATCAATACGAACATCTCCCTAATTTGTGGTGAGTGTCTTGATGCTGTTCTAAAAAAAATGGTCCTAAACTTCCATGCTGCCTCCGAACGGAAGATGGACGGCTTTTTCACGGCAGAAATATACTTGGAGGTTTGCTATCGCCTGCCGAGGAGCGGCCGCTATTAGCAAAAACCTTTTCTATCATTTGCTGATTCACGTCCACAGCTGATTTCGAACCCAGTTCCTACCACGCACCAACCCACCGGATTACGGCGACCACCAAAAACTTTAATTGAATTTCAAAAATTATTTTTATTACAATATGAACAGATACAGCCCAGCAGAGAAGAGAAGTTAATTTTTGTATGCATTTAAAAAAAAGTATCATTTATTTAGTTTGATACATTTTTAACATCATCATCATCATCATTAGCATTACAGTCTTGTGCAGACCATTGCTTCCACAACTACGGTTCTCCACTCCGATCGATTCTCTACTACTCCTTTCCAGTTTGTGATACCCATTTTCTGCAGGTCGGCTGTGACCTCATCTACCCAGCGTTTGTTTGGTCTCCCTCGACATCTCCGTCCAATTGGTTGTCTATGGAACGCTATATTGGCAGCTTTCCATTTGGGCATTCGGTACAAGTGCCCCAGCCATCTGATTCGTTGACTTTTTATAAAGCGTATTGCGTTTCCATTACGTATCAATGTGTCTAGCTCATGATTGTATCTTATCCGATACGTTCCGTCATCTCGCCGGGAAGGACCATATATTGTTCGCAGTATCTTTCTTTCAAACCTTAGTATTTGGTCCATGTCTTTTGTTTTAAGTACCCATACCTCACTGCTGTATGTTAGTATGGGTCTTATAAGCGCTTTATACATTGCCATCTTTTGATCTCTTGATAGCAATCGGGACTTGAATAATTTTATGTGAGCAAAGAATGCTTTATTTGCCGCACTTACTCGGTCATTTATTGCCACGGAAGTGTCAGAATTACTGCTGATGAAAAAACCTAAGTATTTAAATTTGTCGACCTTCTGTATGCATTCACCATCTATTTCAATGTGTGCATCTTCACTCGGTTTCTTTGCGAAGTGCATATATTTCGTTTTATCTATGTTTACCCGTAGACCCACTTCTAAAGCTGTGTTTTTCAATCGCGTATAAATTTTCTTAAGCTCATGCTCATTCTGTGCAATCACGACAATGTCATCGGCATAAGCTAACACTTGCGAGCTGCAATTAAAAATCGAATTGCCACATTTCAGTTTGCATACTACCTCATGTAGTAATAAATTAAAAATTGTCGCTGATAGTGAATCGCCTTGTTTTACACCTGATGAAATGCTGAATTCGTTGGTAACATCTCCATTTATCATAACCTTGGCATTAGTGTTTGATAGTGTCATCTGAATTAGTTTTATAATTTTTACCGGTATACCTTGTTTAAGCATTATGTCGTTCAGACAGTTTCTATTGATGCTGTCGAAAGCTTGCTTAAAATCAATGAACAGACAGTGCAGATTTAGTTCGAACTCTCTGTGTTTCTCAAGAATTTGCATTAGTGTGAAACATTGGTCTGTTGTGGATCTACCCTGGCGAAAACCGCACTGGTAGTCATCCAAAATTTCCTCAGCATATACGCTCAACCTTTTATTGAGTATATTTGTAAAGACTTTATAACCAGTGTTGAGGAGAGATATGCCTCGATAATTATTACAATTTGTTTTGTCGCCTTTTTTATGTAATGGTACTATAAGGCTATTGTTCCATTCTTCCGGTAGATGTTCGGTTTCCCAAATTTTGCGTATCAGTTCTGTTATCATGTTATTGAGTACTTTACCGCCGTATTTTAGAAGTTCTGCATTTATTTGGTCACTTCCGCTTCTTTTATTATTTTTTAACTTTTTCAGACTTTCTACCACTTCGTTACGACCCGGTGATACTATGAAGTTTTCTGCTGTAAAGTATGTCTCATCTATACAGTATGGACCGTAGTCTGTTGCATGTTCTATATTCAGAAGATCACTAAAGTATTCTTGCCATCTATTCAACATTTTTTCTCTTTCACCTTCCTTGTTTTTGCACAAATTTGTTCGTGGCTGATATGTCTTTGTTTGGCTTCTAATTGCGCTGTACATATTTCTTACATTTCCTTGACTGAAATCATTCTCGATACGCTGAACTTTGCTGTTGATGTCCTGTTTTTTCCTTTGTTTTATAATTTTCTTTGCGGCTTGCCTTTTTTCGTTATATTCAAGTAGGTTTTGTCTTGTTCGTTTGTTTAAATATTTTCTTCGCGCTTCGTTTTTTGTTTCAATAGCTGCTTTACACTCTGCATCGAACCACTCATTTGTGGTGCATCTTTTTGTGCCTATTTTCTCTTTAGCTGCTCCAATAACCGCATTTTTTACTTTAGCCCAGATTATTTCTGCTGAGTCTTCCTTTGTTACGATTAGATTACTCTTTATGATTTCTTGGTATGCACGACGCTCTTTCTCATCCGCTGATACATTTTTAACAGTCATGAATAAATCGTAAATTTTTAGTTGATATTTGTAAAAGTGTTTCGTATGCTCGCGAAAGGGGAGGATCGGGATCCCCTGGACAATCTACGCTCTACTCCTGGATGGATGGGCTTTGCACCAACTCAATCTTAGAGCACCAACTCAATCTTAAGCATCTTGGTTCTCACTTCTTTTCTGCGCTTGCTGGCATACCAGGTCTTGATATTAAAAATCTAATGAACTTTATCAGCAGCATAAAGAGGCTAACACAGCCACAAATTAGTCACGGTTCATAGTCCACAAATACTTCTTTCGTCCAAGTGAGCCCACTTTCTGGGCAACCATTACAACCTAACCTAAAACATAGCAAAATTCCATGGTTCCTCTAGTAAATAAAAACAGTGAGTACAAGGGGGCGAAAAATTAATCAGCCTATCGGGAGTTTTCTAGTTTTTGGAAATGATGTCTATGTACCTCAATCATATTTGACATTTGTGAATTTGACAGCTGCAGTATAAAAACAGAAGAGCAATGGAGCACGTAAAGGTCAAAATAATGATTTTCATCACTCCTAAAAAAACACAATTTTGAGCGATTGATTTTGCGCCTGTAAAAAAAAATTTTTTTGTTAATTGAACAGAAAAGCATGATTAATAATTATATTTAGTTAGTAAGTTATAGTTTGAAGAAACGCTTGAAAAGAAAACGAATATAAAGTTTTTATAGAGGTAATAGTGGTGCGAATAAATTTTTCAGGTATATAGGTAGACGAGATGTTTGACGTAGTACGATGGTTCAAGCATTTCCCAAGTAGCACTAACGCGCCATTTTGACACCATTTCCATACCTTCAACGAGCAGATATCTACTTCCAACCATGGGACTTTGATTGCCCCAGGCTTTCAAGGAACGGGGCATCCAATGACCTTAATTGTCTAGCTGCCAGACCCGGACATTTACAGAGAAAGTGCTCAACAGTCTCCTTCTAGAAAAAGAGCTCACAGCTTCTGCAATGGAGATCAAATGGTTAAGCTGGATTGCTTTTCTGCGTGAGTGCTGATCGTCCAATTCCCGGTAAGAACAGCTACAAGTTTGGAAATTGAATGACAGCAGTTCCTAGGATTATCTGCGTCCTGTGTCTATTGTGCCGGGGCCAAAGGATTTTCGAAATCGCACATGCACAAATCTAATCTGCGCTTTCATCAGGAATATGTTGTGCAATTCCCTTTTAAATGCAGTCAGGCGGATGCCGATGACCAGGTGGAAGTCCTCTGAGACCAATTCAACCGACCTTGTGACTGCTTGTTTGTTTCAGAGAGGAACAACTTTTCACATCTTCTCAAACGTTACTTGGCAGACCCATGCTTATTGACACTTTTGTGCTTCTATTGATTCATACTGTTAACTCCTTGCATATTTTACATACTTGCTTTAATATCTCGAACATTACATTGAGTCAAACTGAAGTTCTTTGACAGTGCTCAGTTTGGTGCAATCAGATGTACCTGTAGATATGCAATAGCGTTCATTTAATTGAATAGTTTTATAATAAATAAATAAAAAAGTCAGCTCTGAGAATATTAAATGCAAAAGTTTTATATATCTCATAAATCGTTTTATAAACTTTCGTCTATAAAATCCATATCACAACTATCTCAGGTATCCCATCAAAGGGAGTTTTTTGTTTAATTTAGTTCTCTTCGACGAGGTAGTAAAAAACACCGTAATATTGCACCAGGTATGCCAGACACCAGTGAAGGCTTGACCGTGATTCCATAAATTAGAAGAAACAACTGTTCAGCGAAAGAGTCTGAATTTCATTTGATTCGAGGACGCCAATCAACCAAGGGCACATTTTTTTGTCGTATTAATGCTTTTACATATCCGCGCTACAAATCGAGCTAATTCATGCCCTAGCCTTTAGTAGAACAAGCAACTTCACAAATTTTATTTAACAAAATACTGAAGCCAAAAAAACGTATCACTACTAGTTAAACTACAACTACAATTCGAAGCAGTAGCAAGTAAAATACTTGGTACAAATAATATTTATACACACATATGGTATGTACACACTCGTATTTATATTTGTTTCTTCCTCGGCGTGTACGCCAAGAAAGGCCACTTGTTAGCCATTCCGGTTGTAGTTTATTGTTAATTATATCAATTTCATACTACTGCCACCACTGCTGCAATAGCCGCTGGCCACAATATGAATAACGCCAGTGGCCATGATATCGACGTTATCAATACGATGGTAGCTGAAAGCTTGGTTTTAAGTCTACAGCGCTTGATATGTGGCTTACTTCGCCTATGCAGCAAGTGGATTTATTACCCTGGGAGTATGTTAACGCACTTCAAACTGATTGACAACTAGTGATTTTGGAACCATATCGAATGCAACCTCTTTTTATTCAAATCAATTGTGGAATAGAAAACATGAATTAAAATAGGAATGGTTAGCTATTGATGGCGGTAGATGCAGGTGTGCTGCACAGGGATATATACTTTCGTTCGTGTTATTCCTCTTAGTAATAGGAGACATCCTCCAAGCAGCCTTAAACCCTCTTTACAACTGCTGTCTTAAATGGGCCATGGCTAGCATGCTACAACAACGCCTTCAGGCACATCGCCTAACCGAACTTAAGGAAATGGGTTTCGCGCTTCATAGGAAAGCTAGATCTGCTGTCTTTAAAATCAAGACGAAGGTAATGAGTCTGGCAAATAAGATGGGTAGGTGTGTGGAGATTGCAAGTAACCCTCGCAAAACAGTGGAGGAATTTACTTAACTCGGCAGCAGAGTTACCCCGGGCAGTGACACGGATATATACATACAAGTCGAAACAATCAGAGAGGCATTCGGTATTATTTACTCTGTGTGGCAACAATAACCAGTTTAAAAGTTAGTTAGGTTAAGGTTGTTCAAGTCAAATGTGTCATCACCACTGCTGCACAGAAGCCCTACTTGGAAAATCACCACCGCTATAACCAGTCGTTTAGAAGCTTTTGTCAATCGCTGTCTAAGGATTGTATTCCGAATTTTCCCGCCGAAAATAATCCCCAAGAAGGAATTGTTCGAAAAAGTAAATATGGAGCCGCTAGACATTTGTATTATGTAGAAGACAGAAATGGAAGTGGATTGGTCACACTTTACGCAAGGAAGACGATAACATAGTGAAGAAGACAATGGAATAGAACCCACTCGCAGCGAGAGGAAGAGCGCCTGGCAGGCAAGGAAAACCTTTCAAAGAATTATGGATTACGAAATGGCTCAATTCGGGTTAAGCTGCAACGGGGTGAAGGCGTTATCCAGTAATCGGACGAGATGATGCGTTGGTGTTGTTGGTGCCCTATATTCTGCTAGGGATTCGAGGAAACGATGGGGTAGAGACAAGAGAAAGAGGGGAAGACGCAGGGAGTTTGAGTGAGCTCCCTCTCACATTTGTGGTGAGCGTCTTGGTGCTTTCAACTATTGGAAAAATATACAGTTTTATGGTGGCTCCGAAGGGCAGATGATTTTCTATAAGAAGCTTTTTCATGGCAGAAATACACTCGGAGGTCTGTCATGGTCTGTCGAAAAGCGTATAATAGACCTCTTGGAAGTAGACATTTCTTTCACTATTTCATTAACTATTCCTACAGGGTAGATACTACGTGCATATTCATGTGTATGTTGAACTCTCAAACAGTAGTTATGGCAGTATAATGCGACTGTTGGAAGGATTGTGAATATGACAGTATGCATACGGGCTCTGTTCGAGTTTGATGGCATTATTAAGCGATTGATGTAAGAAGCAGAAATAATTCACAGTGATCAATATGTACGAGTATACGTACGTACAAACGTACAGATATATAAAAATATCCGCATGGATATCTCTGCAACTGCAACCGTCATAGTTAAGCTGCAAAAAATTGAATCAAATTGACCAAACAGCTGACGTGCATGGGTATAATTATCGATTGCTGATGTGGAGTATCGCAATAACAAGAGAAGACTAAATTCGGTTGCGATCGAGTATGCATATACATACATACATACATGCACATGCACCCGTATGATAAGTAATATGCCACTGTACTTTTGCATTGTTGGTACAACAAAAGCCATGCAAAATGTAATGTAATCAGAGTATTGCGTAAGTTCTTATTACGAATGTATTTCATGGTTTGCGGTTTCAGAGGATTTCCTTGCTCTGATTTTTTTCCTCCAATATACATACATATTTTAATGTATGTATGTATGCCCCGTACGTCCAAGTGTATGTACGTCTAAGTGTAAGCCCCGCACTTCGAAAATTGTCTTTGGTTATCTTAGATGTCTAGTAGAGCACTGGAGTATTTCAATTTTGCTCACATAACTAAAGCTGCGTATCAGAATCAAAATTGTTTTACGCATCTGTTGACCGAAATGTTCAGAGAGCAAAGAGGAATCGATTTTGCAATAACTGTCTAACTTCACGTAATGGAATAGTAAGGTTAGTCGTAGACTGGAAAGCAATTCATAGCGCTTCGCATTTATTGCTGATGCATTAATCTACTATAACAAATCTTTATTCTGTGACAAGACTTCACTGGCCCACTTATCATTAATAAACTACGCAAAATGCTTTAGCAAAAGTTGTCCATCAATGCGCGCAAATATCGCCCAATTGAAAGAGTGTCGGATATAAATTCCAATATTTTCGGTAACTTAGAACCGACTCAAGCTGAAAATGAGTCTTGAAACCAAAAAATTTTGACTATTTTGATGTCCTCTGTTTTAAAAAATATAAAAAAATGTGAGCATAGGCAAACTATTTTTGAAATGGTAAATATTTCGTACACCACCCGAATTGACATTTGTTGAATACGTTCAACTCGAGTTATATGACAGTCAATAGAAGGTGTTTAGATGAAAGATGTAAATGATGTGTAGAAAAATTTAATAGTAAATATAAGAACTATTTTGATATATGATGGATGTAGATAGGCCCGATTGTAGTGAACAGCATTTAACTAAGAATTTCTAAACTTTTTTTTACGTATTCAGTTACATTCTCCACCACGATGAGGTGAGATTATCGATAACGCGGCTAAAGAACAACGAAGCCGAGAAGGGCAACGGACTGCCGGCTGAGCTTTTCAAATATGGTAAGGTGCATGCAACAGCTCATATGCACATTTGGTCGGCTGAAAGCATGCCTGCCGATTGGAATTTAAGTGTTCTCTGTTCCATCCATAAGAAGAGTGATGCTGGAATCTGTGCCAATTATAGCGCAATTAGTTTTCTAAATATTGCGTATAAGGATCTATCGAGCATACCATATTGCGTGCCCACCATCAACCAACTATCAGAGCGGCTTTTGACCAGGAATATCGACAATCGACCAGATATTCACAGTACCCCAAGTCTTGGAATATACCCATCATGAGAAGAAAATCAACACACACCATCTTTTCGTCGACTTCAAAGCTGCATTCAACAGTACGGAAAGGAGTTACTTGTATGCCGCGATGACTGAATTTGGTATCCACACAAAACTAATACGGCTATGCAAGATGACAGAATTGGGGAGGACCTCTCCGAGCCGTTTGATACCAAACGAGGTTTCAGACAGGGTGATCCGCTATCGTGTGACTTCTTTAACCTGATGTTGGAGAGGATCGTATGAGCCGCAGAACTTAATCGCTCTGGCACAATTTTTTATAAGAGCGTGCAATTGTTGGCGTATGCCGATGATATTGACATCATCGGCCTTAACACGTTCCCTGTTCCAATACAAAAATGCAAAATTGACCGACGAGTACAACAGGGTTTTTTTTCCAAACTGGATAGAGAAGCAAAGCGAATGGGTCTGGTGATGAACGAGGACAAAACGAAGTACCTCCTGTCATCAAACAAGCATTGAGCCCACTCGCGTATCGGCACCCACGTCACTGTTGGCAGTTATGATTTCGATGCTGTAAAATACAGGGTGGCTGATGAATTTTGCTACATTAAGAAACTCAAATAACTTTTTTTTTAGTGTATGGAATTCATTTTTTTTTTTTTTCAAGTTGAAGGTCATTAAATTTTATTAAATGTAGCTTAACTAGTTTTAAAAATAATTGAATTTAAATGCCCCCCATGCTCGTTGACACAAGTGCGGCATCTTAGAAAAAAAGTTGTTCATTGCTGCTTTGAGAGTTGCGACAGGAATAGCCGCAATTGTTGCCCGAATGGATTGTTTTAGTTCATCCAAATTTGTTGGCTTTGTTTTATAAACTTCTTGTTTACATAAACCCCACAAGAAAAAGTCAGGTGCAGTAAGGTCAGGCGACCTGGGGGGCCAACGAAATTCGGAGTTTCTTGAAATCAGTTTATTGGGAAATTTTCGCCGCAACTCTGTCATAACAGTCTGGGCTATGTGAGACGTTGCCCCATCTTGTTGAAACCACACAGAGTTGAAAGGAATTCTCTTTCGGCGTAGTTCTGGATAGAAAAATTCTTTCAGCATTTTCAAATAACGGTCTCCAGTAACCGTAACGGTGTGACCATTTTCTTCAAAAAAATAAGGCCCGACAATACAGCGTGAAGAAACCGCACACCACACTGTCACGCGAAGAGGATGCAATTCCGTCTCGTGGAGTATCTGTGGGTTAGAAGTACTCCATATTCGACAATTTTGTTTGTTCGCATTGCCGTTTAAATCGAAATGGGCCTCATCAGACATGAAAAGGCAGTTTAACATGTTTTGGTCTTCTTCCACCATTTGCAGGATCTTCTGGCAAAATTCCAAGCGAATCGGCAAGTCTGCTGCATTCAGTTTGTTAATCATTTGAATTTTGTAGGGAAATAAGTCTAAATCTTTGTGCATTATTGTTTGCAAAGACTGTCGGCTGACACCAAGTTGAGCAGATAAGCTTCTTGTTGAAACCCTTGGATTGCTTTGTATAGCTGCAGCTACAGCAGCGATCGTTTCCTCCGTCCGAACTGGTGGGTTTCGATGATAAGGCCTTCTTGCGACTGTTCCTTGCTCAGCAAAATTATTCACCAGTCTCATTATGGTCCATCTGCTCGGGGGCTCGCCGCCAAACATCCGCCTGTACTCTCTCTGTACCAAAACTACGGACTCCAGTGCGTGATAGCGGCGGACTATGCAAATTCTTGTTTGCGTGTCCCAGTTATCCATTTTAATAAATTTTAGAGATCAATCTGCAAATTAAAACAAAAATGGAACAGATAACTTAAAAAGAAAAAAAGTTATTCAATTTTTTTTTGGTAGCGGCTTTCATCAGCCACCCTGTACTTTGTCCATTTACGAACCAGCATTAACATAAACATTAACAATGTCAGCCTGGAAATCCAACGTAGAATCTCTCTTGCCAACAAGTCCTACTTTGGACTAAGTAGGCAAATGAGTAGTAAAGTTCTCTCGACGAACAAAACTGACACTCTTCAGGCTCTCATCATGAACGTCCTAACGGATAGCGCAGAAGCGTGGACGATGACAACATCCGATGAAGCGACGCTTGGAGTGTTTGAGAGAAAGATTCTACGTAAGATTTTTGAACCTTTGGCAACGGCGAATATCGCAGGCGATGGAACGGATGCGCTGTATGAGCTTTACGACGACATAGACATAGCGCAGCGAATAAAGATCCAGCGGCTATGTTGGCTGGGTCACGTCGTCGGAATGGATACAAACGCTCCAGCTCTGAAAGTATTCGATGCGGTACCAGCAGGTGGTAGCAGAGGAAGAAGAAGGCTCCCTCTGGCTTGGAGAGATCGGGTTGAGAAGGACTTGGCGTCACTTGATGTGTCCATTTGGCGCCGGTTAGCACGAGAAAGAAACAACTGGCGCGCTTTGTTAAACTCGGATAAAATCGCTTAAAGATAACCGCTTAATACAAGTAGAAGATGATATTAGAAGTTTCTTAAGCCAATTTACCATAAAAATGTGCAAACATCTGAAAGCTTAAAATACAATTTTTTGTTTTGGCTTTTTTTCTCCTCTCTACCCAAATCCGGTGTTCGATAAGGTGGTTTCCTATGCGGATTTACGAATGTGCAGGAAGTTGGAGTTTGGACCCTCCCCTCCTCCTTAAAATATTGCAGAGGTAAACTTTCAAAGCATCGATATACGCGTGACTCTTTTGTCGACTCTACCCGATTCCATTGCTGCAACTCTGTTAATTTGGAAAAGTTTGGGTTTTCCTTGTAACGCTACGCAAGAAATGCGTTTATTTAAAGAACTTATTAAAACCTCAAACTCTGTCTTATATTTATGTATTTAAAGAAAAAGTAAGTTTTTCAAAATCATATTTTTCGACTTCGGCGGTTTTTGCTAGGGACAAAGAAATACAAAATAACCTATTATAAATGAACCTATTCTAGACTGGAACCCGCAAGAGAGTAGAGGTCGCGGTCGGCCAAAGATCACTTGGCGAAGGTAGATGTTGCGCAAACTAGTACTGTCTGTATCATCACACGGGACGGCGCAAAAACAACGACCCAGAACAGTGTACAACCGTGAGCAGAGTGAACAAGGATGTAAAAAAAAAAAGTTAAATTCTACCTCACACGTTTTCGATTTGGAAAAAATACTACTTCCTCAAAATTTATCGAGCTTGAGGGTGTAGTGGGAACCTCCAATTCGGCTCAGTTCTCCTTTAAATATCATACTTAGTAGGGTTTTGGATAACCTTACGCTTATATTAGTACTACTAGAAAACAATATATATTTTTTTTCACCATATTATAATCTTAATTTTCATACATATTTCTACACGTATTTTGCTAACAAAGGCCATTCAAATATATTTATATTCATTCAGCAAAAGAAGGAGCGCAAAAGTATTCTGCATATCCTCAAAAGAACACTCATTCGCTACTTCTTCAACGTAAGACACTCGATACAACTATTCAGAGTACTCAAAAAAAAAAAAATTAAATAATCAGAGGACAATGCGAATTCCAAAATTCAAAAGTGGAATAATATTTCATTAATCTAACAACGCTTATTGGCCGCACCATCTACATGCACACTAATATACAATATAAAAATATGTTGCTGTCTGCCCGCACATTCATTTGTCTGCCAGTCCGACTGTCTGTTGTCATAAGGCATTGCCAAAGCCATCGCCGTGGGTATAATATGCGAAGATCTCAATTATCTTTTAATAAACTGAAATGTCATGATTTTTTTCCTGCACACAAACACTTACATACATACACCTACACATATAAGTGCATGCTCGCATATAGGTAAACTAATGCGCTTCTTCTCGTTTTCATTTGATTGTCATATCGCATTTATTTTTATTTTTTGTTCGACATATTTTCTGTCATTTACTTGCGTCGTTGCGTCTCTGTAGCTGTCAGCTCTTGCGCGCTGATCCAATCCGTCCATCCATCCATCCTATTCATCCACGTCCAGCCGGTCGATCGGTGTCCGAGTGCGCCGTCGCTGGCATTATGCTTGTATGGTATTTGCGATCGCATACCCTTTTCGAACTGCTGTGCGCCGCCTCGCTTCTTGTCAACTCTTCCTTAAACTGCTGCTGCTCTCCACCTCGCTGCTGCCGCTTGCTGCCCGCCATCGGAATTATGAATTGGCATGTTTTACATGTGCGGGAGGTCTCAAATTTTTCAACGTCTACTCCTTCACTTTGTGATGTTACTTGTTGTTGTTGTTGTAATCCATTTATCAAAGACTGTTTTCATCCCAGCGCCAGTATCCTTGTTTTACCTGTTTATAGGCAATTCTTGATGGTTTATTATTTTTGTTAATTCTGTTTTGTATTTTTGCTTTTATTTTTGATTTTGGTTCATACATCCACAGTGTCTGGAATTTGAACCTGTCGCACGGCCTTAAATGCTGTGAAATCGTACACTTAAAACAAAAAAAAATATAAAAAATTAAATAACATGATATTAATGATTAACGAAATGAAAATGTTGTGGCACATACTCACACACACACACCCAACTACGTATGTATGAATGAAAAAAAATTGAAAACGAAAAGATATATCATTCGAAATAAATACCAATCACTCAACTCACTTACCAGCTTCTTTCGTCTTCACTGCCTCGACGCGTAATCAGAGATGTGTTCAAATGCCACCGAAGAAGGTTGGACGTACTACGTAGAGAACAGTGTGAGGTCCTCTAATTGGTCTGCAAGAAGCAAGAGAATAAGTGTGAATATGTAGTTGTGCGTCAAAGTAATGAAAATGAGGGTGAGACAATGACCGCAAAGAAAAAAGTGCAAATGGAGCTGCGCCTTTATTATTTCTTCTTGTTTATTGGCGCTGTAATCTTTCAAGTGGTTTTTAGCCGAGCTCAGCAAATAGGGCCGTTTATATCTGCCTTCCATTCAAACAAGTGTCAATTAAGAATACGAAGTATGACCAAGTTCTACTTTGCTTTCCGCTCTTCTATGGAACGTAGTGGTGAATCGGATTCTGATGAGACTTGGACCGAAACTGACGGCATATGCTGACGACTTGGCTGTTATCATCTGAGGTAGGTGTCCCCAAACGATGAGTGACATACTCACAAGGACACTTAGATCTATAAGGGGACGGAATTGGTCGGACTGGAAGTAAATCCAGGAAAGACAGACTTAGTACTATTGACAAGGAAGTACAATAATCCTAACTGGTGCGAGGCTGTCAGAAGTTGAGTTGACACCAAAAACATTGAATAAAGGCCTAGGTATTGTTATGGATAGCAAACTGTAATGAAGATTAAATGTGGAAGAAAGAGCGAAGAAATCGCATACAGAAGAATGCTCGGTAAGACTATGCGGTTATCTCCGCGAGTCACACATTTAATACGCATGGCGGTCATTGGACCAATAATGCATTGGTTTCGCTAGTATGGTGGACGGCGTGCGATAGAGTGGCTTACGTTAAAAGATTGGAAAGCTTGTAAAAGATTGCAGGAATATGTGTACGACGCTATGAGCACAACTCCAACAGCGGCAATAGAAAATCGTCGTAACTGGCATCCAATCAAACTAGTAGTAAAAAACTCAGCCGAAAGATCTGCTCTAAGACTGAATATGACAGGAAAATTCGCACAGAGGCTTTCTGGTCTGTATTCAAACAGAAGGTCAGACTGCCTAATTTCATAAGTCATATTTGGCAAAAAGCCTATCGCCATTACAGAGCAAAATGGATGACAGAAAGGTTTAGAATCCACATACCATTCATACAATTTTGGCATAGATGGGCACAAAATGGTGGAAGGAGTACGAGCGGCTGTCTTGGGCCCGCAATTTGATCTCCAAATGTTTTTCAGACTCCCAAATTACTGTAGTATATTTAAAAGCTGAAATATACGCCGGAACAAAAGCAGCTGAATTAGATCTGAAATTAAACCCTCTTAATTTTCGGACAAACATTTTCATTGATTGTCAAGCGGCTTTAAAGCAACTATGGCTCCTTGCACTAACTCGAAATTTGGTCAACAATGTAGATCACGAATGGATGAATTTTGCGCAAACGGGCAGGTTACTATTTACTGGATGCCGGGCACAAAGGAATACAAGGAAATGAGAGAGTTGATGAGCTCGGTAAGGCATTCCTCTGAAGGTTCGCACGCGTCAGACATATATCCATCACCCTCCTTTCTGAAAACGGAACCGAATGAGGAACTGGGAACACTCAACCTTGTACTAAACTGCCAAAACTATACCAAAGACTTGGAATACCAAAACTGCAAACTTTATTTTATCACTGTCTAGGAAAGACTGCAAAATATTGTTTGGAGTACTGGCAGGTCACTGTCTCACTATACAACATTTATCTTAAATGGGTTTAGTCCAGAGCGACGCGTGCAACACATGCAACGAAGCGAACGCTTGGCGTACTTTGGAACACCTACCTTGCCACTGCTCTGCTCTTTGCAGGACTCAACAAATGTGCCTAGGATTAACATATTTTTCATCCTTGAAATATATTATTGACAAAAGGCTTAACAGCTTGTTAAAACACGCAAAAAGGTGCATTATAAATTACATAAAATGATATCTTCGACTCCAGATACATAGCACTGTGAACACAATGGACCCTAGAGGTCTAAGTGGAATCTTTTTACTGATCAGCTTTCACTACCTAACCTAAGTCTTAGTTCACTTGGCCTTTTCAAACTAGCGTTCTTCCTTCTCAAATAAATAGTAATCCATCAAATAATTTCAGGGCTGGAAGATTTGCTTTCATTATTCGCCCACAATAACACATAAGGTCCAGAAACCTTTCGGGAAGTATTCTCTTGTCCACTTCAGAGGTTGTCCAAAAGTATCTTAAGTTTATAACCAAATTAAGTTTAATTCCAAGAGTAAAATGGACATTTTGTATGAATAGAAGCAATAGAACAGGCGTGAGACTTAAAAAATATTGTTTTTGTTGTCAAGAAAATACTTAGTTCAAAATAGCAGGAAGGATTATCCATCATTATTAACACCATAAATGGTGGTCTGTTGCAAAAGTAGATAAAGTCCTCGTCAAAATACTAACTGTCAACAATTACATGAGTGCCGAGATGCACTTAAGAGTCGCAACCATACTTGAACAGATCTGCTGGCAACCCATTAACTTCCGAGGCTCCAGTGTAGTAATAGAACATTCACACCGTCGTTCACAACATGTAGACCGAGCTCTTCATATCCTCTGTTGATTTCGTCGCCAAAGAAAAATGCAAACAAGTTTTGTCACAAGGTGCTTTCTTCCACTTTTAACTTTTCACTTTTAACCTTTCACTTCCCTTGTTATCACCATTAGTTTGTGTTGTCCCTATTTATGAATGGGAGATATTTCCTTTTTGTTTGGCGGTAACATTGCTCATCGTAAAAGCTGCCTTTTCGACTTCAGTGGAAAAGTTGGTGTTAGCCCTTTTTTTTGTCATTATTCACTCGGAATGCGGAAATGTTGTCGTAACAATACCTTTAGTCAATCTCAATATGACTAATTTGATTTATCGTATTTCGTTTCACGGACAGCCAAGTACATTGATTTATTTCTTCACGTTAAAACCCTTTGCTGTAGGTTTTCATGTTTCGAATCATGGCGATACCGAACAGCATTAGTCCGTTAGCTGAGATTTAATCGTGAGTCCTGAATTTTCCTGCTATTCTATCTACTATACCTACTTGAAGAGGGAAAGCCGTCACCCGCTACTTTTTTATCATGATAGAGCAGTGCTAGCAAAGCCATTTGCACTCATCGAGGTGACCATTGGTATACGAGGGTTTCTGACCAAAATACTAATGATAAGCTATAGGTATAAGTTGAATTTTCCTAGGTTTTACTACGTTAGGTTCAAGTGTGTCCACTATGGACACACTCATGCTCATATCCCATTGTGATGCCCCTTGGGAAACTTGTCCTTATCTCTCCTAAAACCAGTGTGTATTTTTCAAAAAGATCCCTAATTTTCACAGTACTGAGATCTTCGAATTAATTAAAAAATTGTACACCTAAAATGTTATTGTATTATAAATTTACATCTCACCATTGAGCAACACGCGGTCATAAACAGAGCTTTTTTTACCGAAACATCACGGAAGATGAGAAATGGTGCTCATACATCAATGTGAAGGAAAAAAAGAACCTGGTGGCTCCAGGAGATACGTCAGATACGTCATCCAAAGAAGATTATGATAAGTGTTTGGGGGAATTGGGAGGAAATGGGGCACTGGGAAATGGTCGAAAATAATACCGCGGTCAACAAGGAGCTCTATATTGCCCAGCTATACCCCGTGAATGAGGCTATACGACTGAAAAGACATACTCCTCCACGACAACGCCAGACCAATATGGGAGTACAAGTCGTCAAAGCCGCACTCCGAGAGCTCGAGTGAGAGGTCTTTTATTTAGCATCCGCCGTATTCTTCGGACCAACTGACTGGTTGTTAGCTTTTCTGCTCGTTCTTAAACCATATGAAGAGCGTTACCTTCGATAACAAAGAGGGCATTAAAAACTGGTTCAACAACTTCTTTGACACCGAACCAGGGGATTTTTGGCGGGACGGCACCAACAAATTTGTCGAGAGGTTTGAAGAGGTTTTAACCAGCAACGGCGAATATAAAGGGTTTTCCAGTAAAAGGTGTTAGACGTGAATGGATTGCGCTATCGAAAGATGACTAAAGATTTTTTATGGGCCAATATACCTCAAAGATGGAATTCGCGAGGCTATCGAGGACTTAGGGCAGCCACTTTACAATTCGGTTATGGAAATTTTCATGAAAAGAATATTGTCCTGTAAGCGTGGTCGTGGTGGTCATTTGCCTGATGTTATTTTCCACTATTAACGGCATACCTTCCTCTTTATAATGAAAAAAGGATCCGATCATTTATATTAAAAAATAGCATTTTTCTTTGAATATCAAATTACAATAACCCATTATAATTGATTTACTTATTGATATACCATAATTATTGTTTTTAGTTTTAATAAAAGTCTTGGGACCTCGGTCTACGAACTTATTTACCAACCTAATATATTGGTGGAAATCTTAAAGTATGCTTATTAATAAATTTTATAATTCTGATGCAAAATAGTACCAATTTTTTTTGGGTATAAGGGGCAACGTATCCAAATGTTTCTCAAATGTTCTTTATAAAGAATCATAGAAGACTTAAGAACTACAACTGAAAAATGAAACTCCACCAGCGAAGTTTAGTTATTCCTTTACCAAAATACTTTGCCGAATATAGCATAAAAATAATAAACGAAATGACGTAACTTTTTCTGAGGGAGAGCACCTCAAGTGTAAGGATGCCTTAAAAGAGTTCATCAAAGAAGCCGACATTTTTTCAAATGTGTATACAAATAGGTGTATGTATGTATGTGTAAATATATGAGCAATCATAAATGTGTCAATTGAACAACAGGAGTTTTGATTCCCAAACGGGCATACCAGCAATGTACGCAAGCACATAAACCATATGTGGAAATACACATACACCTAACTACAATATTCACTTGTATAGCATATACATACACACATGCGCATGTGAATATCACACTTGATCAATGAGTTGACATTAATCCTCACACTAATCTCGGCCGGCAGCATACAATAACACCAAAAGCCTGAATAAGAATACAAAATACAGAAAAAAATAAATCTATCAAATGATTTAAAGATATACATGAAAATCTGATATTGATCGCTTTCAATAACCCACATAAATATATAAGTACATACATAAATACGAGTGAAGATTTTGTGTCTTTTATGTTTCATTGTCAGTGCTGTGGCAAGGAATGTCGCTGGCAACAATGAAAAATTATTAAAAAAAATAAATAAGCATTTTCGAGAGCTCATAAAAAGATATGTACGCGGGTTGGATGATATGTTTGTGACCTAAGGTTACATTACTAATTGGGTGGCTTATTTTTGGTATAAGTGGCACCCCGTTTCTTTATTGGTGTTTTTAGGGCTATCCCTGGAATAAGCAACAACTAGAAATTCTAGCTATAATTAAACTCCATGTTAAAAAAGTGAATGTGCCACCAAAAATTTTTGAAAAAAATTCTGAACCTTTATTCGCAATGTTAAAAAAATGGGAAAGCCTTTCTCAACAAGGTAGAGAGATGTGTGAAAGACCCCAGCTCGGATAGTGAGCATTACCAACAAAAATGTCTAAGAGTTCGACAAATTAGTACTGGCAGAACGAATAATTTAATAACGGCAGAATGCAACAGAACTTTAGATTAATAAATAATGAATTGGAAAGATATGACTTAAATATTCTTTCACCAACAAAAAGTAAAAAAGCCAAAATTTCCAAATCTCAAAACTATTTTATTTTATTCAGTAAAAAATTATTCAAAAACCAAATTAGATGATTAATTTTGCGCCACCTTGTACAATACTTATTATCCAGCTGGACGCAACATAAAGATTACATTGTGGGAGGACCTACAGTTTCAAGCCGACTCCGAACGGCAGGTATTTTAATGAGGAGCTTTTTCATGGCAGAAATACGCTCGGAGGTTTGCCATTGCCTGCCGAGTGGCGATTGCCATTAGAAAAAATGCTTTCTTCATTTTGGTGTTTCACCGAAATTCATACCTACGTTCTCTCTCAACTCTGAATGGCAGGCACGCACCAACACATTCCTCTACGGCGTCCGCTGAAATTTAAGTCGTATAAAAAAAAGAGTAACACCCAACTCTCATCGCCAGTCAGTGTCATTAATGGCACTTAAAATCGAGCCATCCAGAAAAACCATTCGTTTAGGGTAATAGCATATTTCTTGCTTTTCAAAATGACTCACAGAAAAAATCTAATGCATCAAGCCTCAGGAGATGCTCACATTTCTGTACCGCAAAGTTTTAAAATGTTTGAGAATGAATTTTGAACCATTTCTATGTCTTATGCGTGCTTGCTTTTCTGTATAACTAAACCTCAATCAGCACCCGTGAAAGCTGTCAAATAGCACTGACTTAAACCCGACATTTAATAGGAATAGCTCTAAAATTTAGTACTCAGCCATTAGGCAGGTAACAGCACACAACTGCAGTGTCAACTCTCCTCCGCTATCTCATCTGTAGCCAAACACGAGTACTTGCACGAGTAGATCGATCTTCGACAGTTTGGGGATATAATTTTTGAACTTAAAACCATCTGTTTTTACTTGAAGGTAGTGAAGGATCATGGCATACGAAAAATCTGGAAAAAAACGATTAAGGTCATTAAAGCGAATAGAGTTTAGGTTGTGCAAGAGGTAAAACCGCAAACCGTCTGTAAGGTTTGAAATTGAGCTGAGAGGCTAAGTTACAGCGAACCCAGCTAAAATAGTCACTTGAATGAAATCAAGTTACATGAATAGTTGTTTTACTTTCTAGATATTACTTTCTATACATTTTTTTTTAATTTTATTTTTTACTCTATTTTAGTTGTAAAGAGGCAGTTGCTTTGAACCTCAAATCGTGAATACAATTTTTTTCATTACTTTTAATATTTAAATTTATTTTCATATTTAACACATATTGTGGATGTCTATCAATTATGTTCTTATTTAAATGATTTGTAGAAATAAAATAAATGAATTATTGCGCGGTATTCTGAGTACATAAAAATGCTCTGATATGAGATCCTTCAATTTTTGCCGTAATATTTATTTTATTTAAAAAATTTTGTCCTATCGATAGATTAAAAAAAATTGCACACAAACAGAATTTCGCTGATATTTGTCAAACTCATTAGCTTCAAATTAAAATAGGCACTTACATATGTACTTATGTGTAATATACAACATAAAAACCTTATCGATTGACGAGCATAGATAAAGGAAGGTTAGGCGTATAAAAGCTCCCGCTTGCCTGGTTACTAATAGCAGTTTGCATGAAATGTGCCTACGCGAAAGCTTGTTACCGTATTATAATTTGACATTAAGCAGGGAAATGTGCTCAAAAATAATAAAAGTTAATAAGAGAGGTAAACAACAAAAATAATAAATTTAATTGAAAGTTAGTGATAATAAATAAATAAAATAAAAATGAAAAATTTTTCAAAATTAGCAAGTGAAAATTAATTTAAAATTAATATCGGAAAATGCAATAAAAAATACATTAAAATAATACTAAAATTGTAAATAAAATTTTAACTAAAATTAATATTAAAATTAATAATAAAATTAAAATTATAATTAAAATTGAAATTAAAATAAAATTCAAATTCCAATACAAATTTAAATTCAAATTCTAATTCAAATTCAAATTCAAATTCTAATTCAAATTCAAATTCAAATTCAAATTCAAATTCAAATTCAAATTCAAATTCAAATTCAAATTCAAATTCAAATTCAAATTCAAATTCAAATTCAAATTCAAATTAAAAATAAAATTAAAATTAAAATTAAAATTAAAATTAAAATTAAGATTAAAATTACAATTAATAATAAAAAAATTAAGATTAAAACATTAAATTAATGTTAAAGTTCATATAATAAAAGTTCATAAATATAAAATAAAACTGAAATTAAAATTCAAAATTATAGTAAAAGCAAAATTACTATAAAAATTAATATTAAAAATTAAATTAAAACTAACATTTGAATTAAAACCAAAACTAAAATTTCTATTTAATTTAAAATTAAAATTAAAATTAAAGTTAAAATTAAAATTTACATAAAAATTATAATTATAATTAAAATTAAAATTAAAATTAAAATTAAAATTAAAATTAAAATTAAAATTATAATTAAAATTAACATTAAAATTGTAATTAAAATTAAAATTAAAATAAAATTAAAATTAAAATTAAAATTAAAATTAAAATTAAAATTAAAATTAAAATTAAAATTAAAATTAAAATTATAATTAAAATTTAAATTTAAATTTAAATTAATGTTAAAGTTCATATTAAAATAAAACTAAAAATATTAAAAGAAAAATTACTATAAAAATTAAAACTAAAATTAAATTAAAATAAAATATTAAAACTAAAATTAAGATTAAAATAAAATAATAACGAAAATTAAAATAAAAAATTAAATTTAAATTAAAATAAAAATTTTAAATTACATATATTCAAATGAAAATTACTAAAAAAATGAATATTAAAATTAAAAATGTTAACGTATTTCAAAATAAAATTAAAAATGTATTGCTGTACATTTTGTGTATAACTTAAAAAATAAAATTAATAAAAAAAAACTAAAATTGAAATTAAAAATACAAAATAAAATTAAAATTAATAATATAGAAAAACTAAAACTAATATTAAAATTAAAATTCGTTGTAAAATTATTAATAAAATAAAATTAAACAAAAAATTTTAAATTATATTAAAACGAAAATTATTATAAAAATTAATATTAAATTTAAAACTTGAAATTAAAGAAAAAGCTAAAACTAAACTAAAATAAAACTGATATTAAATTTGAAATTAAAAAATTTTTAAACTTATTTTTAAAAAAATTCTATCTGCGTATTGTGTGTATGTGTACGAGTGCAAGCAGCACGAGATCGGAATGAGTCAACCGACTGGCTACGTAAATACTTCTGCGGAATTTCGCCATCAGCAAACTCCACTTTAGTTTGTTGATACATTGATTTATTTATTTTGTTGTTTTATTAATTTTTTTTTATTATATTTTCTGTTGCGGACAGCTGTTCGTAGTTCAAGAGTTACTGTTCATCGAGCAAGTAGCTGCTTGACATACCCACAACAACCCGTGGCGTACAAACTCACTTAACCGTTTATTCGTACGCGTTAGTACGAATTCAGGCACCTTTCACTCCATTCTACCACATCTTCACTTTTACATGTATGCGTACGTACGTACATACCTATATAATATAAAACAGAATTCTCTTCAAAAGCCTAAAAATTACTCTTTTGTTTCATGAGTAAGTGGACAGCCGTGTGAGTGAGTAATTTGCGTTTGTGTTAGTATTTTCTAATTTCGCAAATTGGCAGTATAACAAAAGTATTGAACGTGTTAGCACTTGTTAGAGCCTGTGCAGATGTGGTTTATTTGTAAAAAAAAAAAACAAATAAAGTTCTTTGAAAAAAACCTTAAGAAGTATCTTTTTGAATAAATGAGAAAGAGAAAGTGAGAATAAAATTAAATAGAAAACTTTTAAATTTTAAATTTAAAAAAATTTTAAATAATTTTCAGACTGAGAATGAAAGTCTTATTTTGTGTATATGTGCATGGTATTTTCGGTTAATTGAGTATTTTCGAAAAATAATTACATAATTAAGTAACAAATAGCTGACAGCCGTCATGGATACTGGTGCGTATACGTTTTTTTTTTTTGTATGGTTTTATTTTATTTTTTTTGTGTGCGAAAAATAATGAAAACAGTTTTGGGGATTGAAATATTGCAAATAGTTTTTTCGAAATTATGCAGTTGATACATATACAGATAATTGACGCTTACACCCTTTTCGGATGTTCAGCCGAGTTACTCCTCCTATTTGTGCCATGCGTATTGTTATTGTTCCAGAAGCTCCTGCAGTTTTAAGCCGACTTCGAACGACAACTATTTTTAATGAGGAGATTTTTCATGGCAGAAATACGTGGTAGTTAGTACAATTTCATAATAGTTTAAATTCTTTGATTTAATTCACTTTTTTCCACCAAGTGATTTTATCTAATTAAAGAAACGACTTATTCCAGTTACAAATTTTGCTGCAGGAAACTATTAAGCGAACTATCAAGCAAAAGCAAATGCTTACTTATTTGACGTGGCCACGTCAGTCTCTTAGCTTGAGCATTATCACTACCACGTCGTTTACCTTAAGCGATCAGAAGCGTATTTTAGTAAACAAGTGATTTATTCAATGAACTGCCATTATTATTATTATTATTACTTGCTATCGCACCGTCTTTGTACGCATAGTGCCGAAACAAATGCTTTCCAATATTGTCTACTTCTCACTTTGGTCTTAATTTGGGTCCATGAGAGGGATTCGACAATTTGTAAAAATTCTTTATTAATGTTACGTCGCCAAGATCCTTGTGGCCGTCCCTTGCGGCACGATCCTTGTGGGTGCTAGTCCAGTGCCGTTCTAATTATGTCGGTTTCATTGTCAGTTCCATTTACGCTCTTGTATTTCAATGTCAATTGGTTTTTATCTGCTCCGACTGAAGAGTGGTTCGTTTGAAATCCAATGGTCGGGCCTACGTATCTGGTTACGGAGAATTGTTGTTGTTGTTGTAGCACCATAAACATTCCCCATACATATATGAGGAATGCTGCTGAGGTGACAGTTGTTTTATGCATCAATATTTTTGTTGGCGTTTTTAGCTTTTGGAATAATTTCCGTTACCATTTTATGTTCGAGCTTTAATCATTTGTTACAATTGAGGGGTATGACAAACCTTTTCAACTGAGGGATGAGAGGTCGCCGACATGAGGTGACAGTTCTTGGCCGGTTATAAATCCGGGTCGTTCCCGTAACGTAGAATCGACTGTCGTGGGAACGACGGAGAATCGCAGATACAGACACAAACCAAGCTTCACAGACATATAGTTGTATGTATTTAATATTCGAATTAAAATTCGTAGTTTGGTAGTTTTGGTGGCTTGCAAAAGCTGCTTTGGCGTTTTTTGTTCTCGCAACGATATCGCCTTTTGCCCCACTGCCCATGGTAATTTTGATTCCTAGATAAGTGAAGCTTTTTACAGTGTCCATGGAAATTGTGAACCTGTTTTGTAGCAAGGTGTTGGTTTCGATGGACTTAGTTTACCCGACATTGATTCGCAGTCCAACTTTTTTGGCTAGGGAGCTTATGGCATTAAGTTTACTCTGCATGTGTCCGCCATCCCGTGATAGGAGTGCGAGTCGTAGAAATGTTCCATATTAATAGGATTCCAGGGAATTCCCCTGCCCTCCCGTCGTCAATAACTATTATAAATTGAAGAGGGGATAGTATACACCCTTGTTTGACATCAGCCACAGGTCCAATAGGCTCGGAGCGGGCACCGCCGTGTAGCACTCGGCATTTGAATTTGAAGTATCGGGCTTGAATAATAATAGAGATTTTATTCTGGACTACGCGTGGCTGATCGCGTTTCTTAAACTTTTATATAGAACGCGTATCCCTCTATAGCGCTCGGGCATATTCTGCTCTCTTTTTTCATCTCCCTCTTAAATACTGTCAAGAGGTACATACTTCATCTCAGCTATGGTTCTGATCATTCAATTTCCTGCAATGAGAATTTTAGATTTAGTTGACGGGCAAGGAGCGATAAAAAAGCTTTACGCCATTTGCGCAAAAATCTTATGGAATGAAATGGAATGGTTTAAGTGGTGATTCTTCCAGAATCCAACAAGCGCTTCCGCACCATTTTGTTGCCACATCCTCGTTACCAAATTGTTTAACAGTTATTTACAGCAGGACTATATCCAGTCTGTGCGGTTTAGGAACCTTATTAGGTTGTTGACTTCTAAGCCAGACAGCTGTTCCAGACTCTCGAACAGCGGTTTAACCAGGGTTAACATTCTGTCCTTCCATAGGGCGGTTTTTTACAATTGTGACAGTGAGTGTTGTAAGGTATTTTAGGGAAATTGCACTCTTCACTGCACCTAGTGGTGTGAATACCATTTCTGCAAGAGCGTTATTCATGGCAGATACCCTTCTTACCAGTTCATCCGCTTTTTCATTACCTTCGATGTTCCGATGTCCCCGGACCCAAATTAAGGTAACTTTATGGTTTCCGCTATAAGGCGATAAGGCTAGGCCTGCTTTGTTCCACAACTTTAGAGGTTGTTGTAGCTGAACCCAGTGCCTGGATTACAGCTTGGCTATCCAAGAGGATAGCGATATTGCCCTTAGCCTTGCGATTAGTGGCCTACAAGCTTCTCCAATTGCCAGCACTTCCGCCTGAAAGACACTGCAAGCATTAGGGAGACGCACAGATCTTTCAATTTTAAGTGTATGAGAATATATACCAGCTCCAACACACAATACATTTTACTGCCATCTGTATAGACTGTAGTGTCGAACTTGTTCAATGAGAATCCCTTATTCCATTCTTTCTGAGATGGAAAGAGTGTGACAAAATGAAACGGAATAATTGGAACAAAAATATTATTGACTCATCACTTAAGGCACAACAGTGTCAGAAAATTGCATAATTACATCCCAAAAATGGTACAATTTCCCCTTCTAGATTCATCGAACGAACTCTTAATTTAACACAAAAACAAACAAAAAATAAAATAAAAGAAAAAATCCCGTATAACTCACTTGGCAACTAAATCAAAACAAAACATCTAGGCTAAATCTCTTCAACCGGCTTTAGCCGTATGAGTTGACAAAAAACTCGTTAGAATAGCACAGCTGTCGAGTTATTATTAGTAAATATCTGAGAATTCTGGTTTTTAACCGAATAAGCCAAAATTTATTTCGTGATGGCGACATTATGTCTGCTAGTGAAATATTATAAAACCAAAACCAGCATTTAGCATTGGACATTAGCATTTATAAAGGGAGAAAAAAAAAACAGTATGCAAAACAAAAATTCGCACTTCAGAAATTATGACGTTAAACACGCGCTGGCAATTAACACACAATTTTCTCACTAATTTGAAGCAAAAGTCACAAGACTATTTTACATATTTTATTCTGTGAATATGTCATGCCTCGCGGTTAATACTTAGTTTTAAACAATTAATATTATCTTAAATAAATGACAACAATTTCGTGGGGCAAATACTTGTTTTAAAATGCTAAGACTCTTATAAGACATGGTTTCATGCCAGCTTATTGTTGTTGCTTACAAAGTTGCTGTCACGTCGTCCGCAGCGACAGGTGGACGCATGCCAACGAATTTCACCAGTAGGTGTAAAGTTCAGCTGGCTGGAAAGTTTTGCGCTAGTGGCAGTTGTTCGAACAGATGACGAATTTTACAAATATTTATTGGTGCTGATCGCCCACTTTCGTTATCATTTTAATACATACACACATATAAGCATGTATTTATAAGAAACTTATTAGTTCTCGTCATGTTTTTGTAAAGAGTATTGCAGTACTAACTTTTACGCATCGATTACGTGCCTTCAACTACAGGCAAGCTACTCGTATGGCATATCAATAAACCAAATCAGATTTTAATCACTAATTGGACTGACTAGTAAATCGTAAAAAATTACGCCTTCCGTCACATGTGAAATCATAAAGTGAAATTAAATTACTGCTGTCAAAATGTATTTATGTATACTTTGTATGTATTTTTCTCTATGTGGATTTTGCAATACCTGAAAAGTTTTAACGATTTTACTAAAAATCATCTTTCGTTATGAGGCGCACTCTCACTTCGTTGGTTACATTAATGAGAAAATTTCCTTACTTAGATATATTTAGTCTTAACCCTTTCGCTCCGACTTTTGCAGGGGATTTGCTCAAACTTTATTTTTGAGTTTTTGGATACCCATTGGTACTTTATGTGCGTAGAAACTAGATGAAGCTTGTAACTTATGTAGATAACGGTATTTTGAGGTGGGACATATGTGTCCCAACAGTATTTAAAAATGGGATATATTTGTCCCAACAGGGTACAAACTACACCTAGAAAGTATAAACATTTTTTTGGTAATAACATATGATTTGCACTTTTATTTATTTTATGAATGTGATGAAGCGAAACATTGTATACAGAATGGCAAATTGCAAGCCCGGCAAATAATTTTTGTTTTTTTTCGCGACTTTTCGATTGGCGCATGCTACGCACCGACGTCTTTTAGACTGCTCTATGGGTAAATGATCCCCCACATTCGTCATTGATTGGTACGTATTCGATGATCTTCCAGACCGACGGGATCGTTTATATGCGGTAGATTCCTTTCCTTTTTCAATTAGCGACTCAGCAATCTCGACCAGCACTGGTAAGAAGGCAGGTTTCTTCCTATTCAGCTCCGAATATATAACCCAAGTGTTTACAGCAGCCATCATCATGCCACAACAAAATGCTTTTTTCCATCATTTATTTGATTTTCTGTTTATATCATGCAATCCCGACATTTGATCTGCCAAGTCCACACCGCCCATTATTGCGCGGTACGTCTTTACGATGTCAGGGCATGGAAACTCTGCCTCATGGTTATACGACATGACAAACATGCATCCAAGTACTCGTAATATATCAATTTCACCGGAGTCCGTCTGAAGAAGTTTTTTTTTTTGTTTCGCTCCGTTATGGGTATTTTCCTGAACATCTCATTAGTACATTGGGCAATGGACAAAGACATGCTTCTTGGAAACAATTTGCGAAAAATTTCGTAGGGGGTTGAGTGGCGCAATATTTACCAGAGAACGTAAATTCATATTCAATTTACGTTCTCTGTATTTACTGCAATTTTACATTCGCGGTGGTTACTAACCGATATTCTTGAAACAAATGACTCATTCGGTGTGCTCCAAATAACCTTGCCTGAGTCTTCCTCACCTCGTGCAGGTTGATCATCTATGCCACCATTCTCGTCACTCAATCCGGTCTCCTCTGAATCGCTGGAAGAATCGTCATTGCCAGTGGTTTTATCTAACTCAGGACTATAAATATCATCACTTTCGTCACTAAAATCAGTTCCTGATTCCATGGATTCATCATCATCTTCTTGAAGTAATGCACTAATTTGATCGCGATTTAATTTCGACATTTTTGCTGTCTACGAGGTTGCAAAAATAAAAAAATTAGCTGTGTGATACGTTATGTACAACGTACTGCTGGGACATATATGTCCCTATATAAAGCCCTGCTGGGACACATGCATCCCAAAATTAATTTTCGCTGAATATTTTTCACAAAACTCTTATTAAAATATATATTTGTACTTACCAGTAAAAGGGCAATATTTTTCTTTAGAAAAATCAACACTTCTTATAAAAATACGTATTATTTCACCAAAATTACGCGTAAATTTGATGCAATATTAGCGACTGCTCACAAACAACTGATCAAAACTAAACACGATTGAAACAGTGTGGAATGCGGATAACGGTAAATTGTAAGTATTTTTCGCAGCTACTGATTGGTACATTTTTGTTGAGTTTCCTATGAAAATTGCAAGTTTCAGGGTGAAGTGAACATACTGTGGGATATCAGTGTCCCAGCAGTGGCGAAAGGGCTAACGAAGCCAACATGTCCTTAGCGTGCGGCAGTTTGGGCTTCGTTTTCATTGGGCGAGATTTTTACGTGGCGGGGTCCTAACCCAGTGCACGCCCAATTGTCCTGATTCGTTTCGCCTTCTCACGTTGGAAGATACTTGGGCTATGTCCAGAAGTTGTGAATTGCTTGAATTATATTCAGAAAAATTGTCCTGGCGACTCTCAAGTGAATGGCAATCAGTAACTTTCCCCACTTGCGTGTATTCCTACCTAAGAAACCATCCGCGTAATGGCGTGTTAACCGCTTTAACAAACCGCGCCATTCTTTTCTTTTTCGTGCTAACCGGTACCAGTTGGACACACCCAATGAAGCAAAGTTCTCCTCCACCTGATCTTTCCAACGCATAGGATACCTTCCTCTTTCCTTGCTACCACCAGCTGGCACCGCATCGAATACTTTCAGAGCCGGAGCCAAACGAAGCCGTTGGATCGCTGCACATGTCTATGCCGTCGTGAAGCTCATACAGCTCATTGCTGGATCTTCTAAGATACTCGCCGTCACCAACGTGCAAAGATCCAAAATTCTTTCGCAGAATCTTTCTCTCGAACACTCCATGTGACGTCTCATCGGATGTTGTCATCGTCCAAGTTTCTGCACCAAACGCTAGGACGGACATAATGAGAGCCTTATAAAGTTTTAGTATTGTTCATCGAGGACTTTACTACTCAACTATCAACTTAGTTCAAAGTAGCAATTGTTGGAAAGAGTTCTTCTATGATACATTGGATTTCAAGGCTGGCATTGTTATCGGCGTTAGTGCTTTGATTGGAAGGCTCTGCACTGTACCTTCAGCGAGTGGTAGAGGTCATTAGCATTCCTCTAAGCAAATTGTACACAGCGATTGGCTTTAGCGCAATCGCGGAAACCAATAGAAGGGCATTTCTGACTACTAACTCTAGGGTCTCCAAAACACTCTGGCCTAAACTGCATCTTAAAAGGACAAAATATCTGTTTGGATTGAACGGGCCACGGAACAATTGGCACCCTTGCTAGTAGAATAGGTGTACTTCACAGTGTCTTCTGCAGGAATTGTAGAGATGAAGAGGAAATTGAGTCGGTACAACACCTCCTGTGTGAAAGCCCTACACTTCAAAGAAGCCGTGCTAAATATCTTAATGATTATTTCTTTGAAGACCCTGGAAAAATATTTCACTAGAAGATCTTCTTAAGCAACTTAGTTGAGGGATGGACACCAAATGCAGGTATCGCAATGACCCTTAAGACCACCGAGTGTCTTGTCTTTGGCAAGCAACCTGGCTAACCTTACCTAACCTAATACTGGTCCCTAGGTAAACAAAGTTTCTTACAACTTCGAAATTATAACTGTGAATAGTAACGTGGGTGCCGATACGCAAGTACTCATACACCAACTGTTTGTTTGATGACAGGAGGTACTTCGTTTTATACTCATTCACCACCGGACCCATTCGTTTTGCTGTTTTATCAAGTTTAGAAAAGGAATAACCAATAGCGCACTTGTAGCGCTCTAAGTTTACAAATTTTGAATTCAGCCATTTACTGTGTATTGATTGATCTCCCCAGAACGGTTATTTACACCACCAGACTTTTTCTAGAGTGTCGTACATAGATCGATGTTATACTGATGGATAATAAACCAAAAATACTGGCAAACCAGATGTAATTCGCGGTGATGCTGACACCTTTCACATTCGGCTCCAGAATTAGGTAGTCGTGATGGGTTAGAAATTTGTGTTAACACTCTCCTTACTTTCGGATATCACAGATATCACAAAAACGTATGTATAGGCACTGGAAACGCAGTCGCTAATCCAATTTCAGGATTCGTTATAAGGCCCTGATAGCTGCATTTCTAACATCTACAGTAGGATAATTACCTATAAACAACTTAAAATTGACTACACACATCCAGTTTACATCATTCCCTAAAAGTGTTGCTTGCTTTATACCCTCCAAAATTCCCCACCACTTATCCCACTCCGTGCAGCCCCACTTTCATATTTATTACTCCCCTTATGTACATCAGCTAAAATTACGAAAATAATTCTCAATTCGTATACAAGTAAACATACATATAGTACATACGTGAAGTGACGTGACGTGACGTGACGTGTCGTGACATTAAATTATTGTCAATATTTAACACCTTGTCGGCCAGTAACAGTTGTATCTTTTGTTCATAAACACTTCGCGGCGTATGACGCAAAGTCATATTGGAATAAGCTTAAATGCGCGCAACACCTCGGTGGTTAAATTTGATACGAAGAGCAAATAAAGATCTCCATATACAGTTATGTTTAGACACTCTACTCTATAAGTAATGGAAGCAATACTTATTGACCGGTTTAAGCCGTCGAAAAATTACTTTGGCTTCATGCCTAGTTAGCCACAGTCTCTTGACCGTGCACAAGTGATTTATATATAATATAATATTTATTTAGCCTACATAAAACTAGTTTTTCTCTACGCAAACACATATGCTAACATACATTTTTGAATAGCTAAAAACTAAATGCCAATGTGCTAGGTTTTCGTAAAATCATTACCGGCATCATTGGTGCCAGAATAACCCTGCAGTTAAACCTACCAGTTCTGAACGACTTTAGTATTAGTTTGCTTTGCAGCTAAAATAGTTTGTGCGCTGTCTTTTTCGATTAAAGTAACTGTCAAATGTTGGTGAGTACAAACCAGTTGATGAACTAATTCATTATGGATACGAAAATAGCTAGTCCAGTTGGTCACCAGATTTGGACTAGTTAAAAAAGTACTTAAATACTGATTAAAAAATATTGAAAATTATTTATGTGTACATTGTACATTGCACATAACTGCTTCGTCGACTATGACTTTTGTCACCAGTTCTGGACTAGTTGAAAAAGTACTTAAATATTGAAAAATAAAAATTTCAAAATTTCAAAATAATTCAATTATAAATTGCAAGTTGCACATAACTGCTTCCTACGCACAAGTTTGTTGTTGTTAATTTTACTTTAAAACCTTACATCGTCATCATCATTTGGCGCTTCAGCTCTGTGTGAGCTTTGGCCTGCTGCACAAAATATCTTCATTTGGCCCGATCCTTGGTTGATTCCTTTCAGTGGTTGATCTTGAGTTTCACCAAGTCGCCTTTTAGTTCATCAATTCATCTTGATATTGACTTGTCTCTTGCTTTCGTTGCAAGTGTTTTAGCGTCAATTATTTTTCGTTGAGCTGTCGTGAGGTCCATTCCATGGTATGGCCTAGCCGTCTTAGTCTTTGAGCTTTGATGAACCGCACAACATTTTCGCCTCTTATAAGTTGGTCCTTGGTTCATGGTTCCACCTTATACGCCATTCGCCTTTGTCTTTGACCGCAGCCTCAAAATTTTTTTCCCGAATACTTGAAGTTTGGTTTTCTCTTTTTCACTTATTGTCCAAGACTCCGAACCGTAGCAAAGAACTGATCGGACTATCGATTTGTACAGCGAAATTTTGCAAGGTATCTTAAGCAGTTTTGATTTAAAAAGTTTTTTAAGTGAATAGAATGTTTTATATGTTGCTTAAATTCTCTCCTCGATTGTGATGCTCATTGCGTGGCTTAGTTTAAACCCCAAATTCCTGAAAGTTTTCACTGCTTCAAATTCATATGCCCCGATTTGGATTGTACCAGGTACCACACCTTTTTCTCTGGACATCAACATAGATTTTGTTTTTCGCCCTTAATTCACAATCCAATTTTACCCGTTGCTTTTTCTATATCACTGAAAGCATTTGTTAAAGCACTAAAGTGTTTGCTGATTAATGCAATGGTTATCTACTAGAAATTTAAATTTATATTTAAACTCTTCTGCATGGAATAATTTTCTGCTAAAAATTTAACTATTTATTCTTTTAATTTGTTTAAATAGTTACATTTTTAGCAGAAGATTAACTCCACGCAGAAGATTGACTGCATCAACATTTATTTTCGTCTAATCCTCATTGCGAGCATTCCTAACGTGAGAAGCATTCGTACTTTGCAAAAAAATTAGTATTTAAAATAAGTACTCCGGGATTAGTATCCATGGAGTACGATTGGGTATAAATTCGACAATTTTGAATCGCTTTTTCAAAATTCCAAATTAACAACCCCGAGAAGAAAAGCCAAAGCCAGCAATGTCAAGACAACAAAATTGAGTCGGTACAACACCTTCTCTGTGAATGCCTTGCACTTCAAAGAAACCGTGTCAAATATCTTGACGATTATTTCTTTGAAGACATGGTAAATTTGCAAAATGTCTCACTGGAGGGTGACTTAAGTGACTTAAGCTAGTTAGCTATGTGGTAGGACGCAGGTATCACAATGGGCTTTAGAGCCACCGGGAGTCTTGTCTTATGCATGCAACCTGACTAACCTAACCTAACCTAAAGACTACATGAGACTTCGCGGATTTTTCCCTGTAATATTTGAATTGAAAAAAATTAAATACTAAGATTTACAAAACATTTAAAACGCAAAAAAAGTAACAAATAAATTTTGTCTTTCCTGTACCAAAATGAGAGCTCCGGGCCCCAACTTTGGTACATCAATGTTGACTCATCGGCTATTGCATTTCCAACAGGTTAATAGGTCAAATTTCAGATTCGTTTCGCATAGATATAAATTTCGAATTGGGAGAACGATTAGACTCAATTTATACCCATTTTGCGGCAAAAGGGTACGATTATTCTCTTCATAAGAACCAGAGCTAATAATTGGAGTGAGTTCTGCGGAATCATGAATTGGAACAGCGATTTGGTGCAGAATGGAATCACTGAGGACCCGATTTGCCTGTCTTGCTTAGAGGACTGAGCATTTTCTCCGTGAGTGTCCTGCCTTTGCTAAAGCACGGCTATGACTTTTGGGTTCCGATGTCACAAGAACGAATAAAAGCCGTTCTTTCAAACTGGAAGATATAATATATTTTCAGATTTACCAAAGAATCCGGAAAATTCTCACAGTTCTAACTTCCTCTATGTTCTATTCTATCCTATATTTTCCTTCTATTACTTCTCTCCTCTCCTCCATGACAATCTGCCCTTTCACTTTCTTGAGCTTTAAATACAATGATCTTCTTGGGTCTGAGTATTTTAGGTGTTATCTAATCTCTCGGTGCTTCTTAGCTCCACTTTTTATTTTCAATTAAATCTCAGTTTCTTCATAAGACACGCTGAATGAAAAGAGAACACCTCATTCCATTTAAAGAGGTAAAAAGTGGCACTAGTTCCTTCGCCTTTGTCCGGCCACATCTAGGGCAAGTCGAATTTTTTGCTGCGTATTTATGGTATCAGATTATTATTCGTTTTACATTCAGTTATAATTACTCATTTTGCAACTGGTACAGTTCTAGTCCATCTCGTACTAGTACGACTTCTTCCTCCAAATACCAGTTCATGAGTTTTTACTGAAAGAATAAAGCAGTGATGACACACAACGCACACACAAAGGCACATTTTGGGTAATAGCGCAATGAATTATTCAATAGCTAAGCAAAAATACATTACTAACTAAATAGAATGTTGTATTTGTAAGAGTTGCTGGTGTGCGGCGAAAAAAAAATCCCCGAAAACAACGGCCGGTTGCACAATTACTTACGCCACTGGCAACGCACATTTAATTACTTATTAATTTTATTGCTGTTTTGCCAATATATTCGCGAAGCCACATACATACTTGCACACATTCCAAATTGACCCCTACCAACTGAAATCTTGACGTTTGACGTTTGACGTTTGGCGCTTGGCCTGACAGATCATTAATTGTAAGCGGTGCGCACAAAATTGCAAAAATCGCGCGCACGGAAAATCCCTGCGCCATTGTGGGATTTTCCCCCATTCGGTGTTCACCTGTTGCCAGCGGCTGGCTGTTAGAAATCACGTTTTGTTTTTCGCTGTGTAAACAACGTTTCAGCGTTCGTAATTAGTTGCAAATTAAATGCAAAAATTGTCAGAGTCGCGTGCGGCTACTCCAATCTAAGCTGCTGCGCAAAGTATTTTATAGAATTTCGAAGTTATATTGAATTGTGGTTTGATTGCAGTCATTGGTGCGCAACTCGCAAGCATTACGGGGCGGTCTGATAAGTTGGTGTCTGGTGTTCAATCGAAAATGTGTCTAGCGCGTACAAGATCGCGTACCCAGAAGCAGCAAAGCAGTGGCAAAGTGACAACCGTTGCAACGGTGATAAGCGGCAATGAGCAATGCGAATGTGTGCAGTTGAAAACGAGAATTCCAGCAGCAGAAAGTTTGCCTACAAATGCCGCTTCTGATAGTTCTGCAAACGTTTATGCACCAAAGGAGTGTCGTTCAACCTATGCAGAACCTCACACTTGTCTCATTTTCGCGAATTTCCTGCCATTCACTGTGACTACAATGCTCTTATTCGTCTTTGTGTTGCCTGTCTATGGATTGGTTGCAGCAGCGCCCACCCCTTGGAGTAACACTTGTGGCATGTATGCCAGCGCGGATGAACAACTTTCGTATGAACCGCTTCATGGCGTGGAAAGGGAAAGGGTAAGTCAGATAAAACAAAATATGCCTATTAGTATTCACGAAGGTGGTGGATAGCTAATAAATTAAATTGAAAACTTTTACGCAAAGAAAACTTTATGAGACTAACGATTTAGTGCCAACTACAGCTAACTAAAGATATAAGGTAAAAAAACAAAGATTTAAATAAATACAAATGGTTTATATACACTGCGTTTAACAACTTTATCGTTTAACTTAACTTTAATTTTGGCAATTTATTTTTTCTTATTTAATTTTAGTTTTTTTTTTTAACTTACAAAACTCATATAAATCCAGTTTTCAAACTTTGGCCCAATTTATTTATTTATTTGTTTGTCCATCAAACACACAAATTAAAAATTAAAAAAAAATCCAGAATGCAGTCTTATAGCCCAATTAATTTTGGTGTAACAAATTGGCTTAAAAATTACGTTGGGTTCGGCAACTTTTGCTTTTTTAGGTGTTTTATTCCACATGAAAAAAAATTCGAGCATTCGTTATATAGAGAAAATACACAAGACAGGCAGAAAAGGAATTGTGAAAAATTAACGCGATTTTTGAGAAACTTTAAATGTGCCCAAAATTTAATGTTTATAGCACGCAACTGCTTACTAAATATTTTTCTAAAAATAATCGCGGTCGCCATAGCTGAACGGGTTGATGCATGACTACCATTCGGAATTCAGAGAGAACGTAGATTCGAATCTATGCGAAATACTAAACAAATATCTGCCGTTCGGAATCGGTTTGAAACTGTAAATCCCATCATTTTGTGGAACAACATCAAGACGCACGCCTCAAATATGAGGAGGAGCTCGGCCAAACACCCAAAAGGGTGTAGGCGTCATTCATATATGTATATAAATATTTTTCTAAAAATACTGATTAAAAAGTTTAAGTCTCGATCGAAATTTTTTGGAATTTTCCACTATTTTGCACAAAATTTGAAACTTGAACTTATGCGGTTTTTGTGAGAATATTTTAATAAAAAAATTATAAGAATTAAATTAGAAAAAAAAATTATAAAAACTTGACAATATGTCCTTGTGCCACGTGTAAAAGAACCAAAGAAAATTATCGATGCTACAAAAGTATCGGGGGGAAGTACTCGATTCTTATACATTTCGGATTCATTCTGAAATTCTTTCAAGGGAACTTCTTTGCTACTTTAAAATAGATTGGAAATATTAAAAGGCCCTCTTTTATGACGGCTTACCCCTTAGGACTGCCCCAGCGGGGGCCTCGTATACCCTGAGAACCTCCAGCCGCAGGGCTGTAAAGCTCATCAGGATCGAAACCAGTAAGATCCTGTTCACGGCATACTGAAAAATATTGAAGAGTAGTATTCTGCCACCTCTAATGAAAGTAGTATTCTACCACTTCTGTACAGGAGGGTGACACCTCACTGAAATGACTGATAGGCTATTACTATAATCGCTTCCGTCCGGTTAAAACTCTGGGAAGTCTTCAGATACGTTCCTCACACGTCACCATTAAGTTGGGGATGCAGGATTCGTTAAGAAATCTAGACTAGTTCCTGTCCTGGCTCGAAACTCTATTGTAGTACTATTACAGTATAGTCAACTAGTGTATAGTCAACCCTCGCACGGCCTACCTACTTGCATAGATAACCATGGAGACACTACCTACGTAGTTGCATAGATAACCATGGAGTAACTACATTTTCGTTTAAGGATAGCAGCCTGAATCCGGGACTCCAAATAATTCAAAATGAGTATCCAATATCAAAATCAAACCACCGAGCAAAAAAAGAAGAAGTTAGCAGGGATGGTCGAAATGACAACGTGGATCCAAGAGCGGCCTTCAGAAGAAGTAGCCTACTGCTAAGATTCTCGCCGGCAAATAACGCACCCATTCTGAATGCAATTGGAATTGGACCAGCCGGCATCGCGTTCAAAAATTCAAAACTGATGGGCCCACAAACGGCAATGGGCTCATTAACACCAGTATTCAGAGCAAGAGAGTACCACCATTGTAGGGCTACAACGAGCGCAGTGTACGCCAACTAGCAGTCTTGCAGCGGCAGAACGGCTCGTCACTCCCACCACAGCAAAAGACAAAACAGCAACGATCGCAACAAAAGAGAGCACAAAGCAGCTTGAGCTGATTAAAAACATGAGGAGGATGGAGAAAGATGCGATTTCCCAACGCAAGTTGGTGATCATGTCTGGAATTCGTACCATTTTATGTCTCGAAAGTTCGTCAGGATCTTTTCCGTCTTTTTTTTTTTGCCCTTTGGGATCTCGTGCGGCTCTCAAAAATCATAAGTCATTGCAATGCCATTTTTCGACTCCCTACAGCCTGAAGCATTGAGAGCTTCAGTCTTAGCAAGCCTTCTATCCTTGTGAGCTGCGTTTTGAATAATCTACGGAATCTTTGAAGCAGGGTTGAGCGTAGTTCACGTAATGCAATAAGCGGATAGTTAAAACACTGAAACACTGCAGATTTAATGATAATGGAACCCTTATTTTACCTCAACTAAAAAATTAGTGGCAGTGCAATTTTGAGAAAGTGCAAAATGTCCAACCCTGCTTTCAAGTCAGCATATTTGAATCTATGGTCCACAGTTGTAGTTATAGCAAAAGTACTATAGAATCAGGGTTGGCCAATTTGGTTTTCTATCCCCATATTTTCAAAACAAGATCTTTTTTAAAGAAAAGAGGGTGCTGCCTGATAGAACTATAGAGAAGTTGTAGGAAGTATCGGGCATTTTTTCTTACACTATCTCGATATAGGCAAAAAGAAATATAACATTACTAATTTAAGAAGCATTTTATTGAATGCCTAACGGACTTGAACAACAAATATTCGCAATTTCCAATGTTTCTTACAAGAAATTGCAGTGAAGTTATGTTAGGTTGGGTTAGTTAACTGTCCACGGAAGTAGGGCAGGTAGTATAAAACCGCCCCGTGTAGTACCATAGTACCAAAAAGAGGAAAAACTAAAGGAACGAAAACAATGTTCCAATGATGAGGATTAGGAAATGTGGATAAAAAAATGTTGCTAGTACCAGTAAGAAAATTCCGAAGCGGTAAAAGGCCAATATCCAAATCCGACAGATCCTCAAGTTTAGTGAAAATGTAAAATGTAACAAGTCTGAACCTCAGCTTTGCGAAAGCAAATAAGCTAAGAAGTGTAGGCTGATATGATTCCATCCTACCAGCTTCCAGATAGCCATCGTACAAGGAACTTTATTTATGTTACTGAATTTCCATCGGATAGTGTCTGAATAAGGTCTTCACCACTAATGAGGGTTGCACTTTTGACAGGCTTATAGAAGTCTACCCTAGAATAACCTTTCTACTTTAGATTACGAGTACATTATATTAAATTCAATATGAGGTGTACATTCAAGGAGAAGGCTCATTGGAATCTCCTGGAATGATCGCAGAAACGACCAAAGCCCGTAGACCAAATCCCGATCATGTACAAGTGACCTCGCTGCCTATAGTGGCCTGTGAGAATGCCCGTGAGCATTCTTAGTTTATTCTTAGGGAGACTTATGAGTTTTCTAAACCTCTTTTGGTTGTTCTCTCCCAAGAAGGATTTCTCCTGGCGTAGCCTCATAGTTTGGTGCCAGCTAACTTCCTTTAGTATTAGCTCTTCACTCCTAAGCTTCTCCTTGATGGTGTGTTGTGCCATAGCAAGGAAGGGATCGGGGCCTATTAAAGGCCAGACCGCAGCCTACCCCTCGACCTTGAATATCAGCACTATGGTAATGCCGTCTGAGCTGCTAAAGCTAAAAAGAGACTGCAATTGAATGCAGCGCAAAGTAACGAAAATAGACATTGGACATAGACATGAGTTTTGTGTTTCCATCGGAATTATCAATTTTACTGTATTTTAAGACTTTCTGCAAAATATTTCGCAAAAATATTATAATTTCCGTAAGGTGGATTGATTTTAAGGTACCGATAAATAAGGAAAATATAAAAATTGTTATAACTCCGGTGGAAAAATATAAACTTCTTTTAGGTGAAGCATTCCAATGTACCCATTTAATTCTAGCTGTTTTATTTTTATAACTCGATCTCACATAAAAAAGTCTTATATAATATTTTTATTGTAATTTCAATAATCAAATGGGTTATTAAAATGAGTACAAGTATAAAAGTAATATGTAAAGTACCATATTGCAGTAAAACCCAGCTTAAGTTGAAGTGATTGAAAGAAGAAAGGCTTAAGCTGACTTATGTTTCTTTGTGACAAGTCCACTATGATTGATCAAATTGATTAAAGTTCCATAAATATTTTGAATTTAGAAAAATCCGCATTTTTTGAACTCTGCGGATTCTTATTGTACAACCCATTCCGTAACACTTTTAAGAGTATTGAAGAATTATTATTCAAATTGCAATTTTATAAATTTTTCAACTGAACTTACTTTATCATTAACTATCTAACTATCGTTTTTCTTAATATATTTGTAGGTGTTTTGCGAGCTACGTGGCAATCTTACAAAACAAATCAAAAGTCTACGTCGCTTCATGGGTCCACAGAATTTCTCAAAAGTTTGGGTCAAACACAACAAGTCATATGCATTTCTCAAAGTGCCGAGAGGAAAAAATGTGAGTAAAGCCATTACATAAACATAGACATAAACAGCTCTTATTGCTACAAACATATATTTATATACACAAATGAACACGTTGAGCGTCTAATGGATTTGACGAATATATTTATCAAGGACCAAGAAGCTGTTTTGTTAAATAGCGATGTGAGAGTAAAATATATTAATTTCTGAGCCATCACTAATGCTCCTTTTTATATTTTTTTTATTTTATAGGGGTTTTCATATATTTATTTTGCCTTGTATGCCATGGTCCTGCATGGAATCGTGAAAATCATCACGACACTTAAAAATTGGAACATTTTTTTTTTCAAACTCTAGTCTACTCTAAAAACATAAGAAATTTGATGTAGTTTCATAGCTAAGCACAAGTGGCGTACGCTTCAGTTCGTCGTGGCAACCGTTGAAGTATTAGGTATCGTCCAAAACGTGGCACTCAATGTGTTAAAACTGCTATTTGTTTTGTATATCAGCAATAATAAATATTTTATATAATGCATTGATATTTAATTAAATGAATGCGCTTAATTCTGAACTGCTCTAATGTGAATATAGCAGTAATAGCAAAGAATTTGACTATTTTTTTTTTTTGAATAAAATTTTTTTAATTTTTTTTTTATAAAATTTTTTTATTTCATTTTTATAAAATATTTTAATTTTTTTTTTTTATAAAATCATAAGATATACTACCACAAAATCCATATAACGTAAAGTTTCATATAAAAGATGGTTAAGTTTCAAGGGCCGGTGTTGATTATGAATCAAATACAATTTTTTTTTTAAATTATTATCATTTTTCAATATTATGATAATATTGGTATAGTTCAATTACGTATGGAATAAAATATTGGCCAAATGACCGCCGCGGCCTTGGCGTCACACCTCCATCCGATGGTTCAAATTTTCGATGACGCTGAGGCATAATTGAGGTTCTATGCCGTTAATGTGCCGAATTATCTCATCCTTTAGCTCTTGAATTGTTGTTGGCTTATCGGTGCACACCTTTTCTTTCAAATAACCTCAAATAAAGAAGTCCAACGGTGTCAAATGACATGATCTTGGCGGCCAATTGACATCGCCGCGACGTGATATTAATCGGTCATCAAATTTTTCGCGCAAAAGAGCCATTGTTTCGTTAGCTGTGTGACAAGTGGCACCGTCCTGTTGAAACCACCAGTTCTTGAGTCAATTGCACCTTGTAAGCGTGTAAATGCAAGTCTTTATGCATAATGTTCATCAACGACGAGCGTGAGAGGTGAAATTGTTGGGCACGACGACGACTTGAGGTGGACGGGTCTTTAAAAACATTTAACGCGTTGCCCGATTGTGTGTCTTTCCATGGTTCAAATTGAATTGGTCTGATAGTGAAAAATGTCAAAAGAATTGCAGGAAATTGTGGTTTACATTCAACATTGGCCCTTCAAATTTAACCACCCTTTATAAAAAAATGAAGACATTTTGTATAGCCTACTAAATTTTGGTGGCTCAAATCGCGATTAAAATTTTTGTTTTTTGCTAGCGGTCTTCTATCTTAATCCATCGTTATTTTGAACACAGGTTTATTTTTGTCAAAGCTGAGAGAAAAAACTTTATTTTTTTTAAATAAGTAAGTATTCCAAAAAACTTGATGAATTTCAAATGAAAAATTTCTTATAATAAAAAGTACACTTAAGGGGTGCAACAAAACTTACGCCCATTTCTACTTATCTACCTGATCAGTATAAGCCCCCAAATACTCAGTCCTTTGATTAAATGTTATACGAATGCATTGAGATTAGAGAATATCAGCTGTTTGTTTTAGTTATCAGTGCTTCCTACTTGACAATCCACTGAATGTGTTTTTTTATTGGTTCATTGAAGGAATGATAAGAAAAGTCACAAAAGCTCCATCGCTTTCCCGGAAAAAAACGCTCATTTATTATGAACTTTTGTAAAACTGGTATGATATAAGCAGCAAAAATATATACTTGCAAATAAATTTTTAATGAGTCGTAATTTGTTACTGACCTGCGTCAATAACTGTGAAAGCTTGCAATGTAGTGGTTCATTCATGAAATGAAATACTATGCAATAAGAGGGAAATACTATAACTAACAAATAGATTGTCAAACAGCAAAAACAAATAATATTATATAATTAAATAAATAAACACTCCGAACGACTCGGGTTTAATATACTTATATATCCGGCAAAGACTGTCACCCCAGCAGCACTTCCCGTACATGTATGGGGAATGTTTTGCTGCTACAACAACAACAACAGTATTAAATAAATTAAAAGCTTACAATGAGTAATTCAAAAAGCTTAATAGCCAATGCTTATCAAATTCTTCGTAGGTTGGATATACCATTTAACTGATATTTAGCATTTAACTGATCGGTGTTTATTTTATACAAATAGCGCAATTAAAAAATACAAAATTAAGAAAAAAGCTTCAACTTATTTGGAACGAGCCACAGATAGACCGATTTATTGGTCCTAAATGAAAAAGAAACTCCGGGCATAAAGTCTCAAACAATAGAAATAATAGAAAAGATTTTTTCTGATAGCGCTGGCTTCTCGCAAGCACTGGCAAGCCCCCAAGTGTATTTCTTCCATGAAAAAAAGTCCTCATTAAAACCCGTCTACCGTTCGGAGGCGACATAAAACTGTAGGTTCCTCCATTTGTGGAACAATATCAAGACGCATGGCAGAAATAGGAGGAGGAACTCGGCCAAACACCCAAAAAGGGTGTAAATGCCAATTATGTATATATAGTATATTTTTATAAAAGAAAAAGTAGTAGTAAACTTCGAGTCGGATTGTCATTGAAAATACTACAGATGCTTTCCATTTCAATTCAACCGGGCTATTCGGGTCATGTTCTTCGATTTCGATGTAAATTAAATATGTTGCTCTCTGGTCAAAATAATGAGACACGTATTTTTTTGTTCGCCCGAAAAAATTTTTTTTCAAGAGTTATCGGCAATTTTGTTTTTCGCCTCAAACTCGATTTTTTTTAATTATATAAGAAAACAATTTTTTTAAATGCCCATAACTTAGTAAAAAATGAACCGATTTTAATAATTCTGGGTTCAAAATGATCGTAATTACTTACACAAGCGACTTCATGTAGAAACAATTGCAAAAAAGGAGTTGAAAATTTTTTATTTAGTAAAAAAGAAAAAAAATTTAAATTTTTTCAAAATTTAATATTTCAAAAAGTGTACTTTTTTTTTTTTATAACTTTTTCCAAATCAAGAAAACATCTCAAACTTTAATTGAGCTGCATGCCTAGTAGCTAAAATGCGTTGTTTTTGAGTAATGAATTTTTGAGTAAACACCCTGTTTCGCACTTTTTGTTTTTTGCAAAATAAAAAATTTTCAACTACTTTTTTGCAACTATTTCTACATGAAATCGCTCGTGTAAGTAATAACGATCATTTTGAACCCAAAATTATTAAAATCGGTTAATTTTTGACTAAGTTATGAGCAATTAAAAAAAATTTTCTTATATAGATTATTTCCATTTCAATTCAAAAGGGCTATTCGGGACATGTTCTTCGATTTCGATGTAACTCAAATATGTTGCTCTCTGGTCAAAATAATGAGACACGTATTTTTTTTTCGCCCGAAAAAAAATTTTTTCAAGCTTTATCGGCAATTTTGTTTTTCGGCTCAAAATCGATTTTTTTTTAATAATATAAGATTTTTTTTTAAATGCTCATAACTTAGTCAAAAATAAACCGATTTTAATAATTTTGGGATCAAAATGATCGTCATTACTTACACAAGCGATTTCATGTAGAAATAGTTGCAAAAAAGTAGTTAAAAATTTTTTATTTAGCAAAAAACAAAAAGTGCGAAACAGGGTGTTTACTCAAAAATGCATTACTCAAAAACAACGCATTTTAGCTACTAGGCATGCAGCTCAATTAAAGTTTGAGATGTTTTCTTGATTTGGAAAAAGTTATAAAAAAAAAAATACACTTTTTGAAATATTGAATTTTGAAAAAATTTAAATTTTTTTTCTTTTTTACTAAATAAAAAATTTTCAACTCTTTTTTTGCAATTGTTTCTACATGAAGTCGCTTGTGTAAGTAATTACAATCATTTTGAACCCAGAATTATTAAAATCGGTTCATTTTTGACTAAGTTATGGGCATTTAAAAAAAATTTTTCTTATATAATTAAAAAAAATCGAGTTTGAGGCGAAAAACAAAATTGCCGATAACTCTTGAAAAAAAATTTTTTCGGGCGAACAAAAAAATACGTGTCTCATTATTTTGACCAGAGAGCAACATATTTAATTTACATCGAAATCGAAGAACATGACCCGAATAGCCCGGTTGAATTGAAATGGAAAGCATCTACAGTTAACTAACAAATACGAAATGAAATTTAAGCTACAGTACTGAAACGCATTTAAAATTATTGCTTTTTGAAGGAAACACAGGGCGACTAAACTTTGAAGAAGCAGATCATTAAATACACAAAAGATTTAAGAGCAAAAGTAAAGTAAATGCGAAGTAGCCGAAGCGAATGCTTAAACAAGGTATTAATTTTTTATAATAAATGAAAATAGGATAATATATTTTTAGAAGAAATAAGAAAGAAAAACATCTGATTTGAAATCGGTATTATATTTTTGACTATTTGTAATGAAAATATTGGGCTGGCAACTAAGTACCATTATTGCGGATTTGACTCATAGACGGCTTCAATTGAATTTTTAGGTTTGCAGACGTAGTACAAATGTAAAACACATTTTGTTATTTGATAGTTGGCAATTCAGCTGTCAATCAGTGAAAAGAAATTTTAATCGGTTGCGTAGTGTTCGTTTGGCGTTCGCTGAAAAATGGAAAATCAAAAGGAACATTTTTGTCATATTTTGCTTTTTTATTTCCGCAAAGAGAAAACCGCATCGCAAGCTGATAAAAAGTGGTGTGCTGTTTATGGTTACGAAGCCTTAAAAGAACGGCAGTGTCAAAATTGGTTTGCCAAATTCAGTTCTGGTGATTTTTCACTCCAGCATGAAAAACGCTCTATTCATTCAGTTGAAGTTGTATTCCATCATGAAACACTTGCTTTATTATCCATCAAAATAACACTCCCTTTATTATCAAGTTTGCAAAACCAACTTCTAGGGATCTAATAATGATAATATCCCGAAATACCAGAGTGCTCATTTTGATACTCATATTGCTCCAAACTCATACATTGTTGATGACATTTCTAGTTGCTTTAATTACGCACATTTTTTTTTCTAATGAATTAAAGATATACTCGGCGATCGCAAGTACGGCGGACACTAGAAATCTTCAATCTGATTTAGATAACGTCCTTGCTTGATGTAAATGAAATAAGTTAGATTTAAATATAACAATTTTCCACCAGGTTCACCCATGTCCACCATTTTCCACTTCCACCCATTCCTGCTGCTACTATGCCTATTTTCCACCATTTTCCACCAGGTTTACCCATGTTATGTTTCTTATTCTAAACCTTGTTCTCTTATGCCCACTTCCTACCCCGTTGGTGGTTCTAGTTTATCCAATCGAAGTAAAATTATTGATCTTGGTGTGGTATTTGACTCTAAATTCTCTATTCAAAGATATTCAAATTGTGCCATTGCAAAGCTATATTCTGTACTTGCTTTTATTCGATGTTTTAGTTTGGACTTTGTTGATCCATATGCACTTAAGTTTTTAGAAGTTCGAATACCCCGTCTTTATTTGGAGGCCTATAATATGGTCTTGACATATTAGTAGGCTTGAATGTGTCCAGAAAACTATTGTGTGCTACGCATTCAATGAATTTCACTGATCCAATTCCATCCTATAAAAGTCGATGCTTGCTCATTTATCTAAGAGTATTAGAGGGACTATTCTCTTTTGTGGAACAAAGCCAAACACCCAAAAAGGATGTACGCGCCAATTATATATTTATATATCCTCTTCATTGCTTTCCTTTTCGCCACTTTGATAAGTGGAACGATTGACTCCCCATCGCTACTCGAAAAAATTAATTACGATATTCCTTAGCGAAGCTTACGAAATCATGATATTTTCTGGTTAGAGCTAATTATGCTTCCAAAGCCTCGATTTCTAGAAACTTGAGAGAATTTAATATTCCTTCAATTCGTAATGGCCCAAATTTTTCTTCAGCAAAGAACCACTTCAAATTGTTTCTAAATGAATTTGTTGAACTACACTTTTAGTATTATCTAATATTCTGTCTCAGTAAAAAATTTAACCTTTTCTTTCATTCATTATGATAAAACACAATGAAACTAGTAAATTATAAGCTAATTTATTTTTGATTGCATTATTCAGCATTAATTTTTAGTTTGTTTATAATCTCTAAGAAATACTAGATTTTTTAAACTATTAAATAAATATTAATCAGGTGCATTCACCATTTAATTTACAATGATTTCAAAACGGAAAATATCATCATTTTACTCTTCTACAGCAAACCTCTAGAAGCTTTCTCGCCTCAAAAGAGATATTGTGATAATACCTGGCTATTATAAAAGCTCTCGTAATATATTTAGGAAAGAAAGTATTTGAAAAAGAAAAAAAAATTTGGCGTCAATCTCGATAGGATCGCGGAATATCGGGATTGGTAGAAATTATCAACATTGCTGTAAAACTAGTTACGCTTTTCTTTGAATATTCATAAGCAGATTTTATGCTGCTTCTTCTTGTTTGGTGCTGCAATATCTTAAACTAATTCAACCATCTTAACAAAGGTAAAGCAATAATAATTTTTTTTAAATCGTTCAAAGTAGCTTCCTTTTTATATCATATTTAGACACCAGAGGCTACTTGCATAATCAAGACTAGAGCACTTCTATCCATTCACATGCAATGATTTGAACTTCAGTGTAACTCTATATTATTGGATTGTAATTCGCCGATAGAGTCACTCCTCGGTAGGCAATGGCATACCTCCGAGTGTACTTCTGCCATGAAAAAGCTCCTCATAAAAAAAATATCTGCCGTTCGTAGTCGGTAGGTCCCTCCATCTGTGGAACAACAGCAAGACGCACGCCACAAATATGAGGAGGAGCTCGGCCAAACACCCAAAAAGGGCTTACGCGCCAATTCTATGCATATATAATTGGCCGATGATTTCGGGAAACTATACAAACTATAAATAAAGATCTTATAAACTACACGAATTCACATAAATAACACTTACTTTGTTAAATTTTTGTCATATTTGTGAAAATAAAATTTCAAGTTTAAACCCGCTTATCTCCGGAAACAGCGAACTCATATAAATAACTGTCATTTACAAATTATTTTGATATATGTACAATGAGATGGATAGAGTAAGGTCTTATAAGGTAGAAAAATCATGTAATTTTCTTTATGGATGTTTGGCAGGGCTCCTTCTCCTATTTGTGGTGCACGTTTTGATGTTTTTCCTCAGGTTTTGTATAAAGAGTTTTTTCGTGACATCCACGCTGAGGTTTGCCATTGTTTACCGAAGAGCGACCACTATCAGAAAAAATTTTTCTATCAATTAGTTTTTTGTAGCTGGGACTCTGAACTTCCGCATAGTAGGCACGCACCAACTCGTTTGCCTAAGGTGGCCACTTATATCTTACATATATCTTTTTAATCCAGCTCAAAATTGTAACAATCAATAGTGGCACAGCTTCCGAATCTCAAATGCGCTGACCTATCATCGCCACCTAGCACCTGAGCTTTCTTTTTCTTGCTTTTCTTTAATACGCTAATTCACCCATAGGTGGCGTTGTATCTGGAAACTTTGTTTATTGTAATAATTGACTTCTTTTGCTAATCTATACTTTTGTAGATGACCTAATATCGATTTTCCTGAATTTAGCAACTTGTATTTATTACGTTTAATATTTATACAATTAATTGCTTGTATTTGCGTCCATCGGAATTCCAAGTACTTACATTCTTGCGAGCACCCATTTCTATGTATTTATTCATTCGCGCCTAGCTCCCGCTTGCTTTCCACGAGAGAAATAATGCAAATAGGAAATTCTGCAGAAAAATGAGAACGCCCGTGACAATGTGGAGATCGCACGCCCCACCAATCACACGCCCCATACGAATTTGCTGGGTGGTAGTTAGTATACGAGTATATCAGGCAGGCGGGAATTTCCAGTCGGAATGTGTTGAGACACATCATGACAGCATGAACCTAAATTTAACTGATTGCTTTCGTATCTGCCCAATGCAAATAAACAAGTAAATATGAAAGAAAAGCAACAACTTGAGCAATGATAAAAGCAATCAACAACAACAAACAATCAACTCACGATATTATTGTGCTTAAATTACTGCAATTGCTTGAAGTACACTCCGGACGCCGGCCACCGGCCACCGGCCACCAGGGCGTATACACATCATCGGCAATTCGTAGAATATCATCATTAGTTAAATTTACGTCACAAAACCGGAGCAAAAAACAAATATTCGACGAATTTGAAGCGAACCGCATACAAGCGGTCTAACGCTGATATTCATAAATGCTAACTAAACACGCTGCGAGCAGCTGATCGTTAGTCAGTTTTTATGCAGCATTTCAAGCGTTTCAACCATGCCGAAGCGTTGGAATCGCTTACGTCGCGCGAGCAATACATTTCGCGAATTTCATTTCGAGCGCATGAATCATACGTCGACTGCTGCGAAATATTTACGATCGACGTGCCGGTGGAATCCCCGACAGTTAATGGGTGTAGGGAGAGCAAGTGGGGCGGTGAGCGACAAGGTCGACGTGCCGGCAAGTAAGCGCATCAGTACGTAGCGTTTAATTTGCTGTAAAGCTCTGCGGTTGCTTTTTTGATATTTTGTTATTTAATTTTGTTATGTTGTTGTATGTTTTATGGACGCGCGAAAAATAGAGTGCGCATACACGTATACGATATACCTACACACATAAGTGTGTACGTGCCTACTATGTTATTCCATATATGGTATTCGTATGTATGCAAGTGTGAGTGTAAGCACTTAGGAAATATGGTATTATACAATAATTGAATGAGCCTAAATGAGCCGCTATGAAAATGCCACTTTTCAATTAAAAAGCTTTTGCTTGTAGCAGATTTTTGCTTAATGTCTCAATATGTCGTAGAGTAATTTCAGTAAAAATCCGTTTAAAATACTATAGTTAAAAATGTTAAATTAAATGTAAAATTAACGAATTACGTACACTTATGAAATAAAGGGTGGTTAAGTTTCAAAACCCGGTGTTGCTTTTGAATGAAACACAATTTTTTAAATAAATTGTTGCCATTTCTCTTTATTATGATAATATTGGTATGGCTCAATTACGTATGGAACAAAATATCGTCCAAATTTTCGATGACGCTGAGGCATAATTGAGGTTCTATGCCGTTAATGTGCCGAATTATCTCATCCTTTAGCTCTTGAATTGTTGCTGGCTTATCGACGTACACCTTTTCTTTAGGTGTGGTTCACATTCAACATCGGCCCTTGAAATTTAACCACCCTTATATAAATATATATAGTCTAGCTCGCGCTCTTATCGCTATCGAAAACGGGTGGAGTAGTTCATTGGCTGGCCATTCAGGTCGTCTCTTCTAAGGGTTACATGCTTCCGAAAAACCCAAAAACTGTGCAGCTTACTTCAATTCGAAATTTATAAAAAATAATTTGTAACTTTCTAAGATGAATTTCGTCTGCGTATCAGTGAAAGTCATAATGAATTCAGTTCATCCGTTCCAAAAATTCACTTTTCAAATGTGCAAACATACGGACAAAGGCATTTTTTATTATACTTACATAACCTCCGCATATTTAATGTAATTTTTCTCAAAAGGGTAATTTTCGATTTGTGCGGTTATAGATTACGATCAATGAGTCGTCGAGACTTTGTGAGAGTAACACATACAAATTTGGTTTCTGGCGAAGAGTGATCATGACGGCTTCCTTTCTTTTGTATGACACTGAAAAAGTTCATCAACCAAGCGTGATTTCGTTTAGACGTTATAATAATGTACTGTCGGGATTGAGAAAATAAGCACCTCGTGGTTTTCTTTTTTCCTTAGTTTTTTATTTATTATTATTTTTTTCAATTCAAACATTTAATTTTGCAACGCAATATCGAAAGATATTTTCGGGGTTATTAACTCCTGATGATCGGAAAGTGGAATTGGTAACTCTCTTTTCCTTTTATTTATTATTACACCAATAAATGTACAACGCTTCAAATTTTATCTAGAAATTCATGTGGGGTTTCTTAAGTATAGTTTTTCGAGCGTGTAAAGTAAGCGCCAATTATTTATTTATTTATTAATAAAAAATGGTTAATAGGAAAGCAATGTTAATGTTAATGTTAATGTTAATGTTAATGTTAATGTTAATGTTAATGTTAATGTTAATGTTAATGTTAATGTTAATGTTAATGTTAATGTTAATGTTAATGTTAATGTTAATGTTAATGTTAATGTTAATGTTAATGTTAATGTTAATGTTAATGTTAATGTTAATGTTAATGTTAATGTTAATGTTAATGTTAATGTTAATGTTAATGTTAATGTTAATGTTAATGTTAATGTTAATGTTAATGTTAATGTTAATGTTAATGTTAATGTTAATGTTAATGTTAATGTTAATGTTAATGTTAATGTTAATGTTAATGTTAATGTTAATGTTAATGTTAATGTTAATGTTAATGTTAATGTTAATGTTAATGTTAATGTTAATGTTAATGTTAATGTTAATGTTAATGTTAATGTTAATGTTAATGTTAATGTTAATGTTAATGTTAATGTTAATGTTAATGTTAATGTTAATGTTAATGTTAATGTTAATGTTAATGTTAATGTTAATGTTAATGTTAATGTTAATGTTAATGTTAATGTTAATGTTAATGTTAATGTTAATGTTAATGTTAATGTTAATGTTAATGTTAATGTTAATGTTAATGTTAATGTTAATGTTAATGTTAATGTTAATGTTAATGTTAATGTTAATGTTAATGTTAATGTTAATGTTAATGTTAATGTTAATGTTAATGTTAATGTTAATGTTAATGTTAATGTTAATGTTAATGTTAATGTTAATGTTAATGTTAATGTTAATGTTAATGTTAATGTTAATGTTAATGTTAATGTTAATGTTAATGTTAATGTTAATGTTAATGTTAATGTTAATGTTAATGTTAATGTTAATGTTAATGTTAATGTTAATGTTAATGTTAATGTTAATGTTAATGTTAATGTTAATGTTAATGTTAATGTTAATGTTAATGTTAATGTTAATGTTAATGTTAATGTTAATGTTAATGTTAATGTTAATGTTAATGTTAATGTTAATGTTAATGTTAATGTTAATGTTAATGTTAATGTTAATGTTAATGTTAATGTTAATGTTAATGTTAATGTTAATGTTAATGTTAATGTTAATGTTAATGTTAATGTTAATGTTAATGTTAATGTTAATGTTAATGTTAATGTTAATGTTAATGTTAATGTTAATGTTAATGTTAATGTTAATGTTAATGTTAATGTTAATGTTAATGTTAATGTTAATGTTAATGTTAATGTTAATGTTAATGTTAATGTTAATGTTAATGTTAATGTTAATGTTAATGTTAATGTTAATGTTAATGTTAATGTTAATGTTAATGTTAATGTTAATGTTAATGTTAATGTTAATGTTAATGTTAATGTTAATGTTAATGTTAATGTTAATGTTAATGTTAATGTTAATGTTAATGTTAATGTTAATGTTAATGTTAATGTTAATGTTAATGTTAATGTTAATGTTAATGTTAATGTTAATGTTAATGTTAATGTTAATGTTAATGTTAATGTTAATGTTAATGTTAATGTTAATGTTAATGTTAATGTTAATGTTAATGTTAATGTTAATGTTAATGTTAATGTTAATGTTAATGTTAATGTTAATGTTAATGTTAATGTTAATGTTAATGTTAATGTTAATGTTAATGTTAATGTTAATGTTAATGTTAATGTTAATGTTAATGTTAATGTTAATGTTAATGTTAATGTTAATGTTAATGTTAATGTTAATGTTAATGTTAATGTTAATGTTAATGTTAATGTTAATGTTAATGTTAATGTTAATGTTAATGTTAATGTTAATGTTAATGTTAATGTTAATGTTAATGTTAATGTTAATGTTAATGTTAATGTTAATGTTAATGTTAATGTTAATGTTAATGTTAATGTTAATGTTAATGTTAATGTTAATGTTAATGTTAATGTTAATGTTAATGTTAATGTTAATGTTAATGTTAATGTTAATGTTAATGTTAATCTTAATGTTAATGTTAATGTCAAGCTTTCATACGAAAATTAAAATTTTCAAGGCCTCACTCACACATTATCGCATTTAGAGCAATCTAAATCCGCATATTGTGTTTCAGCTCTGAAATTATTCTTGGCTTATTCACATAGACCCCACTTTTCAAAATCAATACAAAAGTGGTTCAAGAATGCCTAATTGTTGAGAACGTCAATATATGGATGTTGAAGGTTGTTCAGCCACACTTTGCGCTACACCAGCAATATTCTCAACAGAGCGGCCAGTTTTTGCTCTGCCAGCAACCTTTCAATTGCAGCAACCTAAACATTTGAAAATTGTGTAATACATATGTTGCTCTTAAAGAGCGACCTTTTTCGGGAGAGGTACTAAATTCTGCTTTTCAAAATTCTTTTGGATGAAAATTCTGTAAAAATCAAAAAAAAAATTATGTCCAGCCTAAATTCTTTTGGTTCAATATTCTGTATTTAAAATTCTGTATGATCAAAATGATGGAGAACTGAAATTCTGTATATTAAAATTCTGGAATCAAAACTATTTTCGATCAGAATGCTGTAAAAATATAACCAAATAAGCAGATAGCCTGATAAGCACGCTTACCTGAATAGCACATTTATTTTATGAATAATGGAATTCTGATTTTATAGAAGCAATGGTGTATATACACACGTCAATTAAAGAAAAATTCAAAAATGTATTCAAATCAAAAGTTATTATATTATAATGGCGAAACAATTATTATATTATTAAATTTTTAGCAATTCGCTTTAGAAAAGAAACATGTCTTAATATAAGCCTTTTTTTTATTCTTTTAATTCTGTTGTTTGCTTTTACATCCTTCTTCGTTTGACTAATTTTGCGACCATTTTGAATTTTAGCTAGTTGTGTTTTCGCACAAACCAGCTCGCCTTTTAGATCATTAATTAGTTTGTACAGCCCTGAGTTTCGTTTCCCAACAATAACTTTTAGCCGTCGATGTCAAGCCTCAATACTGTTTTCCGTTCTGGGGAATGCGATATTGGACTCATCGTGCACTGACCAAAATTTTGGTGGGTATTTTGGTATACAATGATAGAATGGGAATTGATTAAAACAGTTAGGTATTTGAACGAAGTATACAGAAAATATTGCAATTATTCTACAATATTTTTTAGCACGGGTGCTCGAATTTCATTCACATTGTTTCTGAAGGTATAAATACATACAAACATATGTACATTTGCTTTATGTAAATCTGTTTTGATAATATAGGAAACCATATGGGTCAAGACAAGTCATGTATTGGCAGTATTTTGCTTTGCAAAATTCTATATTGAAAAATCGGAAGAGCATATGGATAAATAAAAAAAGTGCGCACTTTTGCAGAATTTTGACAATACATAATTTTGATTTACAAAATTTAAAATTACAGTGTTTCGCAATACAGAATTTTAACATTACAGAATTTTGCATTACAGATTTTTGAATACAGAATATTGAATACAGAATTTTAAATACAGAATTTTGAACCAAAATCATATTGTACCCAACCCACCTTTTTCATAGTAAGTTTCAATAATTTAAGCGCGTTATTTTAGCATTTAGAGATTATTCACATTTGATATCTGAATGTCACTTTTAAAAGACCTTTTATAAATAAAACACCTTTTATGATTTTGAAAGAAATCATAAGTCTTCTTCTTATTCTATAGAGCTGGATACACTGAATAACGTTTATCATACCAAAGATAGCCGATTTCTACACTGTTTATATCGACCAGCCCCATTATTTGTTGTTACAATTGACACTTGCCTCGAACATTAAAACAGTCTAAATTTTTACTACTAAACAGCGATCAAACTTTCCGACTGCATATTTACCAAGATAACATTACTAAAAACCAGTCAAGCATGACCTTCTATTTATAGAACATCACACAGTATAAAATAGGAATGCGTCAGTCTTCAAAGCTCCAGCAGCACGCTATACACCACTTAGACATGCATACATATACGGGTACTTAACTAATCTATCGTCAGCATCTATAAATTTTAGCTTCCATTTGTTTAAATGGTATAACGTCCAACGTTCAAAATTTCACGCATCGCATTAACAAAAACAACAAATGACGCTATGACACTTTTCGGTCGCTTTTTTGCTCATTTACATTATCGCAGTAATATTATTTTTGTTATTGTAAGAGCTGGTAAGTGAGATTTTGAATGACTTTGCGCAAAAAATGTAAATAAACACTCAATTGTAGAAATTATCATTTAAATAAATAAATAAATATATATCATTGCTATTTTCATACGTGAATATGTATACAGCGTACAGATTATTGAATTATTTATTCATCAATTGTTTATTAGTTAAATGATAAAATTGTTGTTGTTTTGAATAGCTTGAAATTTCTTTTTGCACTTTGCGCCTATACTGTTTGTAATGAAAATTGGCTGTTAAATAGCGCTGTTATTTCTCAATATGGACACAAATATTGTACTCTGAAAGCTTTCAATGTTCATCCGTTAGATTTTGGGAGGTTTCTGCGATTCCTGATGGACTATAAATTAATTTCGCTGTATGTTCTCTGTTACTGCGTTGGCAAACCATTTTGTAGGACATTGAATTAATCAGATATTCCAAAGCTACCAAGCTATATAAAATGCCTTTAGCGTATGAAGACTCAAAGCATGAAGCCACAGCTTGACAATATCAAGCAAACGCCGCTCAATAGCAGGCATAAAGAATTTAAATCAAAATGAACCATACATACGAATTTTCGAAAAATCTCGAGCCGAGGGCCTATTAGCAGTTTAATTTTTAGCAAAAATATGATTGTTATCCACTAGGAAACAAATGGGCTAAATGATGTTGTACGTCAATCATATTTAATATTGGTGAACTAGACAGTTACATTATCCAAACAGGCCAATATTCAGTCGGTGGTGTGTGCGCAGTGTGAATATCGACATCGATTTCCTAATCGTGTCGTGCCAATTGGACAAACATTTCACCGCTTAGCTGCGCGACTTGAACAGACTGGAACCAACAAGATGTCGCATGGCGTGGTCACCACGGGACTGGTCGTTCAGCCGAGAATATCGCGGCTGTTGCTTCTAAGAAACATCAACTGGACGGTGGAACACGAAATTGAGCATTACCAAACGGACCCTATAGCAAATTTTAGTGATAGACTTACAAATGCAAACAGTGCATCAGTTAATGGCTACTTCTCATCAGTAGCGTGTGAATTACTGGCAAGCCATCCCTTTGGGCCACAAATCCTCATGAGTGACGAGGCGCATTTCCACTCAAACAGTTACGTCAATAAGCAAAATCTTCCTTTGTGGGTCACTGAAAATCCGCGTTTGATGCACGAAGAGCCATGAAATCCACAAAAAGCGACGGTGTATTGCAGTGCTTACACAAGAGGAGTGATTGGCCCATATTTTTTCAGGACGTTATTCGCAATTCGGTCTCGTCTTTCTCTCGAAATCGGATGAACGGGGCTTAGTGAACATTGGAATTCAACAACACAGTGCAACAGCACACACAGCGCGGGTCACAGTAGATTTTGTGAAGAAAGCGTTTCCTTGTCGTGTTAACTCCCGCCTTGGTGATATGACATGACCAGCAAGATTGCCCGATTTAACCATCCCAGATTTCTTTCTTTGCAGCTACTTGAAGTCGCGGGCTTATGCCAAGAGGCCTCCGACAATTGCAGCTATTACGGAGAATATTCGACAGGAATGCGAACGAAAATCATCAGTCTTTAGTCATAGAAAATGCAATAAAACGGACACAAATGTATGCGTCAGCCACAATACAGATATGATTTTTTTTTTGTACAATCACTGATTTTGGATCAAATTCACGACATAAGGGTTTAAATTTGTTACTTCAACTTTTCATAGCCGCGGAAGATAGTTTTAGCAGTGTAGTCTTGCCTCGATAATCCATTTTATCATAGGAAATGTTACATACAATTTTTTATGAAATAATTTAATTTTTTCCAACACACAGCTTTCAAGCAACAGTGTATTGCGCCGGTGTTGCCTATTTTCACCATATTAAAAAATTTCGAGCATTTGTTATAGGGAGAAAATTATAAGGAAAATAGTTAACAAAATAATATAACGCAATTTTTGAGCAGCTTCAAACTTGCATTTTATTATACTCTAATTTAATAGCTTTAAAACCGCATACAAAAATCTTTCTCGAAATTCTAATTAAAAACCGTGGATTTAGGATGAAGAGTTTATGGAACTTTTCTATTTTTTGCATGAAATTCTAAAATTAGATTCGAATGGTTTTTTTTAGGCAATGAGCTATACTTTTATGCAAAAATAATGAAGAGTCAAAAAAAAAAAAAGCAAATAAAAGTAGTCTAAATTGGTCAACATTTTGATGTGCCATCAATTTGTCGCGCTGTGGTATATTCAGTTATATCCACCGAACCAATTACAGCAATTCCTTCGTTAGCCAGCGCAACTTTGCCGAAACGAAATTTATATCTGGTCTAGGAGCTTCCAATATTATGTGCGGCCAAAAATTTAACAGCAGAAAAATTTTTAAAGATCCAAATAAAGATTTCCATCACTCACTTCTTTGCTTTTTATTTAGTAAAAAAGTAATTGAAGAAGATAATTGGTGATTAATTTTTGCAAAGCCAGAATATCAATAGCTGTATCGTGATTGGCCTATTCAGCGCATGAAGTACCTCGAAAAAGATTTTGCCTAGTTCTTGGTTTATAAGGCAATAAATTTTTTGTTTAGTTTTCTAATAATTTCTGAACTAAATATTCTCAATTTTGGTTATTATCTGGTGTTTGAAAACAATCAAATCATAGCTATCTACAGTACTTGAAATGAAAAGATAATAAAATTGTGATATAAAGAAAAATATTTAATATTGCTTAATTGTACGTTAATTGGCGCTTGCGTGCTCGAAACGTGCTGCGCATACATAATTAGTTTCATTAAAAATAGCACCGCCACAAAAAAGCCCCCAGCAAATTACAATGCAGCGCATGAATTGATCCGACATAAATTGATATTGTATAATCCGCATTTGTGCGTGCTGATAGATTAATAAAGGTTTATTTATTTTATTTCATTTATTCTACAGCATTTTATTTAATTAAATAAAACTAATTAATTCATATGGAAACTAATTATTTTCTAAATTTATTTATTTTAAATTTATTTATATTTATTCTACCAACTCTTGTTCTCGAGAAAAATCCAAACACTAACTTTCCTACAATTATCAGCTCTCATCAATGTATTGAGTTGGAGGGAAAGTTCTGTCGTATTTGAAAGAAACTATTTAAATTCATTTGAAAAATATTAATCAATTATATATGCTCCGTTATTTATGACAACTTGTTGCAATCTTTCAGGTAACCTGTGAATTTGTAATTTGTAGAAGTTCTCGTCCTTGAAGTTAAAATAATCAGCAACTGCCTTAGAAACACTTTCAAAGACATGACTTCCCGTTAGACTATTTTGCAGAGTTCTGAACAGGTAATAATCTGATAGTGTAATGTCAGGTGATTACGATGGATGACTAAGGAATTCCCATCCTAATGCTTTCAGTTTTTGTTGTGCCACCATTGCAGTATACGGTCGAGCACTATTCCTTTTCTGCACGCTAATGCTGGCATTTTTTCTTTGATAGCTGCATTCAATTTCTTTGATAGCTGCCAGCTGATTACAGTACAGATCTGCGTTGATGGGGTTCCCTTGTTTCAGCAACTCGTAATACATTGGACCTTTCCTGTTCCATCACAAGCAAAGCAGTATTTTCGTTGATGGATACTTGGTTTTGGAACTCTTGCTACTGATGTTCCTGGTTTGCAATAAAATTTTGTTCTCTTAATATTCTCGTAAAGAATACATTTTTCATCTCCAGTAATCAGCTTGTCTAAAAACGGCCCCACAATGTGTCTAATCAGATGTGATGAAGACATTTTTACACGATCAGATGAATTCTTTTTCGTTAGTTCATGTGGAACCCAAATACTTTGCTTTAACACAAACCCAAAAGATTTCATGTGATCACCAACAGTTGCATGATGACTGCCAAAATCTTCTGCAATTTCTCGACTTGTTGAATGTGGCTTATTTTCCAACATTTGGATCACAAAACATCATTATCGATCTTGAATGGTCGTCCTGATCGGTAAATTTTTTGGAGGCTCAGTTTTGGAACGAAATTTGCTGATGTAGTGGGCTCTCGGTACAGGAACCACAGTGTGAGCCACTCATTTGGGATAGACATAGAAGGTGATAGTCACAACGAAGAGACTCAGATGGCTCCTGTACCGAGAACCCATGACATCAAGACTGGCCTCATCCACTCGAACCACAAAAGAAGCCCCTTCCTTTCCTTCCCGGTTGCTACTCTTGGCCTGCGAGAGGGCTTGCCAAAGCCTCGTGTTGATGCCCGGATTCTGGGCACGCAGGCAGGACAGGACATCCGCAGTGGACATATCGGGATCCGGAATCCAGCATATGGCCTTCCTGAAGGATACGCTCTCCGCGCTGTAGACCGCGAAGCAAGTGGTCCCTATTGAGGACATGTTATTGACAGCGGTCCTGATCTACTCGAAGTTGGCCAGAGACGCTCACGTCAGCCGGCCCCAGTTTTCCGATCACAGCCACAGGTCGTGAGGCTTGGCCACACCTCGTCGATGGCTTGGCCACACCCTTGGTTGTGGTCGGGCGAAGATCCAGCTCGCCATCCTCCACTGACGAAAATTTCGCCGCGCAGACAGCTGAGTTGGATTTGTTGTAGTGGCGGCGGTTAGACCGCGGCTCAGTAGAACCATCGCCCACCATCAGCATCAGCCTCAGGGCAGGAAGGTGTGCTGCTTTCAGCCCCCGTCTTCCTCCGCTTACATCGAGAGCGAAACAATTTGGGAGCGCCAGTGCCCACCGAGGACCCGGTAGCTTCTGTGGGTGTCACATCCGCCGATCGAGGCCTTTTGGAGGACACAGACGCAGAAAACCGAAAGAGCCGCATGAGGATTTCTCCCAAATATGCCTTGCCCGCCGCATTCTTCTTTCTCTTCTTGCCAATCAGGCCCTCCGAAACTGGGAAACGTTTTTCAGTCTCTAAAGAAAAGGAGATTGCGATAGCAACCCTCGTCTCCTCCAGGATGCGCTCTCGCTCATAGACTTGGGTAATGGTTGCGGCCTCCAGAATCCATGCTCCTGCCACCGAAGCGTATGGATTGCCACTTGTGTGGATTCCACCTGGAGTAATTAAACCATCGTTTTCCATTACCTTTTCGGTTTTTGGTCGGGACTCCTCCCTAGACAGTTTGGTTCCCTAGCCACTGCCGTACTTCGTTTTTGGAATTCATACAAAATTCAGTATCGTAAATGCCCTTTATCTACTGATATGTTTTTCACTTTAAATATCACAAGTAAATGATGAACGGGAACGAATTGTGTAATACAGCAGGTAAAAGACCAAAAATGGCACCCAATGACTCACAAGCAAAATGTGTTTGTTTTTAATTTACAAGAAAAATTACCTGCCTATTTAAAATACGACAGAACTTTAGCTCAACCCATAGAATAGGCAAGAAAAATCGTCCAAGTAAAGCACCACATCCACATAGTACATGAATTTATATGCATAAAATAATATTTAACACTTCTCCCTACCCAAACAATTTTCCAGATCACTTTACGCACTTGGCACAAACAGCTACAAGTCTATGTCGCCGCCGCTGATCAACTCTACGAACGCGCCTACAATTACAAAACTTTACAGCAAAACACATGGATTAGCTCACACGAGCAAGCCAACAGGATCGACGAGGCGCTCAAGCGCTTGCGACATTTTATACTCACAACACGCAGCATTCTATGCGATCTCGAGGTGACGGCCAACTTAATGGCGAAGCGTCATTTACCAAGCAAAGCTTTTACAATCGATACCGCAGCAATGCAAGCATACATACGGCTCAGATCGGATAAGCGTTCGGCTGGGGAAGGTGTGGATCCTATTGATATTAATATGCTTTATCAGAGACTGCGGAGATCCCTATTGCATATGCGGCAGACGTTGAAAAACCGATGTGGTAAGGGCAGGCCAGGTGTAAAGCGGCGAGGAGAGAAGAAGAAGCAAGGCGAAAAGGCTGTGCAGCAAGGCGGCAGGCAACAGGAGCAGGAACAGGAGGTCACAAGGAAGACGAAGAAAACAAGAAAACAACAGGGTGATAAAAGTACATCAATCAATCAGCAGCGCAAAACACACAAACTGCGCCATCAAGAAAAGCGGACACTAAGCCCGCTAGGGCAGTCATAAATTAACATTTCGGAATGCAACTCAGGAATTATTGAATGTTGTTAAATTTAGGGTCACTTATTTAGCGCATGTACAGTTTTCAAAATGTAATTTTCGTCCTTTTTGACCACAAAATTGGCATAATTTTTTTACAACAAAAATGGTACAATTTTTTAGAGCAAAAATGGCAAACTTTGTCATAAATATAGCATAGATACATTCGTTCATTCGTTTGCGGAAAGAACTTCAAAACTCAAGCATACTTTTTTTAGATAGTTATGCAGAAATGATCACTATACCTTCTCGAATGCTGTGTAAAAAATTCATGGTGATATTTGCTGACAGTAGCCTTGTCCTTACTTTGTCTTACTACTATTACTACATACTATCCGCCTAGTGAATTGCAAGCTTTCTCACCGTTTTTCTCGAATTTTTTATTGTTTGAGTGGAGAAGTTCCTCCAGCAAACGCGCGACATGTACTAGAGGCAACACTACTTATGCTTTCTAAGTCATTTCCATCAAAAATTTAATTTGCGAATAATTTGGCCTACCCTAATGTAGTGACAAGCACATCTATTTCTCATCTAATTTAGTCATTAATTGGTTTAGTAGTCACTTACTCGTAAATCATTAATTTGTCGTCAATTATATCCTACCAAGTATTATATTTATTTAATCTGTCTCATTTGTCGTGCTCAATATTTTAATTCATATAGTTAACTTAAATATTTATAATGTCATAATAATTGTTATGCTGTGATATTACACCATGATTTTGTACACTATGTAACATAATTATGTAATTACTTCAATATTGAATGTACTTATTTATACTTTTTATATGAAAATAACTGAAACATTTATTAAAAATAAAATATATGGAAAATAAATGAATGAAATATTTCTAATGGCTTTCTATCTCTTTTCGGCTTCCATGAAGAAGTTTCCATGTGTTCATACGTACCAAAAAAAAACAAAGCCGTGCGCCTTCTTAGTACGATGCTATGATCTCTGATTTACCAGAAATTACTTTGTTTTACAAGAAAACCAAAGCCGGCGTTGATACTATGGATCAAATGTGAATGAGGTACTCTACGCAATGGCGAACTTGTAGGTGACCGCTAGCTTTCTTCTACAATATGCTTGTGTTGCTGCTTACGTCATTTATTATGAAAATAATAATATGCTTTCCAACAAAAGCAATCGACGCAGAATATTTGCGCCAGCTGTCAGAAGAGTTAGCTATGCTGGTGATTCAAGAGAGAGCCTCCAACCAGCAGGTTATACGAAACCACGCAACGAAGCTTGCAGTCGAAAGTTACTTCGAAAAACCAGTAGCGGTGGTAGTACCTACTGACAACCAACGTGGAGACGTCACTGGCAGAAAAGTTGTTGGGTTTTGCTGCATTTGCAACGAGCAGCCTATTCGTAAGTAAAGAAAGACAAGGACGTGTTGTGCCGAGTGCGAGAAGCCCGTTGTGATGAGCACTCAGTAAAGATCAATAAATGTTTACATTGCGATCAGTAATTTTGAATTACGCTAAAGATTAATCATTAAAATTTAATTATTTATATGAATTTCTCTATTTATTACTTTTATTCTTTACTTTTATTAACTGAGTCAAAAAAAATTTCAAAATATTTTTAATGCATATTTTGATACAAAATAAGTCAAATCATGGGGATCCATGAGGAGGTTGGCCTATGTCTCATTGGAAAAAAGTTATTCAACGATGGCCACTCGGGTACCCGGGGGCAACACAAGGGTTAAAGGGATTGCCAGTGATTGAAGTCTTATATTGTGTGCTATGGCTAGGTTTTTTATTTCTTGAGCTATTATAGGAATTTTCCCAATTGATGGTATCGATATCGAAAATGAAGGTGTACTATATTTCTGATATTTACTAATACTTGTACTGGTCTCCGGAGGCTCGAACGTTGATATCAAAAGCCGAATAAAAAAAGCTGTGGCGGCATTTGGCTCTCTGCAAGCCATTTGAAACGCATCTCATATTTCACGACGCACAAAACTAGAATGCGACGTCAGCTGACACAGGCTAATTGCAAGTTTTTGCAAACAGATGTCTTCGAGAAGTTCTCAAAACATTATGGCCAAATATTATTTCGAGCTCTGTGCTTATGGGTCAGAATTCAGCAGAAGCCAATACTATTAGTGAAAATGGGGCTGGATTGGTAACGTTCTAGGCTGGATTGGTCATGTTCTTGGCAACAAGGGCCGCCATTGGCTGGAACTCCCAAGACCATCGAATACCTGGAGACGACTGCTGGAGTCAAAAACCCGCGTCATGCAGCTTATCTGGGATGAAGTTAAGAGATTAGTGCAAAACCGACCCGAGTGGAAGAAATTCGTTGTGGCCTTATGTTTCACACTTCAGGAATTTATGATGATGATTGTGGGAAATTTGAGATCACGATGGATTTGAACGTTTGCGATATATAAGTAATATGGAAAGTTTGTAATCATTCTAGATTGTTTTGATGGGAATCTTTAGAGTATTTCGACATTAGAGTTATATGTCGGAGATCCAACATGGCTGCGTAGAGTTAGAGCTTGAGCTTGAGCTAGGAAAAATGAGAAACACGATTAAGTAACCAGTATAGATTTCGCAACCTGATTCCAAGTGCCTTACCTTTAGTGAAAATATATATTTTGCATGTAAGCTTGAATAGCTGGGCATGTAAGCTTGAAAATGTGTTGTACGGAAGAGAAACATGACCAGTATCTAACACCATCACACAGAAGCTACAATCCTTCATCAACAAATTCCTCCGCATCATTTCCAGAATATTCTGACCAAACACCATCAGTAACGACGCACTGTGGAGATTAACGAACGAGGAACCCATCCTTAGGCAAATCAAATGCAGAAAGTCGCGATGGATAGGTCACACATTGAGAAAATAACCAGATAGCATCACGAGAATACCAGTGGACTGAAACCCGCAAGAGAACAGAGGTCGCGGTCGACCTTGCTTTTATAATTTGCACCCCATAATGAAAACTCAGTAAAATATTAATGAAAATGGGATTATTGTTTTACAAAATATTCTCCCTGGAAATCAGCATGCCTCGCCCAAAGCACTTCTGTCACTCAGAAGTGGATACCTCCAAAACGAGCTCTTTAAAAGCTTCAAAACAATTTTTACGCCTTGAAAAGCGTTACCTCGCATTTTATTTTCGATAATCGGGGAACTAAAAGAAATCATTAGATGCGAAATCAGGGCTGTAAGGTAGAGGACCTATCAATTCGATCTTTTGAACTACAGCTCATCACCGGTAATATTGCAATAGCGCAAAATTTAAAAGACAGCACTCGTGTTTGCTTATCGGGCTTTTTTTCAACCGGAAAGACGACCTACAGAGACTTCAAATTTCAGCAAGTTGCCGAAGTATACCGCACACAAATATCTGCTGAAAAAACCTTATGATTGGTTGTGTCTAAAGAACCCATAAGATGCAAATTGGCACTCAGCAACAAGCCGAGAGAGCAGATTCTTGCATTTACCTCCCTCGGATCCAGAATCATCAGCAAGAGAGATGTAAGAATTAAAGTAAAGCAAGCGGCAAACAAAGCAGGATCGCTATCTGGCTGTCTGAGAACTGTGCGTATGGAGAAACAAGAATATGAGGACTGAAATCAAAGAATCTATTCGACTTATTCTCACGTATGTTGCGTAAACAAAGGCGAACACGGCTGTAATCTAAAACTGACAACGGTTGAAATTAAAAAATGCCGACAATAGCTGAAATAACGAGGTGGGTCCAAACTCGAAGAAAGGCAAGGAGAGACCACATCCAAGGAATGACGAATGGACGCTTAGCGAAAATAGCATCGGGCGGCAAAGTTAGTCGCGCATACCACCGCGAAGACCGCCAAATGATAACATGAGTCTGGATCCTACCACGGAGAGGACTAACCATATTGTCCCGCCGGTTACTTTCAATAGAAATTTTTCCATTCCCATTCCATCCCAGGAGGAATGGAGTAAGGGGCTCTCACTTAAAGGCTTCGACACTACAGTCTATACAGATGGCTTTAAAATGTAGGTGTTGAAGCAGATTTAAAATAGAAAAGGCTAAGACGTACAGCTTGCTATTTCTTGCAGTGTCTTCCAGGCGGAAGTACCGGCGATTGGGGAAGCTTGTAGGTTACTAATCCCTGATTGCTCTTTTAAGAGCAATATCGCTATATTTTCGAATAGTCGAGCTGCAATCGAGGCACTAGATTTGGCAAAAACAGCCTCTAAACTGGTGGAACAAAGTAGAAATAGCCTTGCCACCTTGAGTGAAAGCCATAAAGTTACCTCAATCTGGGCTCCAGGGCATCGGAACACTGCAGGTAACGAAAAAGCAGATGAACTGGCAAGATGGGGATCTGCCATGAATGGCTTTGTTACAGAAACGGTATTTACACCACTGAGTTCAATTAAGAATAAAATTTCCTCAAAGCACCTTCGAAGCGCGGATTGTAGATGGAGAGACCAGACGACAAGCAAAATTAGCAAAACGTTATGGCCGTCCAACAACCTTAAACAATCGTCAACGTTAACAAACATGAAACGATGGGACGCCTGGAGACGTACGGCAGTCATAACGGGCTTTTGGTCTGTCGAGGAACAAGCAGCCAAAATGGGCATCCCTCAGAACCCACACTGCCACAGTTGTAAACAGTGAAAGAAAAAGGAAATGATATTCCATTTCCTCTTTGCCTTATGGAACGATAGAATGTTAACTCAAGGCAAATCACTGTTCGAGAGTATCGAACAACTGCCCAGCTTAGACATAAATACTCATGCCGACTAGTTCGACCATTTTGAATGTTCAGTTAATTATTGACAGCTGCTTTGCTAACACCTACTCAAAAAGGTGGATCAAAGAACCTGTATCAAATTTTTTGTGAAGAACGAAATTAAGTGCGCGGATGCATTCCGAATGTTGACTGTGTCATACGGAGAAGCTACTTTGGACCAAAGCAACGTTTATCGGTGGTACAAATGTTCTCAGAAGGTTGAGAAGATGTGAACGACGAAGAGCGTGCCGGACGCCCGAGTACTTCAACAACAGACGAAAAAATTGATGAAGTGAAGATAATAGCCAATCATCGAATCAACGTTAGAGAAGCTGCTGAGGACCTAGACATATCGTTTGGATCGCGCCATTCGAATTTTTTCAATGATTTGGGCATAAGACGGGTGGCTGCAAAATTCGTACCAAAACTGCTCAATTTCGACCAAAAGTAGCATCGCATGAACTTTGCTAATGAGATGTTGGACTCTGTCCGGGACGACCCAAATTTGCTCCAGAGGATCATAATTGGTGTCGAATCGTGGGTTTATGGTTATGAAGTGGAATCCAAAGCTCAATCATCTCAATGGAAACTGCCGCACAAACTAAGAAAGAAAAAAGCGCGACAAGTTCGGTCGAATGTAAAAGTTTTGCTTACCGTTTTCTTCGATTACAGCGGCTTTGTGCATCATGAGTTCTTGCCACAGGGGTAAACAGTCAATAAGGAATATTACCTGCAATCCGCCAGAAACCCCCGGAATTGTGGAAGAACAGAAATTGGCTCTTGCATCACGATATCGCCCCTGCTCACACGTCGTTGCTTGTGCGCGACGATTTAGCCAAACACAACACACTAATGATGCCACAGCCACCGTATTCTCCAGATCTGGGCCCTTGGGACTTTCTCTTGTTCCCGAAACTGAAGAGAGCCATGAAAGGACGACATTACGCTACGACTGACGAGATAAAGACGGCATCGAAGAAGGAGCTGAACAAGATAAAAAAAATGATTTTTTGAAGTGCTTCGAAGATTGGAGAAAACGTTGGCACAAGTGCATAATATCTCATAGGTATTACTTTGAAAAGCAGAAAATAGATATTAATTAATAAATAAATCATTTTTGAAAAACACAAAATTCGCGATATTTTTTTAACAAACCCCGTAGTCATGCTTTAAGCAACCGTTAAACAAGTTGATGCGGAAGCGCTAGTAGGATTCTGGATGAATCACACTTTAACCCGCCAACTGGATCAAAAATAACCGATAAAGATGAAGTTTTTTTCCAAAATAAATTTTTTAAATGTATAAAAAACTAAGATATTTCACACGCAGCAAAATTTTCAAAACTGACTACAACCCAAAATTATAAAAATTGTTTCAGTTTACTTCTTATTTTATTCAAACCTTGTCTATTGTCCAAAATACTTGGATCACCTGGCATGGAATCGCGCAGCACCTATCGCATTTTTGTCGATATAGAACAAAAAAAAATTGCAGCCAACTCAAAAAATTGTCGGCCTGAAAGGTGTACGGTTTGTGTAAAAAATGTGTTACCTTCAAATTCACAAGCAAGCAAATAACCAAAAATATAAATATATTTAAAGTACAGTCACAAACACAAACATTCCATGCGTTTTCACAGCCGCGTGGCAAAAAAAAAAGAAAACAAAGTAAAACAACATTGCAACATAAATCTCGAAGAGTTTTTCAATTCAATTGCCATTGACGCGCCCTGGCCACACAGGCGCCAGGAACGTCATTTATTTATTTGCCGCCGCATCTTCTGCTCTCTACACAACAATTGTTTGCCTTTTGTTATGTCCACTCGACTTGAGCAAGTATTACACCTTTGCTGAATTTCCACACAACGCAGCCGGACAGACTGCTGCAACAATCACGAGTGTATGAATATGTTTATGTGCTATGTATGTATGTGAGTTGGTATGTGCACATGTATCGCTATGCGAGCCCAAGTTGCAAGCCAACAGTTGCCACCTCAGCTTGGCCTCTTCAAATGCTCGCAATCATTTTACTCATAATGAGCGTTATAAATCTGCGTGACCTTTATGTTGTCATAGGGAGCCTAGCAAAATAACAACGACAAAACAACAACAAGTAACAATAGACAACATACCTCAAAACAGCAGTTGTTGGTCGATCGATCGATCGATAGTTGGGTCACTCCATTGACAATTAAAAATCGAAATTGGTTTGTATTGGTTGGGAAATGGGAAATGAGAGTGAAGAGGTGGGAAGCAGAAAAACAGTGAAGAGAGTTTTCAATATGTTCATTATCAGTTGATCGTATACTAAGTACAATTGTAACAACGGCAGGATAATTGCAGCCAAAATATCATCTGCCTTTATGGGCGAGACGTGTCACTTCTGGTCGATATGCCTCGTATGCCACGAAATCATCAGGGGGTATGCGTGCGATGCATTTAAATTTATTTGTGTGCGTATGTGTGTGTATTTGTAGGTATTTGATTAGAAGTAGGCGCAAAAAATGTGAATTTTCACGCCTTTGATATTACACCGACAATCGTTGTGTTCTCGAGCAGCGATTTAGTTTTATTGTCCTTTGGACAATGGAAATATTTTGAGTGGACACAAAGAAAACGAGTGCAATTTATTGCTTCTTACGGCTTTGTCTAAAAAAATTGCTACGAAATTCACACAGTCATTGGTTTAAGAATTAAAAATTGAATGCTGAACTTGGAGGTTAGCAACGCGAACAAAAAGAAGGAAAACAGTTATGACTTAAAGAGGCATCTGGTCTATTTCTGATTTTTTTTTTACCTTGAATTGATTTTCAGCAAGTACAATAGGCCTAGTTCGCCTAGGCGCACTTCATTTCGAAAACTTTATCATGAGCAGCCTTCAATTCCTTTTTATTCATGATATACATACTCGGCCAGGAAATCATTAGTGAAGATTCAAGATGAAGCGAAATTAATGCCCATTATGCGTCATACCTTAAAAAAAGCGGAATTATGAATTAACAAATGGGTAGAGAGGCGGAGATATTAAGCGCCTAACTCTTCGTGAAACTTCCTTGCCTGCTTGATGAATGTGAGAAGTTTGGCGAAGAATAGAGATCTCTTCTTAAAACAATTCAACTCTGCGCCTCCTTAGTCTAAATTAGTGCAATTAAGTGAAAGGCTCTGAATTGGCAACCTCCAACCGTCAGTTGCTTTATCGATAATAACTCTGATGACCATGGCCCATGAGGCAGAAAGCGAATAACCACAGCTCGTCAGGATAAATTGAACATACGAAAAATCAAAAAGGATCCACTGAGCACTTCAGAGGAGATAGAAAAAAATGTGCAGGTAAAAGGGGCAAGTCGAACAATCAGATATATGTTGAACGAGGCAAGTTTGCCGGCATGAAGTACAAGATGTGCACCACTGGCTGTAGAAATATTTAAAATACGGCAATGCTTCCATTTGCTAGAGAGGAGATGGCTATAAATATATACAAATAGGGAGTTTATGCATCATGATGATCCCCAAACATTCGTCCACGGTTATTAAGGCCTTGATGACTCAAAATAGAGTTAAGGTTTTGTAGAGACCTTCACAGTCACTAGACCTTAACTCTATAGAACGTCTATGGGGAATACCAAAGAAAAAAAAGATTGGGGGATATAGAATGCGAAGATAGTGGTAGTATGTAGCCCCTGAAAGTTATGCTAAGCTCGTCAATTCCACGCATAGCAGATACTTGGAAGTAATAAAATATAACCGCGAACCAAACTGGTTACGGAGGAGTCCCGAACAAAAACCGAAAAAGGTAATGGAAAACGAAGGATTGATTACTCCAGGTGGAACAAACACAAGTTGCAATCCACCCGCTTCGGCGGCAGGAGCATGGATTCTGAAGGCCGCAACCATTACCCAAGACTCTCAGCTGTATGAGCGAGAGCGCATTCTGGAGGAGACGCGGGTTGCTATCGCAATCTCCTCTTCTTCAGAAACTGGAAAACGTTTCTCGGTTTCCGAGGGCCTGAGCTGTAAGGTCACATACAATGTGACGGGCGATGGTTCTGCCAAGCCCGGTCTAACCGCGGTCTCAACAACAACTACAACTTAGCACATCCAAGGGTGGAGCCAAGCCATCCTATACCGAGAAGGCTGCTGGGCCACAACCTGCTGCTGTGATCGGAAAAATGGGGCCCGGCCATCAGCTGACTCATGCTGAAATCAAATACTGCAAAAGCCGGTTGAGGCGTCGGGTTGTTGCCTCCAGTCCTGAAGCCAATGCGAAGGGCTATGAGACAAAGACCGACACCATAAGGGTGACGTGCGCGTCTCTGGCTAACTTCAAGTGGATCAGGACCGCTGTCAATTACGTGCCCCCATAGGGACCACTCGCTTCGCGGTCTACAGCGAGAAGAGTGTATCCCTCAGAAAGGCCATCTGCTGGATTCCGGATCCCGTTCTATCTACAGGGGATGTCCACCCGTGACTGCGTGCCCAGAGTCTAGGCATCAACACGAGGCTTTGACGAGCCCTCTCGTCGTTACTTGAATTATCGAAAATCTTTGGGGAATCTAATTGAAATTATGATGAATTTATAACAATTGATAATAATAAATGAATCGAAAACTTAGATTTCGGGTTTGATTTTGTTACTGATGGAAATATGGAAACTATTGACGATAATATTGGGTTGGGGAATAAGTTCATAGCGCTTTTATATTTTCTTTTATTTGACAACGATTTGTTTGCTATGTGGCAAAGGGTAAGAATTCATTCGATGGAACTCTTTCGATACTGCTCTACGAAAGTACGCTATCGCACGTGCCGCTGGCTTTCTGAATTCGATGAAGAATGTCTCAAAGCACTTTTGGCAGGAGAACGGTTGCCAAACCAGTCGTGAATTTGCGGGACAAATGAACTGCGTTTATGATAGCCTTCGATTCCCAATCACCTTCATTCAAAGTGATTACTGAAAAATTGGGAGCCTGGGTGCCTCACGAATTCAACGAAAAACACAAAGAAAATCGCCTTCAAATTCCTTCTCAGCATCTCGCCCGCCATTGAGCAGGACGAGGTGATAAACAGCGCTTTTTGTACTGAATCATTACGGGAGATGAGAAATGGTGCCCATGCATCAACATGAAGCAAAGAAATGAAGAGATACTAGGAGATACGCCAAGATACGCCGAAAGTCAAGTCGGATCTTCATCCATAGAAGATTATGATAAGTGTTTGCTGGGACTGGGAGGGCATGGTGCACTGTGAAACGCTCGAAAAGATGGCCACGGTTAACAAGAAGCTCTACATTGACCAGCTACACCAGGTTAATGAGGCTACACGACTGAAAAGACCTGATCAACATGATCAAGCGATACTCCTTCACGGCAACGACATGCCCCATGTTGCACTAGTCGTCAAAGCCACACTCCGAGAGCTCGAATGGGAAGTCCTTGGCATTCGCCGTATTCTTCTGACCTCGCGCGGACCGAGTACCATCTTTTCCGCTCCCTCTTCAACCATATGAAGGGCGTTCCTTCGATAACAAAAACGTTCTTAAAAACTGGCTCAATAACCTCTTTGACAACAGACTCGCCGATTTTTGGCGGAACGGCATCAACAAATTGGTCGACAGGTGGGAAGAGGTTGTAAACAGCAACGGCGAATATATAGTTGATTAATTTATTGAAGTAAAAACGCTAGGAACTTCTTCCCCATCCCAAAACATTAAAATTTTAGCGGCTTCCAACTTCAAAATTTATGATGGAATCACAAGGTAAATTTGCAATACATCAGCCAGTCGTTACCCTTCTGCGCACACAACAACTTCGAGTTTGTTCCACTTCACGACAGAATTCAACCTGGCTGCCACTGCCGACTCTGAATGCTAATTCTACAAGTCAATGCATTCTTAACTTGACAAAGTTCTATAAACTTAAGTAGCGTTAATCTTTGCGCAAGACTGTATTTTCGCTGCATTGCACAATTTCACACCCATTTCCACAGCAAAAAAATCAGTGTTAAAAGTTTTTGTTTGTATCATCTATTAAGTGCTTCATTTATTTATTTGAAATAATTTTTAGAACACTTCAGCAGTCTAGACCGGTGTAGAAATATCGTCACAAACTTGATTGCCACACCGTTGACATACATACACCTACACTCTGGTGACAGCTGAGCGCAATTGCGACACATCGCCGATGCTTAGACGCTTAGATGCTAATGCATGAAGGCATAATGAAAAAACTCTGCTTGGCTTGAGAAGTGGACGAAGCAAATCTTGTTTACATTTGGCATCAAATTATTTCCCTAGTGAAAATGCTGCGCTGAGCAATAACAGAAGCTTGAGGGAAAAAATATGCAGAAATGCTAGCGTTGTCAGCTGCTGTCCAAATTTAATTAATTGACAAATTTATTAATATTTTTTTTTGTATAAAATTCAGCAGAAATTGTCAGAAAAGGGGCTGTGATTTTTCATTATTCTATTATATTATATTTGGAGCGGTGGTAAATGTAAACAACAAAATGCTTGAGTGGCTGCGAAAGTGAATTCGCTGCTGAATTTTTAATAGCAAATAAATATTTACTCAGACCACTTGCGCAGCCACAACTGCCGCAATGTTACAAATATTACATACAGGGTGAAGCGCAATTTAGTTGGCACATTTCAGCAAATCACTGAAGATGTTTATAAATAAATTTTGTATTGTGGGGATGCAGAGACTAACGCGTAAATATACTTTGAGCAAAAATATTCATAGAAAATATGGTATTGTGGGAGAAATGTGCGAGTTAATTATTTGTCTATCGGTAAGCAGATGATTCCCTTCCAATCCCAGCGAATGTTCAGCAAACCATTCATGACTGTCACTGCGAACCTCAATTATTTCTCTTTCGGAGATTTTTCTAGTACCTATGTGACCCATTTTTCATATCCAGTTACCAATCGTTTCATAAATTTGTCGATTTCATTATAAAGGGTGATCAATTAAGAGGTATCAGAAATTCAAATTGATTGGGCAATCTTTATTATTTTTATGTAGAACCATTCATGGCATTTATTTTTTAAACATAATCCATTTCAAATGTTGACCTCAACTGCGCCATAATTCCGCCTTCCGTAAACACCGATTTTGAATGACTCGCGACTCGCTGGAGGACTTCAGTCGGTGTCTCGTGAATAATTTTAGTAATGTTGGCTTTCAATGCCTCAATCGAAGCAAGTTACAGCATACACCCGCAAATAAAAGTCCAAAGGTGTGTTATCGATCACGAGATCTTGGTGGCCAATCCACTGGTCCGAGAGGAGAGATAAATTGCTCACCGAAACGACAGCAAACGACGCAGTAAATCCATTGTATCACGAACTGTATGACAAGTATAGCGCCGTCCGCCGTCTTGTTCGAATCAAATTAACTTCAATTGTTAACCTAAACGACGTTACGGAAACGAAGACAAGTAGCGCCGTTGTGGTCTTGCTGGAACCAAATGTTGTGAAGATCACAGGCTTCAATTTCCGGCATCAAAGAGTCGTTTATCATGGCGCATTAGCATTCACCCTTCACTGTTACATTGGCGCCAGTCTCGTCTTTAAAGAATATGGGATGATGATACCTCCAACACAAAGGCCAAACCAAAAGGTTGTTTTCAATGGATGTAACGGCTGTTCCTGAATGGCCTCGGGTTGCTCTTCAGCCCAAATATGGCAATTTTGCTTACTGAAGTAGCCACAAGCCGAAAATGGGTATCATCGCTGAACACCATAAGTTCGCCTGAGCGCCCGATGAACACTTTTCACATAACGTCGATTTTCGTAATTCAGTTGTAAGATTTGTAAACGGTTTTGAGGCGTAACTCCATATTAAATGTCAATGAATACTCAAAAAATGTATGTATTTATCCCTTTCCTGCAAATGTTGACAGGCTCCCGATGGCTCTGATCTTTGAAAGTAGTACCTCTACATGAGCAAAGTTGTATCGTGCCCATCCCTGATCCCAAAAGATTTGATGACAAATCGAATGGCGGCCTCATTCACCACAGATCTCGCAACGTACCAGTCATGTCGAGAAGGTGTAGCAGCTCTGTTAACTGCCTCTATCAATAAGGGCTGCTACCGGCTGACGCTTAACTGATTACTTGGAAAGTGAGATTCCATCAGCAAGCTGAGTGTTTCACTTTACCGCTCCGTTAAGGAGCCATCAAAATTCCTTAGTGACCACAGCTTTGCAGTTGGGTTCCTTTTCAGAATCCTTACCAATTTCGCCGTATCACGAAGAGATTCAATACCGCTGTAGAATTCCCTATAGGAAACTCTTTGCAACTCCCGAATAAGCCTCTCGTACTTCTTCTGCGATCACGGTATCGCTCCTAGTCGTTAGCAAGGTTAGCCTTGAGGGCCCAGTTTAGGAGTTTCCCCGACTCACGCCTCAACATCTGGAGCTCTCGATTCCGCCAAGGAACGGGAGTCCGGTCAGAGAGAGGTCGAATTGGATAGGCTGACTCAAAACATTCAGTTACTGCTATGTGTTAAACTTACTCTGCTATAAGTTAAACTGGACGATAATTGTAAATTTGGACTATGCTTTGAGGGTTACAGAATAGTTTCGGTCTCCATGTTGAGTAAGAGCACTAAAACGTAAGGTTGTGAGGTCATGCGGGCAAAGCGTGCGCCGCTTCGGGAAGCTACCATGACTGAAAAAAGAAGAGCTGCAACTCTCGATAGTGGATGGTATGCTAACCGAACACTACCTATTAGGTATCCCCGAAGTGAAACTTAAATTACTTCCAGTTGTGTGGAAAATGAAATGGAAACTTTCGCAAAATCATGGTTCAGTAGTCTTGGCTTTCACTTTTAGATACACCAAAAGAGTTAGCAGACTTGGATAATAGACATTTCGGGAGACTTATCACAAGCACGTGATGTTTCTTACATCCGCAACTCGTCAGTGTAGAAAAATCTACCCTATTACATCCGTACTTTCCTTTTTAGCCTCCATCTCCTTGGGGCAACCATATAACTTAATGGAGTCTGCTTAATACTTTAACTCAAAACTTGGTTTGCTGACAAACGCTTATAAGTTGATATTACCTTCGAAAATAATACAAAATACACGAATTCTTTTTATTACAATTCATGAGTGACTCTGTAGGTACATTTTTCGAATTATGCAGTCTCTGATTTGCTCAAAAATTCAATTCAAATATTTAACTTTTCAGACCATAAATACAAAAATTTGTCATAAAAATTCTCCATATGACAATTCAAGTATGGTCCACCCCTTTGGAAGAACCCTTTTACTTAATTATGAGTAATACTCTTTTTAACCTCTCTTTTAAACCTCTCTTCGGCGCCTAAAACTATTCCACAGCCAAGTGCTAACTAAAATTTGCATAGACAAATAAAACCAGATGCTTTAATGCGAGAGTATTTCACCGGTGGCAACTACTTATAGATTATTCATCTTAACATACTTTCCTCCCATTTACGCGCTTAAGCAAATTGGCTTGTATGCATAATGAGAAAAAATGCTAATTGGCCCACCCGTAAGCAGCGGAATAGACTACTTATAATAAATTTTTATTTACCTTATATTTGTATACCTGGCTTATTTATCAATAAGACCTAAAAGTAGGAAGCTAAAAACTGAAATAAGCTTTACATGATGAATTTTGTACTCATTTAATGCACAAATTAGGGATGGAAGTCCCGGTTGGGATTACAAGATTACGAGATTTCGGAATCTCGTTGTTGTTTAAGCATAAGAAGTCGCAATATTCAAAGTAAAGCGTAGAAAAGACTTAGAGCAAAATTTTATTGAAAAAATTCAAATTATTCAAATGTAAATTTTACTTGATTGCTTGTTGGCAGGTTTTTTGCGTTAAAAGAAAACTTAAATAAATTAATGCACGAATCTTAATTTAAGTAAATACGATTTCTAAAATATTTAAATCTATGGTATAGCTTCTGCTTAAAGTATTCTTTGCTTCTGCTGGTAGCTACTTAATTAAAATTACTTGTTTTTAATTTTGAGCAGAATTTTTTTTTCATATAGAAGATGAAGTTCAAAATAAACAAGACTGGCGTCATAAAAATGCTTTTAATGGCGCCATATTTTTAATGAGTTAGTGCGGTGCGTTGGAAGTTACATCCTTAGCTGACTTCCAGTGAAAGCTTGGCGACATTCGGTTCAGTGAAAGCGAAGTTATTGCGTCTGAAGTGTCAATATGATTGTGTCATCGGTAAAAAAGTGAGTTTCGAACAAAGAGCTAATATCAAATTTTGTTTTAAAATCGGTGAAACGTTTACCGAAACATTTGAATTGATGAAAGTCTGTAGCGATGATTTTCTATCTCGTGCCAGAGTTCATGAGAACATAAATGACAATGAACAAATCAGTAATCACCGAAAACTCCATCGAAATTGTTCGTAAATTTATGAAAAACGAAATCATCATTGAAATTTATAGAATCGGAGTTGAGTATCTTCAAAACTTCGAATTATCGCATTTTAAGTAATTATTTGGGCTTACGCAAGGTCCGCGCACGTTTCATTCCGCACAAGTTAACTGAGACCCAAAAATCGCTCAGAATTCAACATTTGAAAGAACTCATTAAAGAGGCCAGACAAGGCAAGAACTTCCTTTACAACATTGTAACTGGCGATAAAACGTGGTGTTTCCAACATGAATCTGAAACTAAGCGTCAAAGTGCCAAATTGAAGGCCCCAGACGAGCCACCATCCAAAAAATCGTGTTTGGAGAAACCAAAAATCAAGTCGATGCTCATTTGTTTTTACGATTCGAAAGGAATTGTCCAAGAGGACTTCATGCCAATGGGCCAAACCGTCAATGCAATTTTGTATCTTGGCGTTTAGAAGCGTTTGTTGCATCGTATTCGTCGAATTTGCACTGAATACCGCGCAAGAGGAAGCTGGCGCTTATTGCATGATAATGCACCATCTCGTCGATCCATTCTTGTGACTGATTTTCTGACTAGAAAGCGCATTTTAACCACCAATCACTCACCGTATTCGCGTGATATGGCTCCCTGTGACTTCTGCCTATTCAGAAAATTGCATTTGGCCATGAAAGGAAAATGTTTTGCGTCGGTAGAGGTCATCCAAAAAGCTTGTGCCGACATCCTGAAGGACATTCCGGATTCCCTTTTGAAAAGCTTTTAGATCGCGCAAAACAGTGTATCGAGGCCAACGGATACTATTTTGAATAATTAAACTCGAAGTTATCAGATCAAAGCTTCTGTCGTTTCTATTTTAGCTCAGTCTTGTTTTTGTTTTTGGACTTCACCCTGTACATATATCGCAACATGATACCTCAACATGTTTCTAGCCTTTTTCTTACAAAAAAAAGTGTGCGTTGCATTTTTACAGAGGGAGTTATGTTTTGGGATCAGTCCCGACATTCCGGGAACATATTAAAAATATTCCAAAAACCATTAAAAGTGGATTCCCTACTATGGACACATGTTTCGGAATGAGTACCGAAATTCCGGGACTATACAAAAAGTTTTCCAAAAACTGTTAATAATGGCTTGCCTGATATAAATATACGTTTCGGGATGAGTCCCGTAACTCCGGGACTATACTAAAATTATTCCAAAAATCGTTAATAGTGTTTTCCCTAATATAAATAAATTTTCCGAAATGAGCCCCGAAGTTTCGGGACTATATTAAAAATACTCCAAAAATCGTTAATAGTGGCTTCCCTAATATACTTATAAATTTACATACGTACGTATAACCCATCATCAATTGCAACTGTTAGTGGACATCAAATATTTTTCAAACTGCCATCTTCTTGCTCAACAGCGATCGACGAACATTTCATCGTTACATTTTTTATATCTAATCGAAAGTGACATTTGCGTCACTCCCACACGCAGCAATTGATGTATTAATAATGCGACACTGCTGTCACTGGATGCCATCAACACATGTTGCGATATAGAGGCAACTCCACCGGCAACAACTCTTGCCACATGGCGGCCATAAACGCCATCACCTAACTTGGAAATTTTGATTGATATGCCACCAATGTGTGGCAAGTGCGCGTGTACATACACACCATACATACATATTTTTGGTAATATTATAGCGCACCAAATGCATTAACGAATTTCTAACCAAGTAACACCTTGCCGCTTTTGCTACCCTTCTTCGAGGTTTCGTGCGACAGTAAAGGTAAATGACATTTGATCCTTTGCATGTCCGCATCACAAAGGCAACATCAAAAAAGACTTTGGCGTCAACCAACCAACCGCAGGCGCTTGTAGGTGAATTTGATATGCTCGCATATGTGCAACAAAACTGCATTTTTCTATGCTATATTTGCTTTTCGTTGTGGTTATTTTGTCTTGCAATATGGCGTCAGTGCCATTTTTAAATGGCAACTCCTTTGAACAACTTTTTATGAGAGCACTTGATATCGTAGTCTACGCGGTAAACCAGCTGTAGTTCCTGATATGGAAGCCAGATGAAGTATTACAAAATTAGATCTACCCGATGATTTTCTTCAAATGATAAAACGAAATGAAATGTTAAAAATTGTATGTTTGTAAATTTTTTTTTTCTCAAAATTTGTGCAATTGGTTTTCGGGTACGGGAAATATAATTTCTCATGTTTGTTTTGCTTAAAACTCTCCGGTATTGAATATTTTGAGAAGAAAATACCGATTTTCAAATGATTAATCAAAATACATAAAAAACACAAAAGTATTTGATAACATGAAAAAACCAGAGCAGCAGAATATTCCTGAACAATTTTTTTTATACTTCACGATAATTTTTACTACAATATTACACCGTGCGTCAAAAATAATACTTATGCTCAGGCTTAGCAAAAAAAAAATATTGCAAATACCGAATAATTACAGAGGAAGTTATTGTTTCTTTCTCTTCCTCGTCTCTACGACTTCTGCAGTATTCACGCGAAAATACTTGTACTCCTAGCCGAGAAGAGTGCCAACCTAACAGCCAGTGACCGGTGACACAAGCTAAGACCTTCGAGATGTTCTCTCTTGAGAGGTTGAGCAATTCTCCTGATCTTTTCTTATCTATTTGCGTCCAAACTAAACTGGTCGTAACACACGTATTTTATTCTCTGGTTGATTTATTGGGCTCCTGGAGAATATTATTTTTTATCCTTAAATTGTAAGTTGCCATAGGAGTTCCAATATTGCCTCTGTTTTCAAGAAGTGTACCCTTTCTGGCTAGCTCATTGACCCTGTAATTTCCTTCAATATCTCTATGTCCCGAAACTCATATAAGGTTGACTTTATGACGATGCTAATATCATTTAGAGCTGCCTGGCATTCCTGAGCAACCTTTGATCTTAGTATAACTGCCTCCATTGATCTGATGGCCGCCTGGCTGTCCGAGGAGGTGTGGCGTGTGTGTTAAGGTACACAGTTACCTCCTTTGTAGCTAAGACTTCTGCCTGATAGACGCTACAGTAGTCCGGAAGTCGGACAGATATTTCCAGTCCTATTTCTTTAAAAAAAATTCCATGGCCTTTGAATTTGCCATTCTCTTTTTGACGGGATGTTAGTCTTGAAGAGCCTGTTGAAGGTGGGCTTAGGGAAAGAGTAGTCGATTTCTTCACTGTAACTAACATGATTATTCATAGCACCAAACTATGAAGTCTAAGCGCTGAAGCGGCGGCCTCGTGCTTTCCTACCAGGTTTTGAGCAGGATTGCTGACTAGCATCTCAAGCGCTTTATTAAGGGTGGTCCTTACAGAGCCGATGATGCATGAAAACGCAGTTCTTTGGAGCTTGATCACCAGTTTCATATCACTTGCCTTTTGAGTTGATGGCCACCACAGCAGTATTCCATATAGTAAAATAGCCCGAACTACTGACACGTAAATCGAATATGTGATACGAGGTGTTAATCCCCATTTGATTCCGACCGATTTTTTGCATGTATGCAGTGCAATGTTTGCCTTTTGAAACTTATTCTTAATATTAGAAAATTGAAAATTAGAGGGGAGACTGTGGACAGTCTGTGTTTCTTTGTAAAGAGAATTAATTCAGTTTCAATTACTAAGCGTGGCCATATTAGAGCGCGGCATATCAATAAATGTGCTGGCATACTAGCCTTTAACCGCGATTGCCAAATCGTCAGTATAAGCTATGACGTGGCAACCCTCTCTTGTTAGGGTCACCAGCTGAGAGTTCACTGCCAAAATCCAGAGGAGAGGAGAGGATCCCTCTCTGAGGAGTACCTCTGCAGACCTGTCTGCTAATTATTTGGTTGCCTAATCTTGCAATTACCTTTCTTTGGACAAGTATAGTCTCGATCACAGTAGCAAAATTAGATTCGACTTCAAAATCTTCTAGAGTGCCCGCTATGGCTCTTGAATTCATATTGTTAAAGGCTCATTTATTGTCTACAAAAGCTACCAAAGCAAACGATTTTGCTGTCAGGCTCTTTTCCACGAACTCGACAAGCGAGTGTAAAGCGGAAAGAACTTTTCGATGCCTTATGGGGTTAGGAGTAGTCAGAGAAACGAAAAAGTGATGATTTTCAATAATTTTTGTTTGCTAGTCAGTTACTTTATTTAACAAATATTATATTTTGAATTGACCTTAGCAATACAAAAAATATATATAATTGCAAAATTATCGCTGTGTGTGTGGAGCCCGTTTCTTCTGAAGTCCCTTGCGGTGATCATCACAAGTTTTTGGAGATTCATCTTCAGTCGGACAAGAGAAATTAGTTTTATTAATAGATTATCTTGTGCCTGATCCAAACTTTTTTATCAAAATTAACAAAATGGCGGCCTCAGGAAGTATTTTTCAGATTTTCGAGAAAAAAACCTACAAATAATTGTTTAAAAAAACAATTGCAAATTGCTTGAAAAAATTAAATTTTTTTTGCATAAATGTCTTTCCAAACTATCTAAGAATGTGTCCTCAAAATTTCAGAAGGAAATTCAAAATATCTTCGGAGTTACAGAAGAAATTGTGACCAAGCGTCGAGCAGGTATACGAGCGGCCGGATCGCTCGAAGTGCGATTTCTCGGTTTTTTATGTTTGCGATTTTTCCTAATTGGCGGGAAAGATAAGGAAAAAGTGAAACGTCTTATCGAAACGAGATTACATTGATTGTATTCGGAATTAAATTAGCTTCTAGTTGAACCTAAGAAACCGTAAGAAAGTTCTGATTAACCCACTTTTTAAACAATCTAAAGTGAATTTGTTTTAAAAAAGAAATACTTTTTTTTTTAATTAGCGAAAAATTGTTGAATTTCTCACGTTTAATTTTCTTGGTTTTACTAGACTATATTAAAATAAAATATTTTTGGGTTTTTGATTTCAGATGAAAATTGCGACCTGCATCTTTCCCGCCGCACGAGACATGCACACTCGAGACGCCTCGGCAAAATATATAACAATAAAACCTGAAAGTTTCGTTTCAATCGAATATTTCTTTCCTTCGCAAGAAAAACTCGATTTTTTGAAGCCTCTAAATCAGGCTCCCCCTTAAGTTAGAGTAATCACCAGTTCAAATAACATAGTTTTGAAAAAAATGCATTGTCCGCTCCGAAGCGCCCGAGCGCCCTTTGTTAATTGGTGAATAACCCGAAAAGTATTTGCCGGATTCACTTCAAACTTCCACAAAAATTTTTTAAGATATTATACTTTAATAAAATGCAAAACAATCCAATTTTTTGAAAATTCTGGATACCCCTAACCCCTTATGTTAATTTTGAATACATTAGACTTTATTCATGGCTACATTGTAAATAAAGGACAAAGGGTTTTAGCGATATTAATTAATAGTCAATCACATCAGCCTACTCGGGAATTCATTCTTGCATTCAATCTTGAATTGTTCATGGTTGACAGCGGGCATGAGCAGGTGGTGTTAAATAGAAATAACTTATTAAAAAGGGAATTGTAGTAAAAAAATAATCTTATTAGAGCAGTGAGCCGTAAGCCTTGGCAGCTAGTGCTCCTTTTTTTTTGTAAAATAATAATTTATTGTTATTTTCCATATATTAAATAAATAAAAAGGGAATTATTTTTAACACAATTCTTGACCACCAGTGACACCAGTGGCCATACAAATAGATACCAAGAAATATTTTAGTCAAAGCTGTAAATTTCTTTTCAACTACCAAAACAGCCGCTTTTAATGGGGCACCCTATACTTATTCCCATCGACCTACTTTCCAACAAGTGTTCTCCTATTCTAACATTAACATATGCATTTATGTGCGTGGGTACGATTTGTGTATATGAAACTGAAATCAAGAATGAAAAATTTTAGTGGTTTCTGAAGCTTATAAACCAAACTGGTTTGACCGGAACGAATCAACATATGGCATTTAAAGCATTCATTTTTTTCTTTTTGACACCGAAATAAGCCAAAATAATTAATCATACGTCTACACTAAATCAATCAGCGACCCAAATTTTCAACTTTAATCCATTGACAACATAATTTATTCTCACATCAGCTCATGCATTCACATATGCATTGTGCATTTGTGTGTGTGTATTAGTATTGCCACATCGAAAACTTGCCACAATTTGTATGAACATCTACCGGTGTGCAAATTCTCTTGGCATTCACTGTCTTTCGCCACATTACTGACGAATGATGCACATTTCATCACAGCCAATATAACTGCCGCCTGCAACCGCCAAGCATGCAACTTGCCACTGCTAATGCATCTATTGGCATGTATTATATTTGCCATGCACAACACGTACATACCTACATACGCACATACACACATGCGTACGAGTATAATAAATACCGGTGCACAGCGTCCAGTGGTGATTATAGCCGCCTCTCGATTTCGCACACGATTTTCATACCTTGCCTTTCATTTTCCTTTTCCATGTCGTTCCTTTCCAATTTGCCAATTGCCGCCCCAAGGAACCGTATGATGCAGCGTATAACGAGGCATGCTTACACACACACACAAACATAAGCATAAACACATTCGCACTCAATCACATAGCGATTTATGTATACGTGCACGCATTATAGAAGCCACACAAAGCCACCGCGCCGCGCGTTATTCCACGCCTTGCCGCGCCCACTTGATGAGCGACAGCGACAGCGCAAGCGTAGCCGTGGCGGTAGTTTGGCGCAAAATTATGAATGACTTTGGGCAAAGTGAGATCTCCATGCCTCAAACTGTGGCAGCTACGACAGACAAAGCAACAACAGTGCATTAAGAAAGGAAAAAAAATTAAAATTAAAAAAAACAAGGAAAGGCCAACCAGCAGCAGCGCAAAAAAGCCACTCAGCCACAGCTCAAACAGATAGCAAGCAGTTGCCGCTTCAATTGCCGCAGCGGCCGCATTTGTAAGTTGACACGAACTGTTGCACTCAATGAATCTTGCGGAACAACATACTTCATCATAAATATGTGCAAAGTATCGGTGGCGCATAAGCAGCAACACCGACGGCCAGCAGCCACTTGAACGATGTGCCACAAATAGCGGCAGGGCAACACAATAGCAGTGGCAGCGGCGGCGCTGGAATTGCAGACAAAAGCAGCAATTAAGTTGCGGACAGCGGACGGCGGGCGGCGGACTGCACGGACTAGTCGCTAGCTGTTGGTGTTCTTGTCGTGTCTTTTATATTTTTCATCGGCCGCTGAAAGGCGAGCACTTCACCGCCAACACTGACTCTGTGGCAACCGTCGCCGCCGCCGCCGCCACCACAATGTGGCTGGAGTGTTGAAAAGTAAAGAAGCTTTAACAAATTACCGCCCAGACGCATCAGCGCAACGAATGGCTGCTGCACAATACTAAAACCGCCAACAAAAACAACAATCCAAACACAGTATTAATATAAAACAACAGGAGTAGCTACAAACGTACACACACACGTGCATATAGTCCCAGCAGCAGCCAAGTTAACAACGGTGCCGACATCACCAAAGTCATCACCATTCGCGTCAACAGCAACAATAACGTCAAGCTGTTGCAAGGCAGTGTTCAAAAAGGGCAAATGCGTGGTTAAAACAGCTGCGAATTTAAATTTTTTTAACTAAATTTAAGATGACTGATTTTCATTTCAAAAGTTTTGCTAACTACGACTACCTCTTGTAATTTCTTCGTAACGGTGAAAAGGCCCAAATATGTCTACTTCTTCTTCATCGTTATTGTAAGACTCTCTTTCTCTTGGCTTCACAGTCTGTGGTGGACCACAGCTTCATCAACAATCCTTCTTCAATTCAGTCTCTCTCTTGCCTTATTTCTCCAATAACGAACGTTCATCGCTTTTAAGTCTGCATCTACGTCATCAAGACATCTCTTTCTTGGTCAGCCTCTCTTTCTTTCTCCAATTGGACGCAAAGTAAACACCCTTGTAGGACTGGGCGCTGTTTTTTCAACGAAAAAAAAAAATTAAAATACGTCATTATTTTTTAAAACAAAAATATATTTATTGCACGATTCGGATCGGGATCCAGACGTCAAACGCTCGGGCCAACGATTTAGTGGTCTTGCTGGAGGTCGTGTAGCTGAATTGAAGAACAGAAAAACTAAACGAGCAGAACTAAAAATTGGATAGAATGTAGGGCAAAAAGAGTGTCTTACCGCCGGTTTAACCGAGCATATTCGGAAGCCAATAGGCAGTTTGCCCTTCATTAGAGAACATTCAGCTTCTTACAACAAAATTTAATGCAACTAACGCCTTCTGATGCCAAATTACTTGCCTTCTCACTTCTCGATCGAAGAAGCAAGACAGGGCCGACCCTTGCCTGCAACATCTGAAATGCGTTAAGTTCACACAAAATGCTTAGGTCTAAACCTGAATTATTCACGCACTTAATGCAGGTGGACCCGAAAAAAAAAATAGAAATGCACGCTACCTTAAACCAGCAGTCCGGAAATCGGTCAAATTTATTGGTTGATTAAGCTGGTGATTCATCTAGAATCCAACCAGCGCCTCCGCACCCTTTTGTTGCCACATCCTCGTTACCTCTAATGTTATTTAGAGCATGACTATATTCAGCCTGTGCGGTTCAGGAACCTTATTGGGCTGTTGACATCTAAGCCAGACAGTTACTCGGGACTCTCAAACACCAGTTCGCCCAGGGTTAACATTCTCTGCTTCCATAAGGCAGGGCATTCACAGAGGAAATGGAAAATCGCTTCCTTTTCCTTTGGCTGTTTACAACTGTAGCAGTGTGCGTTGTGAAGGATGCCCATTTTTGCTGCTTGTTCCCCGACAGACGAAAAGCCAGTTATGACTGTCGCGAGTCTCCCGTTGTTTCATGTTTATTAATGTTGACGTTTGTGTTAAGAACGTTTCTTTAAAGAACGGAATCTAAAGTTTAAATCGTGTTGCAAGACAAGTCTGTGGGATTCCACGTTTCCCCGTTTCCACGACAAGTCGGTTCTACGTTACCGAAACGACCCAGATTTATATCCGGCCAAGGACTGTCACTCCAGCAGCATTCATCGTATGTAAGTATGGGGAATGTTTATGCTGCTACAACAACAACAAGTCTGTGGGATGCAGCGGTAACTCTATGAAAGAGTTTAAAACCATCCATATAGACTAAGAACCTAGAGTAAACTTTGAAATCCAACAGAGAATCCCTCTTGCCAACAAATGCTTCTTTGGACTAAGTAAAGAGCAGTAAAGTGCTCTCTCGATAAAGAAATCTAACACTTTATAAGGCTTTCATCATGCCCGTCCTATCATATGGCGCAGGAGCGTGGACGATGACAACATTCGATGAAGCGAGGCTTGGAGTATTTGAGAGAAAGATTCTGCGGAAAATATTTACCATAGACCATTGCACCATGGCGACGGCGAATATCGCAGGTGATGGAACGATGAGCTGTATGCGCTTTACGACGACATAAATACAGCGCAGCGAATAAAGATCCTGTGGCTACGTTGGCTGAGTCATGTTGTCGGAATGGATACAAATGCTCCGACGCTTAAAGCGTTGTCTAAGGTACCTGCTGGCGGTAGCAGAGGAAGAACAAAAACTCCTCTGCTTTGGAAAGATCAGGTGGATAAAGACTTGGCCTCACTTGGTATGTCCAACTGCCACCTGGTAGCCCAAGAAAGAACCGACTTTATTCAACCTAGCTAAAATCGCGTTAGCGCTTATCGCCCCAATCAAGAGAAAGAAGAACTGGTAGAACTCTGCCCTTCGGTTTGTAGTTTATTGTTGTATGGTGTGGCAGGTGGTACGTAATCCTGTGCTTCGTGATATCTTGAAGTATTAACACCATTGTACATGACCGAAGATTTCCTCCCACTCAAATAAACGTCGATTCGTATAGGGTAATGAAGGTTATGAAGGGGCTAGAGCGCTAAATATGTTAGGGATGATTTTAGCTGTGCTTGAAAATTTGAGTTATCTTCAGCTCGAAGCTTATTGTTACTTTGAAAAAAAAGACTGCAAGAATGGTTTTAAGCAATTTTCATGATCTGATTCATTTCGAAAACTCAAGATTTGGTCTGAATATAAGACTACAGTTTGCTTTAATGTGACCGCCGTAGGCGAATAGGTTGGTACGGGAATGTGTGAGCTTGGATCTCCGAGTATGAAACAGCAAAATGATAGAACATTTTTCTAATAGCGGTCGCCCCTCGGTAGGCAATGAAAAAGCTTCTCATAAAAAATCATTTGCCGTGAGGAGGCGGCTTAAAACTGTAGGTCTCTTCATTTGTGGAGCAACTGCAAGACGATCAAGAGCTCGGCCAAACACCTAACAGGAGTGTATGCGCAAATTATTGTTATTATTTATTTTTTTTTGTTAGTATAAATTTAGATCACAAAGCCTAACCTAAAATTAATTTTAAGTAAACTGTTTTAAACAAAATATCTAGTCAAATAACGCATTTATGTAAACAACAAATCAGTTCATCTAAAAAGCAAATATTTCCTGCCTGACTCACTGTACCAACTAGACAGACAAACGCCGCCGGACAAACAGGCGATTGAAGAGGCGGAGAGATAGCGGCTGAATGGTGCATTTGCGCCTATCGGCATAAAGTGGCCACGCCGCGTTGAAAGCGACCGAGTGACGAACCGACCAGAAGACTTACAACCGATTTATTGCTGAGTAATTGCAGGAGATATTTATGCGAGGAAGCGTTTCGCTGCCACTATCGCCACAGCAAAGACTTCAGGATGATTGCGGTTGCAGCTTTAGCTGTAGCTGTAGCTGTAGCTCTGACCATCGCTCGGAGTCGTCGCATAACAACGCATACCGCAACAGAGCGGCGTATTTGCTGTCTTTCGGAATGTAAATCATGCGCTAAGTGCCCGATTTAGGCGACCAACCGATCGACCGACCGACCAGCCGGCCGACCGACAAATGTCCGAGCTCCACCGCTAAAGCTGTAAATTTGTAAATTTACTCATGCTCTACAGGGTATGCACCTTTGTGTGTAGATAGTCGTAAGTACTAGTGCTTGGCAGTGCTACGCATGCGTGCAACGCAAATGCATCAGCTCGCCGGTAGTATAGCTTTACAACAACCACACACACACGCACTGACGAAAATGTAATGCGCCGAACATAACTCATCGCACATAATGAGACTGCAATAATTCATTTGTGCAACACAAACAACAACAACATTGCACATCAACGCGCATCATTTTGCAGCGCATCCGCCGAGGCACAGTTGCGCTGTGGCATCCACATGTTAACTGCATTCAACAGTTGCACGCATCTGCTCATCTGCTGTGCTGCTTCGGTGACACTAGCCAGCCAACAAGGGGCAGTTGTTATGCTTATTGTCAATAGCCAAGCTGCAACTCAAGCACACGTACCACACGGCTGTAACGACACACATCGCCGCCGTTTTAGTTGCATCTCGGTACGCATTGTTGCTTTATTGGTGGTGGCTTTTTTTTTGAACATTTTTTTTTTCCTACGCAATGTATTCGCCTTCGCACAATATCCTCGTCGAGTAAGCTGAGCGTTTTGCTCGCCACAGCGACTACAGTTCGGTTGGCGCGGTAATTAAGTTTAATGAGCGTAATTGCTAATGTACTCGTACTCGTTCGCATGCGTACATACCACAGCCACATTGTGCTGGTCCATGCCACATGCATTGTTCGATTGCCACACAGTGTGTGAAGCGTGCAGCATGCGGCACGGCAAGACAGGTAAATCGCAGCCGCCGCCACATTACCACATTGCCACATTGCACTCGTTCTCAGGCGAGTATAAATGAGCGAAATTAAAATGTATGACAAAGTGCGTGCAATAATTCGTTCAAATATTTAATGAGGCTGACCGCAATGTGGGTATTTGTCGTCAAATTACGCCGATATGATACTTTAATTGGGGCTACGCCGAAGCAGCTGTGAGCTGCTCGCCGGGATTGAAGTTGGCCATAGGCACTGCTAATGCGAATGGCGGTTGTAAGTTGATAGAAATTTGTTGTTCGAAAGGAAAGCGATGTGCTGCTTTAGAATGAAAAAGCAGGTTGGAGACGTTGGAAAAGTCTAATTTCTGGACTTAAAGGGCAGTCGAAACTTTTAAAGGCATATTTTTTGAGATCGCGTACTTGAACCCTTTGTAGCATTGAAGTTTCGAACTAAAATATATGTAATAAAAATTTTCGAATGGCAATATTTTTTCAGACAAAAGAGAAATAGAATGAAAGATTCTCATGCCACACCACATAGCTGTTTAAAGCCAAAAAGATCCACAATCCAAACTATGCAATTCCTATGTAAAATCGATAGCTGAGTCCGAAAATAGGGTATTAGGATAGGATAGGTTTGGCAGCCGTATCGCACATAGCGACAACGGTGCCACTTAGACCACGAATTGGGTCCGTTGTGAGCCGCAGGGGCTACGCTACATTTCCTTTTCCATATTGAACCATCCTGAGCTTTGGACCAAGCGTAAAAGGTCGTTGATACCTAAAGTGTATAGATCATCCATATTCATTGAGAAGTTAGATCTTAAATATCTGTTCCTGCTTCTGGCTATAGCCGGGCATGTGCAAAAAGTGTTTTGAATTGTTTCCAACTCCTCCTCATTCCTGCAGCTGCGACAGAAGTCATGCATGTAAACGCCTAATCTCCTTGCATGATTTCCTATGAGACAATGCCCTGAGGGCCTCTACTGAGGTCCTAATTTGGAGGTCCTATTCTTGGACAGACGTAGATTTAGCCTTGGCCATGCTTGCCTAGCAATTTCACACGTATTGACGCTAATCCATCTTTGATTTACAGAACTGATTAGTGCGTCCTTAATGAGAAGCTTTCAAGTTGCGAGAGGTAACACCACAAAATTACTCATGTTTGGCATACAGGTACTTTCTCTTGAAAGTTGGTCAGCCCTCCAGTTCCCTGGTATATCTCGTGGCCTGTAACCCAGCATAAGATAATACGACATTGTTTGGCCATCTCATTAGGATATTGGCGACACTGTAAGACACTCCTTGGATAGCTTGGCAGTCTGATAGAATGCTATAGTATTAACCCAAACAAAAAAAAGAATTACCGCTTTTTGTTCAAGAGCAAGATTTATGGCTTTGAGCTACCAAACTGAAGTATTTGAGAGTAATCTCTAGCGCCGAGGTTAAGCGCCTGTCTTCAAGGTTCATATACTCTAGATTAAGACCCATAAAAAAGTTTTAAGTGTTAAGGGGTGGAACTGAGCCTCATCTCATTTCGGCTTTTTCCTTGCACTTTGCGCAAAGTTACATCCTCCTGGTACACTTTTGACCCGGTCTTAACACCTTTTTCGCAGAAATGCAGAGATGTAACGCCTTTACAAGGCACTCCCCACACTCCCGCCATTACGGAGACTGCACGGTGGCCACGCTGAACCCTTGGCACAACATGTTTTGCGTGTTTAGAAATGGATAATCGAGAGGAGATGGAGCGGGAAACAGATTGGAGTTTTCCGTGACAGTCAGGTTGCACGGAAGGCCCTGAAGAACAAGCCTCAAAGATTGTTCGAGAATGTAAGAAGAAGTTTAGTTCTGTCGCAAGACAGAACAGGCTTGTATTTATATGGGTTTCAGGACACTCCGGTGTTCAAGGAAACGAAATTGCCGATGAATTGACCAAGCGGCGTGGATCAGCGGTTCCCTCACATGGGCCATAGCCAATATCGGAATCAGTTCCGCAGGAATCATGAATTGGATTAGCGATTATGTATGCCACTTACATAAAGATCGATGGTACAGTCTAGAACGCTGCAGAACTGCAAAGTGTTTTGTGACAAGTCCGAACAGAAAACTGTCAAATTTTCTACTAAAACTTAGAAGGAAAGACGTTCGGGTGATGGTCGGTATTATTAAAGGACACAACCCATGGGGTCAGCAGATGACCACCATAGGACTCATTGAGGACCCAATATGTCTATCGTACTTGGAGGAGGCGGATAGCACTGAACACTTTCTCTGTGAGTGTCCTGCCTTTGCTAGAGCACGGCTACGAGTTTTGGGTTCCGATGTCGTGAGAATGAGTAATATTCGATAATCTCTAAAACTGGAGGATATTTACAGATTTACCAAAGAATCTGTAAAATTCTCACAGGACTAACTATCTCTATTTCTGTGTCTATTCTTTCCTATCTCTTTCTCTCATACTTTTCTCCTTCCCTCCTTGACTATCTACCCTATTTCCAGAGCATTAAATACAATGGGCTTTTTAGCCTGAATGTTTTAGGAGCCATCAAATCTGCTGGTGCTTCTTGGCTTGACCTTTTTAAATTTCATTTTCAATGGCATGGGTCCATTAAATGGACACCGTTCTGGGCCTTTCCGAAGTAATACAAGGTAGTTCCGGGAACGGAGTCTCCCTAGAAGAGGAGAAGGGATTGTTTTAGTGGCTACACCATTCGACGCAGTTGTCGACAATCACTGTAAGTGCAAAGGCATTTTGAACTCTCCTCACCCACCACCAAAACAAAAAATACATACATATATGAAACATTTATTTATTTATGTATATGAAATATAATTATAAATAATTACATTACAGTGGTAAGGCAACTAGCATCTGGGGCTATCGGCCTGTGTAATATGAAATAACCTCATCGAATTTGTCACCAACGTGGATGACGATTTCACAAACTCTCTGCATTCAGTGGCACTCTAGACACTCAGTGAGTCACTCTAGACCGTTCAGCATTTCCCTTGCTTTCAAGGTTGTGAAATTGCACTAAAGAAGTTATCATTTCACGTGTCGAGGGCAATAAGTACAGCCAACACTTATATCACCTTTATGAATGCATTTGCCACTTTGTTATCCTACACATACCCATTACGTACATACTTACTGCTTATAAAAACCGTGTGAGTGTGCCGTGTTAATGTCTTATTTCGTTCCCCATACACGCATATGTACGTATGTATGCGTGTTACTGCCACTATTTCGACCCAGTTGGTTGCCAAAATGCACCTTTCGATTGTTTGCCTTATCTTTTCTGCACGGCACACAAAGGAAGACAAAACAACATGAGGTTGCATGCCGCATATGCATACCCAGCTTGTGATCCATTTCATTTAATGTATATAAATATTTCCGAGTCTATCTTAAGTGTTCGCGCTGTTTTCATACCTTTTCTGCCCTGTCATGTTGTTGCCCAGCTCCTACCGCGTCACGCTGGTATGGCAAAATTTTTGGGTGGTCCCGTTGACCTCCACAGACTATACGTCTGTGTCTGTCGGCCTAGCGCTCAACAAGCAAAAAAGCAAAAAAAAACAAAAAGAGGCGGAAGTATGCTCTTACATAAATAAATGTATTTACAAAAAATGTTTTCTTATCTTTACTTGCTATTTAATTGAGTTGCTTGCTAAGTTGGTTACTCGGTCCTCCTCTTCTTTATTTTACCTTCCTACTTCAGCAGCTCACTACGCAATGACAATTAACGCTTGGCCAGTTGCCAACAGCAAGTTTGTCGACGAATGAACTGGTGAGCGTATGACCATTTTTACACTACTTGTTGCAGACACATGTGGCGAAGTCATTACAGGGATTTCACGTCTGTTACTGGTAAGTCACAATTACGCACTGAACATTTTGGATAGAGACAAGTTTTGTTAATGGCACGAATGTATGTTTGCTTTTGCATAAATTGGTAATTTAACACATTTCTACGAGATAAAAGTGAATGTAATACAAATTCAAAATGATTTGTTAACATAGAAGAATACCGATTTTACAGATCGCAGAGTATTTTAGGCAATTAGGTGGTGCTGTTTGGTAGTCCTTATTTGGTTTCCCTTTCAACGCCAATTGATAGAAAAAGAGTTTTTTAACGGCTTTCACCCCTCGGCAGGCAATGACATACCTCCAAGTGTATTTCTGCCATGAAAAATCACCTCATAAAAACTGCATCCAACTCCATCTGCCGCTCGGCGCTTGCTTAAAACTGTAAGTCCCTCCATTTAAGGAAGAACAGCAATGCGCATATCACAAATTGGAAGATGAGCTCGGGCGAACACCCAAGAAAGGATGTACGCGATAGTAAATAGAATAAGCCTTAAAATTTAGCGGAGAACAACCAGTCTTACCCGCAAATGCTTCTTTGAACTAAGAAAATCTCATCAAGCCGCTTGTTCAATCCCAGCGAATATTCCTTAGGGAGCCTGCTGCAGGTAATTGTATAGCGTGCAAAGCTATGTACAAGGTGGCACAAAATGAATCATTCTATCGGAAAATGTATGATTTTTGCAAGGAGGCGTCGTACGTTAATCAGATTTGATACTTGTGAAGTACCAGTACACAAGCCGATAATCAATGGAGCTCGTTAAAGTGAAAATATAGTTCAGATTTCCGTCACTCGAAATCATTTCTCATTGTTATTTACTGAAACAGCTATTCAAAAAATACTGAATTATCAACTTTGCATCACTTTGTTAAGGGTAATCAGTTTAATTTGAAAAAAAAAATTAAAATTTAAGTTGTTTGAACAACTTGTCACCATTCATGACATTTATTTTATTTATTTTTTAAAGATAATCAAATGTTTCAAATGTTGACCGCAACTGCGCCATAGTTCAGCCATCCGCGAACACCAATTTTGAATGACTCGTTGGAAGACTTCGATCGGTATCGCGTGAAGAATTTGAAATTACTGATGTTGGTTTCCAATGCCTCAATCGAAGCTGGTTTATCCACAAAGTATTTAGATTTTGCATGCTCTCACAAATAAAAATCCAAAGGTGTGATATCACTCGACATTGGTGGCCAATCGAGTCTGACTGGTCCTAGGCGAGAGAGGTAAATTGTTCATCGAAATGACTGCGTCGTCCATCCATTGTTTCACAGACGGTGTGGTAAGTAGCGCCGTCTTACTGAAACTAAATGTTGTGGAGATCACGGGCTCCAATTTCCATGTTCTCCAATTCTAACCTTCCGGATAGCCAATATTCTGTGGCTATGAACCCAGGTATATTGTTTTTTTAGCCACTGCTGGGTGGTTTTTGCCTTATGGGCTGGAATGGAATCTTGCTGGAAGTACAAACGTTCTCCATTGAAGAGAGTATTGTTGAACTGTTTTACTACGCCTTCTAAGACAACCTCCTGGTACACGTTTGCCCCGATCTTAACTCATTTTTCGCGGAAAAAATGAAGAAATGTTACACCTTTACAAGACGCTGAGCCCTTGGCACAATATTTTTGCGTTTTTAGATTTTGCCGGAATCCGGCATGAAAGAGTCGTTTATCATGACGCGATAGCTTTCGCCATCCACTCTGACATTGGTGCCATATGCGTCTTTGAAGAAATATAGGCTGATGATTCCTTCAGCCCATAAGTCGCACCAAACAGTTGTTTTCAATGGATATAATGGCAATTCTTGAATAGCTTCGGGTTGATCTTCAGCGCAAATACGGAAATTTTACTTACTGACATAACCATTAAACTAAAAATGGACCTGATCGCTAAAAAAATTCGGGTCCCAAATGCGGGCCTTCGGCGAGTTTTTCAAGTGGCCGACGGCTGAAATTATGACACTTTGGAGAATCGGCCAGGTACAAATCTTGGACATCTGTTTCAAACCAAGATCTCTGCGTAAAATTGCCCAAGTAATGACATATGATAGGCCAAGTGGTTGAGATCGATTCTTACGGATCTTCGGCAAAACTCTCATTTACAGCCGCAATATTATCTTCCTTTCGGGCTGTACGTGGTCGAATCTGTCGAGTATCATCCAGTCAAGTAAAATCATTCTCAATTTTGCCGAAGGTTGTCAATTTGTCGGTTCGGTAGGACGGTCATGTACATCAGAAGTTGACCCTCTCGAAAAATTGGACCTGGACAGTGTTGTCCATTTTGGCTCTTCTATATATCTGAAGCACAAAAACCAAATAAATTAGTACTCAGTATGACTGTAGCTATGTCCCGTACTAGAATAAGAAAACACAAATTTGACAAAATGGCGCGGTTTTGAATTTTACACTCCAAAGTCGGATTTTTTTCAGATTTTTTATCTATAAAAGTGCGAAATAATTGAAATAATAATATGAGGGCGATAGTCATTGATGTTGAAAACGACATATTAAAATTTCAGACGATTCGGTTGATAGTTTTTTTTTTTTTGACAACAACAGGCCGAAAAAAAATAGTTTTGAGATAAGGTAGAATACAGATACAGTTAGAATTTTCAAAAAATCGATTTTTTTTAATGTACATATAATTAAGAGTACTCACCGAAAATTTAATATCGTTCCGGTGAAGTTACAGGCATTTCAAAGTGCTTGAAAGTACAAGGGCGTAGCGGTAGTTCGTTTTTCTCAATGTTTTCAAAGTCGGTGGCCAACATTACTCGAAAACGACTAGGCCGATTGGCCTCAAATTTTAATACAAGCTTCTTAAATAATTTTTTTAGTAATAAATCGAACATTTTTTCTCACCGAAACAAATTTTTTTTTATAAACAATCTAAGGCCGAAATTTTAATCAAAAATCGATTTTTTTTTTTTAAGAAACTGCCATTTTGTCAAAAAAATGTGTTTTGCTTACTCCTTCGACAAGTTACTAGATTTAGTATTACTTTAACGAAATCTGTTGGGTTCTTTAATTTCAGAGGATCCAGTTCAGAGATATAGTGGTTTTTGAGAGGAGCTTCTGGAGATTTGCTGTAGCTCCTTTCCAAATAAATATTTTTGCTAATACTAAGTCTTAAACTACAGCTAAAAGATAACATAATATGTGTACAAATTTTTCGATCAATAAATTTAAAAGTTTTCTTAGAAAAAGTTCTGGGAAATTCGCTTTTCTTCGGCCTTCTAATTGTATATAACTCCATAATTGAATTTGAGGGTGCGACCATTAATGCCGCCGCGTGACGAATCTGACTCTTCCTGCTAAAACGGCTGTAGAATCGAATATACTGGGAATATCCTTCCAAAAAATTGACAGTATATTCCTAAAAGTCTATACTTTCGAAATATCAAAACAAAAAAAAACGATTTTTTGAAAATTCTAGACCACCGTAACCCCCTAAGCCTACCCTGAATATGCACTAACATGTCTGAAATACCAACACAGAGGTTGATTACTTTAAAGCCTTTGAAGGTAGGGAGTATCGATTGGACGGCTGAAAACGAGATGTGTAAAATTGGATTTGCCTTGGTGTTGAATTGTTTTATACGCACAAAGCATATTTGGAAATTGGAGGTGATATGTGGTTGCTTTTGTGTGTTCTACTCGAAGCTAGTAGCTCGTAGAGGAGTTGGATTTCTTCTAGGCTTTAGTAGCCAGTACTTCAGGCCAGTGTTTGTAAGATATATTTATTTATTCCCGAACGGTTATAGGGAGTCAATTATGAATTATCCACGACGCAAGCTCCAAAGCATTCATGCTGCCTTCATTCTACTCATTCAGTTCCAAAAACGTTTTGGCAAATACGTTGGTAGAAAAGTCGCACTCGAAATCAGAAAGCGCTTCCTGACATTAACGAGCCACTTAAGTGCGTTTTGTCATTTCAGAAATTTTTCTCTACGACTATTTGTCAAATAAAGAATGACAGAAATGGATGCATATTAGGTATGTACCTACATATAGAAACACGTATCAAACTTTAATGCCATACAAACAAACAAATAAGAGGCACATTCACACATTTTTGGTTAAAAAGTTGTGCAAACAAAATTACAAAAAAAAAAAAGAAACTAAGTACATAAGTGTCCACATGCATACAGATTTATGTACAAATTTTTTGGCCCAAAAAGGGAAAACAAGCAGAAAATTTCGAACAAATAACCAATCTGCATAATCATCAATGGGAAATAACAACAACGAAAAAGTCACTGCAACAAAGCTAACATAAGAAAATTTGTAGCAAGCCATGCAAACATTTGGACAAACAATAACAGAAAGATAAATAAGTACAAATACATACATTTTTAAGATAAAAAGATCAAGCGGCTACGCACACTTTCAGCGGCGTTGAAGCGCATCGAAGAAAGAGTTGAGGCTAACACATTCAAAATCGATTGTAGAGCAATTCATTCGTTGAACACATACACACACAACAATGTATGTATGTATGTATGTGTGTTTGTAATTTTACAAAATGGGCAGCTAATCCGAAAAACGCCAAGCAAAGTGCTCCAAAGCGTTTCATTCAATACCCGCGCGAGAGTGGCCGCCAGAAAATGCGCGCAAAGTGGGCAAACAAAGCCACGGGAAAGCACAATAAAGTACAATAAATTCGAATACAATGCAGCTATGAAAGCAATTGTTGTAATCTGTGCTGTTGTTGGTGGCGTTCTTTTATTTTTTTTTTATATTTTTTTGTGTTTTTTTTTTATTTTTTTCCTTGCTACTTTTCTCCTTGTGCACCGCTGACTGCACAATTTCACAGCAGTTTACTTTGTTAAAAAGGTGCTACTTTGCGCCTTATTTCACTTCACTGCTTCATTCTTTCATTTTCTTATTGAATTTTTTTTTTTGTTTTTGCTCTTGTCTTTTTGATTCAATCAATATTAATTCTTCTTCGCACCATTGTGGATGCCGCACACACGCACTCGACATCCGTAGCGCCGATCACTAATCGCCGCTGAACGATCAATGATCTCGATATCCCAACTCGCGCTCACACGCATATGTAGCTGCATATGTGCACACATACATACATACATGCATGCTGTGCCTTACCTTGCCTTTGCCACCAATTCAATTTGAATCAATTTTGTGCGCGATTGCAAGCCAAGTTGGCAGCTCATAGTTGTTGTTTTGATTGAGGGTCCTCGAAAGTGTATAAACACCATATAAAACCAATTGATTTTGTGTTCTTTTCAATCAAACATCCATGTGTACGTATATGCGTATAGTTATATATGCACATATGTTGCATTAGAGGATCAGTGCTTGTTGCAAGTAGCCGATTCACCGAGCGGGCGGTACAAATCACCGCTACACATGTTAAACAATTAAATGCTTGACTTAACACATAAAAAACAACCAAAAAAAAGTTAGAGAGGAACAAAAAAATGAGCTGGGAGAGTGCGGCACTTGGATGCTTGACATATTGGGTAGTGTTCCCAATCGTGTCATTACACGGTAGAAATACATTTTTTTGTAATTTACGGATTTGAAATTGAAATTTGAATAGGTCGAGCCAAGAAGCACCAACAGATTTGGAAGCTCTTAAAACACTTTGGCTAAAAAGCCCATTGTATTAAGAGCTCTGGAAAGAGGGTAGATAGTCAAGGACGGAAGGAGAAAAGTATGAGGGAAAGAGATAGGAAAGAATAGAGACAGAGATAGAGATAGTTAGTCCTTTGGCAAATCTGTAAATATCCTCCAGTTTTAGAGATTATCGAATATTAGTCATTCTCACGACATCGGAACCCAAAACTCGTAGCCGTGCTCTAGCAAAAGCAGGACACTCATAAAGAAAATGCTTAGATATATTCGCCTCCTCCAAGCCAGACAGGCACATCGGGTCCTCAATGATTCCAATTGTGGTCTCATGTGAGTCCCAGAAGTTGTGTCCTTTAATAATACCAACCATCAACCGAACGTCGTTCCTTCCAAGTTTTAGTAGAAAGTTTGACAGTTTTCTGTTCGCACTTGTCACGAAACACTTTGCAGTTCTGCAGTGTTTCATCTGACCACCGGACCATCGCTCTTTATGTAAGTTGCATACATAATCGCTGATCCAAGTCATGATTCCTGCTGAACTGATTCTGATTATTGGCTCTGGTCCCTGTGGGGGAGCCGCTGATCGACGGTTGGCCAATTCAATCTCGTTTCCTTAAACACTGGAGTGTCCGGGAACCCATATAAGTACAAGCCTGTTGTGTCTTGCGACAGAATTAAGCTTCTTTTTAGATTTTTGAACAATCTTCGAGGTTTGCTTTGCGTTCTCCAGAGCCTTCAGTGCAGCCTGACTGTCATTGAAAACTCCAATCTGTTTCCCACTCCATTTCCTCTCGATTATCCATTCGGCTGCTTTCAGAAATTGACGGACTTACTATCTACTTAATTATTTCATATTACAGAAAGAGCTCTTAGAGCTCTAGAGAGAGAGAGCTATGAGCCCTCTAGAGACCAATTCTAAAAAATTGGACTAAAAAAAGACTACTAAAAATTTACAGTTAAATTCAAAACGCGACAATGTGCTTTACTAGGTTAGGTTAGGCTATAATGGTTGCCCAGAGAGTGGGCCCTTTTAGACGAAGAATTCAAGGATTTCGGCGAGCTCGAAAAAACAGTTGGTACTACGTAAAATGGCATGCTGGCGCAGAAAGAAAACATGCTGCCTGTAAAGCCACGCTGCAATCGGGCGCAACGTGAGCCATGTGGGATCGCTACCAAGAGCAAAGAAAGGAAGAGAGACGTATTATCCGAAAGAAGAAGCGAGAGGCCGAAATACATGAGTGCGAGGAGTTTCAGATGCTGGCCAACAGGAACAACGCCCGAAAATTCTACGGAAAGGTTCGGCGGCTTACAGAAGGTTTCAAGACCGTGGCGTTTTCTTGTAAGAACAAAGACGGCGATCTGGTGACTGACATGTAGAGCATACTTAAGTTATGCAGGGAACACTTCTCGAACCTGTTAAACAGGGATAGCTGCGCATGTCAGAGAGAATATGAATAAGTGTGCTCTGCCCAATCCATAAGAAGTACGATCCTGCAATCTGTGGCAATTTCCGCGGGATTAGTCTTCTAAGTATCGCCTATAAGGTTCTAGCGAGCGTATTGTGTAAAAGGCTGAAGCCCACCGTCGACCAACTGATTGGACCTTATCAGTGTGTTTTTAGACCTGGAAAGTCTACCATCGACCAAATATTTTTAATACGCCAAATCTTAGAAAATACCCACGTAAAGAGAATCGACACACACCATCTTTTCGTCGATTTCAAAGCTACATTCGACAGTACGAAAAGAGTTTCGTATATGCTGCGTTATCTGAATTTTGGTATCCCCGCAAAACTAATACGGCTACGCAAGATAAAGTTGCTCAACAGCAGCACCGCTGTCAGAATTGGAAAGCACCTCTCCGAGCCGTTGGATACCAAACGAGGTTTCAGACAGGGTGACTCACTGTCGTGTGACTTCTTTAACCTGATGCTGGAGAGCATCATACGAGCCACGGAACTTAATCGCTCAGGCACAATATTTTATAAGAGCGTACAATTGTTGGCGTATGCCGATGATATTGACATTATCGGCCTTAACAACCGCGCTGTTAGTTCTGCCTTCTCCAAACTGGATAAAGGGGCAAAGCGAATGGGTCTGGTGGTGAACGAGGACAAAACGAAGTACCTCCTGTCTTCAAACAAACAGTCGGCGCACTCGCGTATCGGCACCCACGTCACTGTTGACTGTTATAATTTCGAGGTTGTAAAAGACTTCGTATATTTAGAAACCACCATTAACACTGATAACAATGTCAGCCGGGAAATCAAACGAAGAATTTCTCTTGCCAACAAGTGCTACTTTGGACTAAGTAGGCAACTGAGCAGTAAAGTCCTCTCTCGACGAACAAAACTAACACTATACAAGGCTCTCATCATGCCCGTCCTAACGTATGGCGCAGAAGCTTGGACGATGACAACATCCGATGAAGCGACGCTTGGAGTGTTTGAGAGAAAGATTCTGCGTAAGATTTTTGGACCTTTGCACGTTAGCGACGGCGAATATCTTAGGCGATGGCTGTATGTCTGTTACGACGTCACAGACAAGTGCAGCGATCCAGTGGCTCAAACGCTCCGGCTCTGAAGATATTCGATGCGGTAGCTGGTGGTCGTAGAGGAAGAAGAAGGCCTCTTCTGCGTTGGAAAGATCAAGTGGAGAAGGACTTGGCTTCACTTGGAGTGTCGAACTGGTGCCGGTTAGCACGAGCAAGAAACGACTGGCGCGCTAAAATCGTTTAAGCGGTTATCGTGCCAATTAAGAAGAAGAAGTTCAACAAGAAAGTGAAGTTAGCAATTTTTACTATAATTAGCCTTCTGGAATCGATGTAGGTGTTAAATCTTATCCGAAAAAATTAATTTTGAAGTCGCCTTTGTTTTGAATTTGTATTTGCTCATTCGAGTGGTCTTTTTAAGTGAACGAAAAATATGGCAATATTAATTCCATTGCAGCAGCGAGAGTCCATACTTCATCTGCATCACAAATAAAGAATTCTTCGTTAATTTCTTCCAGCGTATCAGCAATCAGGAATCTATGGGCAAGCCCTGAAACGCACGCATTCTCATACTTAATCAGTTTTATTTATTATGATTCTTGATTTTCTTTCACCTCCAGCAACTATGGTGGTGGCGGCAGCAGCGGTGGCCACTTCGACAATTCTACTGCTGCTGCTGCTGGTGTAGCCGCTGAAGGGGGCCGCATATTGGTTAACATATCTAAGGACAACCATGCTGCTGAACGATGATGTAGCCAAGTTGATGGCGATGATGATTATCACAATTTTAATGTGCATACTCATAAGGGCACAAACATACGCACGCACGTACTTATAAGAGTATGCACACACCTACATACACACATGTGAATACATCAATGCTCATGCGTAGCGACACTTACTTTGATCCGTAGCTGCCAAGCGCAATGTTTGTTGTACCTCTTCTCATACGACAAGTATTTAATCACCAATGCGCACTCTTGATATTCTGCTGCTGCTGCAGTTGGCATTGTTATTGTTATTGTTGTCTTATATAGTTGGCATTGTTGGCACTGTTGGCGGCTGCCGTTGTAGCGGCTGTTGCCATTGTTGACTCGTTGCACTGTCAAGTGCCAGATTACATGCTCGCATGGCTTGTTGTGAATACCGACTCGCATTAACAGGCAGCAGCAGCGCCTCACCAGCCGGTTGATTGGTCTACTGGTGTGGCAACGATGATGACCGGTAACTTTGCACCAGTTTAAGTTGTTGCTATTGTACGATTTGTTACTTTTTGTTTTTGTAGGTGATGTTGCTGTCGCGCAACTGATCGCAACAATATGTCAAAAGTGATGTAGTTACAAAAAAAACAAAAACAAATTCAAAAAAAAAACGAAAGAACAATTTGAATGAGGAGAAAAGGGCGGCAGCTTTGGCTCTTGTTTGTGCTTCAGATTTGCTACAGAATTTGTTGCATTTGTTTGGTTTCTCAATATTTGGAACACCAATGCAGTTCCACTTGAGCCGCATGATGACTTGAAAGAATCGTAATAAGTTGATAATTGTCCTAAAGATAATGTGCGTGTGTGTGTCTCAGTGTTCTGCAGGGAGATCACTTCTTTTGTGCATATATATTTACATGTGCATGTGCATGTATGTACGAATACATTCTTATGTACGAAATTCGATTTTTTGAAGTTGCATTGAATTCTTATTGGGTGAGTAATGACGCTGGAGAGAGACGGCCCTAATGCATCTAATTGTTTAGTTTTGCTTTTTTTCGTTAATATAGGTTTTTCAGTAAGAGCGCTTCAACTTTTGAACTTTTTTGAATAAAACACAAACGGTTTGACTTTTTTAACTAATTTTTTTTTATTATCGAGTTTGAACATATACATTTAAGTATGAAATTCGATTTCTTTTGCATGACCACCGCGTGCACGTTTTACGAAGTCCAATCGTTGAACCCAATTTTCGACCACTCTTTTGCATAAATCGGCCAAAATTCCAGCAATTTCGCGTTCAATATTGGCTCTGAGCTCACAAATCGTCGCCGGCTTGTTACTGTAGACCAATGACTTCACATAACCCCAAAACGGGACGGCTTGTTAAATGGACCGTAAAATGGCCGTAATGCTCTTAAAGTAGCAGCAACAGAACGATTATTTTCATAAAAAAGTTGCACGCTTTGCAATCGTTGCTCAAGTGTGTAGCGTTCCATGATGAAATTTATACTAATGGAGTTTACAAATGACAAGCGAAAAATAAAAAATATTGCGTCGTTCGCCCTCCCTATCGAAAAAAGTTGAAGCGCACCTATTGAAAACCCCTATACAATGCAGAAAAGATGGAGCTCCATTTATTCCTGTGCTATTTCAAAAGCCCTTTAGCCCCAGTACAATGTACGAAGGACTCAGAAAGTCCTTTGAACTCCTCGCCATTCAATTTACAAACTCTTAGTAAACACAGCTACAGTCACTGGACGATCGGCAGACAGGCAGAAAAGCTAGGGTTACCATTTAAATCCCATTGCAGAAGCTGTGGGACCTTTCAAAGAAGAAGAATGTTGAATACTTTCTCTGTAAATATCCGGGTTCGGCAGCTAGACGATTAAGGTCACTGGGTGCTCCTTCTTCGACAGCCTGGGGCAGTGCGCCAACCTAAATCCCAGCAATCTTCTCCTTTATATCAACAGCTCTGGCTGGCTGTGGATATATGCCTGGTGGAGGTCTCATAATGGTATCAAAACGGCGCTTCAGTGCTACTTGAGGAATATCAGACTGGCACTTACACTATTTCACCTACCTGCCTACAGTGCAGAAAACATTTTATCTGGATTACAGAGCATACGAACATAGAGCGATATGAAATTGCTCATGAACTGGCCAGAAAAGGGTCGACAAAATCGGTTTTAGTTCTCCCCATCTCAGACATCGGTGTCCCCTTGACCGTCGCACTGCAACATTTCTGTCCTAAAAAAGCGCAAGACAGATTGAGTTCTATCTAAATCGTGTGCTATCGCAAAAACACTTTGGCCTCAGTGCGAAAGAAGCGGAACCGATCACTGGAAGATCGGTACTCATGCGGAGCAGCTTAGACTTCCATATAACCCCCATTGCAGAAGCTGTGGAGATCCGGCAGAGAAAGAGACGGTTGAAAACTTTCTTTGCGGCTAGGCGCTTGAGATTCCTCAGTGTGCCTTTCGAGGAAAGCCTGGGCAGTTCTCAAGCCTAGACTCCGTTTCTTTCTCCACTACATCAACAGTACTGGATCAATGTAGATGGTTTTCCTTCGTTCAAGTTTTTTGATATTTTTCGCAGGTAGAGGTCTACATTATCCAAACGGCACTGTAGTGCTACTTTACCGTTGATATTTATATCATAAAATATTTTGAACAGATATTTAAAAAAACACTATTTTATTATTTCCCTTATTTCTGCAATTCTTCTAGATCAGCTATTTGGAACTCCTTGTAGGAATTATGCTTTGGGCATACGGAGTTTTCAGTGGAGGAATGCGGATATTTATCAGGCCAACAACATCAGCTACTCGGTATATTCTGCCATATTCCAATGCAATGGCTTAAAAACATATCTCACGTAAATGTCAGACAATTATTTATCAATTTTTTTAGTTTTGTGTTTGACTTAATTTTTTTTTTTTAATTTTTATTTTTTATAATATTGAATGGAATCTAACTGTGGCCGGAAATTTCTCCAAGCTCTCACGCAGTATTGACCATTGCATTTAAAGCCAAGGAATAGGATTTAAAAGCTGAAGATTAAGTTAAGTCTTATTTCTGGTAGGGAAACTCGTGCCGCACACGCAGCCACCTCGGCCCTCAGGCTCAAAAGTATGGCGCTATGGAAAGACCGGTGGATTGGCCACGATTCTATTTTGCACTCTCTGAATAGTCACAAACAAGAAATAGACTACTCTATTCCTAGACTCACCTTGGACAGGCTCTTCAAGACGAGTATACCGTCAAGAAGGGAGTGGCAGACACCAAGGACATGGAGAAGGAGGGAATTAAATTTGTATACAGATGGTTCCAAGGTAGACGATAAGGTTGGCTATGGAGTATTTTCGAAGGATTTAGGACTGGAACTATCCGTTCGACAACCAGACTACTGCTGAGTCAATCAGGTAGAGGTTCTAACTATAAAAGAAGTAGCTACGTATCTAAATACGTAATGTCGTATGTCCATTAAATCAATAAATGCGGCTACACTAAGATCGAATGTTGAACAGGAATGCCGGGCAGCCATAAATGATATCAGTGTCATATTTAAAATCAACCGTATTTGGGTTCCGGGGCATAGAGATATTGAAGGAAACTGTAAAGCTGATGAGCTAGCCAGAAAAGGTATTGCTCTTCAACTGCTCAGTGATAAAAGTACCATTGGAATGCCGATGGCCACGAGCAAATTAATAATTATAAGATCAATAGGGGGTGGAGAGATGAAGACACATGCGCAACAGATAGGCTACTATGGACGCAAATAAATAAGAAAAATACAAAAATATTGCTTAACCTTTCAAGAAATGATATCTCGAAGGTCCTAGCTTGTATAAACGGATATTGGCTATTTGGCAGGCATTCCTCGAGACTAGCAGTTTTCTTCCATGAATATTGCTGAAGTTGCAGAGATGAGGAAGAGGAAGAAACAGTTGAGTACTTTCTTTGCAACTGTCCAGCCTTAGCTAAAATCAGAGCAGGTTGTCGAGGTAAATACTTTTTTAATTCTCTTACAGTGCTGTCTGGCGTTGGGTTGGGATCAATTCTACGTTTCATAAGAGCCACAAAATGGTTCCATGAAGGAAAGTAAATGGGGTTCCCATGCAACACAATGCTATCACAACGGACCTGTAAGGTCTAAGTGAGTTGGTCGTGCAAATCGACTACCACCATAACCTAACCTAACTCTTACTTGAATAGAGGTTTTTTAAATTGTCAACTACTTTCATCTTAAAATGTCTATTACATTGAATACATTTGTTTATATACGCAGCACATAAAGCAGATTTAACTTTGACTTTTCCTTTTGCACTCAAAACCAAAAGATAGAATTTAAAAGCATTTTTTATATACATATTTCATGAAATAATTCATGTTTTAATAATTTTTTATTATTTTCTGCTTTAAATAAATAAATAAATATAAAAAATGTTTTATTTTAAATATCTAAATGTGCGGATGTGCGAAATATCTTATCTAAATATATTATATTAAAAAAAACATTACTTTTAGAGAAAATGTAAGCCTTATTACATAACGAAGATGCTTATCGAATTAAAATCGAACGGACCCCTGTGCAATTAACGTGCGAAATTCCAAGATCAGCGAGAACGTTTTGAACACACAAATCCCTAACACTAAGTACAGATACCACGATTTTCCATGCGGAGCTTTTCGCCATAATGGAAACAGTGAAAATCATATCCAAAAGGGGATTAGAGAAAGTAAAAATTGAATTACTTTCGGACAGCCAATCGGTTCTAAAAGCCCTGAATAGCTTCACATTCAAGTCAAAAGTCGTCGCAGTGTACAAAGACCTCAGTCTAAGCCGTATAACCATTATCATGTTTTGAACTGCCCTTCATATGGATCTATTTATGAATTTTGCTCCCGCAGTAGTCGAATGGGTTGGCTCGTAACGACCATTCGGAGGTGCACAGGTTCGAAACATCAGGCTCAAAAGACGAATTAATAAAAACAGGTTTTTTCGAATAGCGGTCGCTCCTCAGCAGGCAGACAATGACAAACCACCGAGTGTTTTTCTGTTATGAAAAAGCTCCTCTTAAAAACCAACTCCCGTTCGGAGTCGGCTTAAAACTATAGGTCCGTCCATTTGTGGAAAAACATCAAGGCGAGGGCTTGACAATCATTTGATAGAGCGATAAAATGAGCTATAAACTTGAGGAAACTGTCCCAAGTCCTTGTGTGCCGGTAGTTTATTTTTCTACAAGCGGATGGGGTGAACTCAATGCATTTTTCTGTAATGAATTTCATTGCGTACATATTTAGTTCATTTAAAAGCTAACTCCGCTAATTTTTTCCTCGAAAATAGCTTGTGTTATTAAGATCATTCAATGTATAATCATTAAAAAACGCCACTTTCTTTCAACTAAATTTGAAACTACGACATGGGAATGCAGTCGACATGAGAACACTCAACCTCGTACAAAACCGTCAAAATTATGCAAAGGACTTGGAATACGAAAACTAAAAACTTTATTTTAACACTTTATGTCGTTCAAGAGTGCTTCACAACTCCAAAGATGGTTTCGCTATTATATTCCTACTAGTACTCATTATCCACTGATATCCCACTCACGAGATGATGTCCTCAGCACTAAATTATTAAGAGGCCTCTTTTCGTGACAGTACCTAAGTACGTGCCTATAATACGCCCATAAACTCTGCACGATGTTCAACACACTTCAACTTTTCACGCTTGTGGCTAAATAGCGAACTCATAAACCGCGAACAGCTGCTACGCGTCAAAACCTGATCAATCCATCAGCGTAGCTGTCAATCAATTTATTATACGAGCTGCAGCTTCAACCAAATTGTTGACCATAAATCGCAGCTATGAATTGGTAAACAAGCAGTCCGGCGAGCATTTTAATGAGTGAGTACATATGCACATACACACATACATATGCACATATGTAAATGCAAGGAATATTTTTTTATTTCAAACCAAATTAGGCGTCATTGGCTGTTCACCAGAGTAATACCTACGAGTATCCGGGAAATTAATAAATATTTTGACAGCCAAGCGGCAGACACAGTCCTCGGTTAGTTGACTGGGCTGTCAAAAGTATTTGAAGAATACCTTGTTTCACTCACAGAGAACTGGGATACCTCAGGAAAGTTTGGGGCTGATAAATTAGTTAAGTAATGTTCCGCCGCCTTCAGGTGGTAGAGTTTAGAGCGAGGACTCAGTGAGTTTTGCAAGAGCTTGCATTATATGTAAGTCGTTTTTACGTGCCTTAAATCTTCTGTGTGCTATCAAAAAGACAAGTGCCCCACTGCATTTACTATATAGTGACGCTGCAGCGCGATTGGGCCATTACACTATGCTCCTAAATGGAAATTTGGCAAATTTTCATCAAAATTTTAAACTTTTTACTCCGGTATGCAGTTTTATAGATCATTGAATTAAAGATCATGAAATAAAAAAAAATAAAAAACAAAGTTCTGGTAGGCGATAAATGGTAAGCATTTTTTATATGCATATTTTTTTATGATCTATAGGATTATTTTATGATTTAAAAATACTGCTTTTCGGTTTGAATTATTGATTATTTTCTAATCAGAAATATTAGTTTAATTTTTTTTTTTGATAGGCAATAAAACACATGCCTTGAGCGTTATTTTTTTCTCTCCTGCAAAACCCTACAAATCTAAGTTTCAAACTTAGTGCAAATTAAAAAATTAAAAAAAAACCAAATCTAAATATTTCCATCAAACTTGTAAATCCGAATATTTAAAATAATTTCGAGTATGCAGTTTTATGTTCCTTTAAGTTCTGGTACAACAAATCGTTTCAAAAATCACGTTTCAATGATTTTTGACAATTGTTCTTATGCTGGCGATGTTGGATGTTCATGTGAGCTGGCTTTCGTTAAATGAACGATAGCTCTACAGTTACTAATCTCTGTTTGTTTTTTCCGATGCAGTCACAAAGGCCTTTGCCTTGTGAGATTTGAAAGAAATGCGGATGTCATCGGCCTAAACATTCCATTTCTGTGGAAGTTTTAGACCATCTATTATTTGCATTTATTTTTGTTTTTTTATTTGGTAAATTTTCTTTTAGTTTGGTTGGAAATTTAAGTTTTGCATTTGATGCACGAACAAATGGTTGACAAACTTAAATAAAAAAATATTGATGTTTTTAAAAGGTCATAAATCCGCTGACAATCTTGTGGACATAAAAACAATAGCAAATATTTCAGAAATTTGTATTTAACAAAAAAGTACAATTCTAAAAATTTAACTAACTTTACCTTTAAGAATTTCAAAGCTTCAAAAAGTTTATTTTTTTTTTAGATTTTACTAAAGATTGGTCAATAGGGAAAAAATCCTTGTATGTGGATAAGTAAGAAAGCAAAAATAAAAGAAGTTAGAAGTTGAAGTTTTAACACAAACAATTTGTTTAATATAATTACCCCGAACTTGAATTTCAGTGTTCCTCCCACAAGTTTATACCATCTCTGTAATGATTTTCTGGAAGCCATGCAAAACATTGATCGAAAACTTTTTGTTGAATTATTAACGAAACGACAGTAACTTTTCGAACAGCTTTTCTATATGTAATTCTTCATTTAAATATGGATTATATTCTTATGGTAAAAACTTGTAGAATTGTTGGTCAAAGCGATGGTTTGGTAGAAAAAGAAGAAGTACAGATTTAAAAACGCAAAACAATGAAAAGGTTTCAGAACGTACAATGACCCGGTTGACATGATCTAGACGAAACTATTGGCCCAATTGGCCGAGTGTATTTCAGCCATGAAAAAGCTCTTCGTAAAAAAAATATCTGCCGTTCGGAGTCGGTTTGAAACTATGGACCTCTCCATTTACGGAACAACAACAAGGCACACGCTATACTTAGGAGTAGGAGCTCGACCAAACACCCAAGAAGGGTTTCCGCGCCAATTGTATATACAGTAGCTCCAAGCAAAACTCGTACATCCACCAAGATTTTTGGTTTTACATTAAATAAGGGGGACTAGTAATGCAATAAAAACGAACTGGTTTCATTTAATTAGTATACTGGGTAGTGCATTAAACGGCAAAAGCAATATTTGAAATGCTCTCTTATTTATTAAAATAAAAACAAATTATTTAATAAGTTTATAAGTTCACGTTATTTTTAATGTGAAGTTCGGAGAAGTCTTAAACATTAAACTTCTTTGCCATATGTTGAATAGTGTGTCCTTTGTTGATAAAGGATAATGAAAGAGTGGAATGGGTAGACAAAGAGGACAAACCAGTGTTTAAGTACGAAAATTAGTAATTCATCATTACGAAAACCAAAAATCGCTTCAGGAAATATCTGAAATTGTAAATCGAAGCCGATCGACCGTACAATACATCACAAAACGGTACAAAGGGGATTGAAGTGTTAAAAATAGATTAAAAGTTAATAACACAATTTTCGCTCCGAGTGATGAGCAATATATTCTACAGCAAGTCAGCAAGCATACGAAATATTAATATTTACATTAACTTTACTTTTATATAATGTACGAGTTTCACTTTGGCATTGAATTACATGAATTTTATTTTTTCACTTCACTTAAAATTTAATTGAATTAAAAATTTGAGTTTAATTATTTTGTTCTAGATTGATACCACTGTAGTAATAAAATGTGCAATAACTTTTTGAACCGTTTGTTTTACTCATGCTTTATGAAAATAAAGAATTTTTTTTAACTGTATTTTATTAAAATTTATTTTACTTCCGTAAAACTTTAGAAATCTGTTTGCTCCAAAGTTTCACTAACGATTAAAAGTAAATAATAATTTTAATTAGCATAGAGCGCGAAGTGATAACAGCCAAATCAAGTTCCCAATTCCAAGTATACATTCTGCTACACAAACATGTGCGTGCGTGTGCGTATGGCTCATACATACATACGCACATTTCCATCTACAAGATATGAATTTACGCGCTGCTGAGTCAATAAGTTGAAAACGTCAACGAAATTCGATGAATTTATCATAAAATTGCGAGAAATCGCTGCGAATTTCTGGGAAAATTTATAGTGCGGCCCAGACGCGCACGCGTAAGTTGGCGCAGACACAGACGCCAGCTGCTGTGACTATGTACTCGTATATATGTATGAACACCACGCCAATACATTGCACCGCGCCCGGCTTTATTTTATCATTGTCAAGTGTTTTCCAACGCCAGCAAACAGTATCATTCGCAGCTAAAACAACAACATGAAAAAACCATATTTGGTAACATAACGCAACTACATTAAGGTGGCCCGAAAAAACAATTGAATGGGAATATTTTATTGTGAAATAAGAATATTTTCGTATTCTTAATGCTTCATTTCAACTCACTTATATTCCATCCATATGCGAAACACATTTTTAGGTCGATTTTAGATATAGATTTTTTTTGCAAAGACTGATGTGTTAACTCGGGTTAAAGCGGCTTCCAAGTTTCGCTAAGCATCAAGTGTAAGCCTAATTGGCTGTAGGCCTCATTGTGTAAGCCTCATTGGCTACAAGCTCTTTATGACACCGTAGGTGAATTACAATTATCTCTTTTCCCTGAAACCAACTCGTGATTAAGGATTGGATGTGAGGTATGGACTCTTAAAGTTCCTGACTCCACGCACTGATTGCTAGCATGGAAAGAAAAAGTTTAAGAAAGATTTGAGAACCAAAAAGAATGGATGATGGTACCATAGAATCCGGTACAACTCCGAACAAAACCAACTCACTGCCGTGAAGAAAGGAATGACAGGAAGGATAATGGGTGTAAAGGCCAAAGGCAGATCGAGCAACCGATGGATAGACGCAGTGGAAAACGATCAGAAGGATTTGGGAATACGTAACTACGGAGCTAAAGCGGAAAATCGACCGTTTTTGAGGAGCATTGTGAAGGGAGCTTTGATGCACCCCGCGTTTTAATGCTGTGAAAGTAGAAGAAGAATTCGTGATTAAAATAAATTTCATGAGATGTTCACGAAACTAAGATTTTTAATTTCTTAAGTATCTGCCAAGTGCTTCAGCGCTCCGCCTAGATGAATCCAGGCAGTGGCAGATAAGGTCTGATGATACTATACACTCTGCTCCACATCTTGGTAACTTCTTCAGAAGTCACTCCAAGGAACACCTATTCTAGCAACATGCAAGACAATTAAATAATGTTCAGACAGAATCACGATTGTTAGGCGAATGTCCTTTCTACTGCAAGTGAATAAATATTTCCTACGCCGTACACTTGTTATCGACCAATGTTGCGAATCCTCTTGATAGAAGGGTTCTAAAAGCTACCTTTGCTCTGCAATCGTAGAAAACCTTTTCACTTATTAGCAGGTTGCATGTATCCTCGAAGATTTTTGCAACAGCGAGCTATCTCGGCAGCTTTACTACCTTAATACCCACTATGCGGTAATGGCCTGGAACCCACAAATTGCCGTCATGCAATGTCTTGGCGATCTCGTTAAGAGATCGGCGGCATTTTGCAATGATCTTTAAAGTCAGCAACGTGTTAATCATGGCATACTGGGATACTCCTGCCCATCCACTCTCATTACGGCCGGTGAAAATAAAATAATACACTTAAGTGATCCGAAATTAGACACCATCACAAAATACTATGACCCAGTACCATTTTTGTAGGTGAATAAAATCTCACATAAAATAATTTATCAAAGACTAGGAAGACAAGAAAGAACAAACCTTTGTGCAAGCTCTAGGAATTAAAGATGTAAGGTGAGAACCCCCGAAAGGAGCTGGCCATAAAGCTGACAACCTTATGTCAGTGTAAAAGAACTTATCTCGACACTTCAACAAGAGCCTCGGATATAGTCCACCACGGACTGTGAAGCTAAGAAGAAGAAGGAAAACAAGGACAAAGACAAAACACTGGATGAAGTGTTCAGGACGGAGGCAGACTAACAAGTTTATTAATCGCTCCATAAGAGTATCAAATAGGTTTCCCAACGTGGATATAGGAAGCTTACGAACTCCTACTGAATACTACACGGGTTATTGTGGTTTTCCTTATCATTTGAGGAAACTAGAACTAGTAGATTCCAACGTCTGTTTTGTTTTTGCCAACAACTCATTGAAATTTCAAAGCATATTATCTACGCATGTGCGCCTCTCGCAAGACGAAGACTCGTACAGCTACATATGTGATGTGACTCTAAATCTATTAGCCATATGAAAAAAAGACTAAAGAGGTATTCAAATTCATCAGAAGCCTCCAATTTTCAGTTTCCAGTCAATGATCATGTCAGAGACCGCACAGCATTACGGTCCAATAATAATACAAGAAATAAAGTGTTCCGAACATGCAATCCCGCAACTTTCAATATTGGACCTAAGTAACTATACTTAGTTGTTCAATAACTTTTGCTGTTCGATAAGAGAAAACACAATTTTATGGTTTGAAACACACTTTATTATTCAGTTAGTCTCCCTGAACTTGAATACATTTGTTCCAACAAGATTCCAATTTATGAACTTCTTTCCTGAAGTGATAATCTGGAAGGGCAGCGTAAACAGCTGTTATGACCTCATCATATGATGAAAAACGAAAAACACTTTCTACGTATGCATTTTTTTAGGTCTGGAAACAGATAGAAGTTATTAAGGGCCAAATCTGGAGAATACAGTGGATTCAATGGTGGACAATTCGAACGCTGATGCTCACACCTTCTTGGCCGCTTTCGACGTCCTCACACGAAGTCGTTTCGGAAGATCAGGTTCACACCACTCTTTAGCCGCTTGTTTTGATTTAGGATCATGGTCATGGGCCCAAGTCTCCGCCATAGTGATGAATCGACGTACAAAAACCACTTTGTTCTTTCGAAAACGCTCTAAATGTTTCGGAGAAAGTCGCATTCGAATGTGTTTTTGTTCCATTGTTAGCGAATGTGGTACTCATCTTTCGAAAACCCAATACTTCTGTAAAAATATTGCTTACACTGCCCAATTAGATGCCTGGGGCTTCTATTAAATCACTTGCAATCACTCAATGATTTTCCAATACGATATTCAATATTTTTTCTGCAGCAAATCTTTCAAACTTTTGTCAAAATTTTACTACGATTCGATATCTCAAAATCACTAAAAAAACAAATTCCATAACATTTTGGACCACATTAACATACTTCCGTGCATACATACAAGCCGAACACGACAACGCACTTAGTTACTGCTTCGCCTTACTTTTAGCGGTGTGGCCCAAACGGTATGGGAACTTTGGACTCGCTGACTGTTTCTCAAAGCGTTTGTTGACTTTTGCAATGCCTCATCAGGTTCGTTGTCATTTCTGCTCGTATATGTAAACGCGTATTTTGGCGCTCTTCCGTTCGGCTTGTTGTACATATATATGTATGCCGGAGGGGTTACGAGGCGGTACGGTGTGAATCTTTTGCGGAGGGCGGTGTTTTGAAGAAAGGGTTCATATGCTTGTACATTTACCTAAATATGTGTGTATTTATGCATGTGTGTATGTAAGTATGTATTTATGGTCGCGTTTATGCGTTGCTGCGCATACGATGTTGTCATTAATGGCTAACCCGCCGGCGCATTGACGTTGCCAGACACACAGGTCACACGCAGACGCATAGTTACCCAGCAAGTAATTGCATTGAGCTTACTGCTGGCGTGGTTGTCAGAGCAAATAGTTGATCAGAAACAGTAACCGCGAACGGCGCTTACTTACTCATTTATTGAGCTTTCGAGCTCTGCCAACGAGAATTGGATGTATCTGCTTAGAACTAGTCCATTTACAGTGCCGCGAGGTTGGGGCAGATGCTTCTCTGGCTCCTTGAGAGTAAAGAAAACTCTTCCCAGACTCTTTCCATATTTTGCAAATTTTTTTCGGGCAAGCGAAATGTGGTAATTAATGAAGCTTTCAAAACGAGGGCACACCCAACACCGTCGGCAGCATCTCTAAAACCACATGCTAACTAGTTAAGACACACATCCTTCTCTAAGTAGACTTGGATTGTGTGTCTGGTGATCGAGACAGACGAAGTTACCGATTAGAATATCAATGAAAGTTACTTTGCCAGCCTCCTCTTCTTCTTCCTTTGCTACCACAAATTCGATACTGAATTTTTGTTGCTTTAGCAGCGACTTTAGACTAATAGCAGTACTTAGGGCACGTCATAAGGTCCATGTGTTCAACTTCTTGAGTCCCAATAATGTTAAGCTTTGCTCTTGCTAAGACATCAACCAGCTTAGCAGTTGCACCACTCTTATTAAAGCATCCTTCAGTCCAGATGAGGGTTCTCGAATTACCCTTGTCTTGCTCGTCTTCAAAGGAGTACTATCGCATCCGACACTTTGTCTACCTTTTTATTGGAAAATATTTTCACTTGGCAGGTTCCAATAATTATTATTGTTACTAACATTTGGTGCTACCTCCTGACAAGTCACAATTTATAAAGCCAGCACTTATTATCACTCAAAAGAACGGTCTAGTGACTGCATAAATAACTGTGTGCACATTTATAAGAAGGTTTGCTTGGTGAAGATTTACGTGGACTTATCTAAGTTTTGGAGTTTAAAACTGGAAGTTTTGTGAAAACCTGTCGACTTTTGAACTCAACTTTTTATGCTTCCATGTTTTTCTTCTTTTTTTTCATTGCTGTTGTTAACTTTATTTTTAGTTCTTACTTAATTTTCGCTTCCTCTGCTTGGCTCGAATGTATGCGCCGTGTTGTCTTCATTCTTACACACGTACGTATGTATGTACAGTGGTGGCCATATCACATGAAACTGAATCTGTATCACAGAATTATGTCACAGAATCAGATTTAACAGTTTTTGAAATTGAAATTTTTCAAGTCCTAGCCCAATTGAAGCGGTTGAGGCCGATAGCTTAGAGACTTTTTGACAAGTTTTTATAATTAATTTGTTGCTCGCGTTAATTTTTTAATACATTTTTTCTGATGGTTTTAGGTGTTTATATAAAAACGAAAATATTGGAGAAAATACACAAAACCTTCATAAAAAGACTACCGCTGAAACTTCATTGCCAAAAATCACTTAAAGATTACACAATCTCACGTGTATCGAAAGCCTAATCTCGGCCACTTCTTCGAATGAACAGCTAATCAGCCCTGGTGTAGTAAATAGGGGGGGAAAACAAACGCGAAAGGTGAACTCTTCCAGCGTCTCCAGCGTTCAACAGGTTAGATATGGCTGGAAGCGAGCGTTGGACGTGTACCAAGCCGCTCGCTATGTAAATATGTCTTAAAATTAGTCAATGCTGATTGTCCTGAAAATTTCCAGCACGTGACCCTCTGACGTACACGGGGTTGTGCTAGGTTGTAGGTACCCTGGCCAAAAAAAAACAAAAAACAATAACACAAGAAACGGTACTCCGCCCCATGCTCTGACTAAAAGCGAGACATTCGTAAATTTGTACTCGCATTTTGAACTGCACATTGGACATAATTAATTATTTAATGTATTTCTTTGAATTGCTCCGAGGAATAAATATAGGATAAAGGATAACCCAAAAAAAAATTTCGTTTAGTTTTTTTTTTCTTTTTGGGGAAACATATTTCGCTTTTTTCATTTTTGAATAACATCCCGACGTCGATTTTGTTTTATAATTTTTTTCAGTAGCCCCTGAAGTTTGTTATAAAACCAAAACCAATTTTTATAAATTTTTTATACAATAACTTTTCTTTTTCAATTTTTTTTTTAACTTTTATATAGTTTGTAAAAAAAAATTTATAAAAATTTTAATTTTATTTAATTTTCTTATGAAACTTTTATAAAATTGTTAATAATTTTATAAAAATTTTAATAATTTTATAAAAATTTTAATTTAATTTAATTTTTGATTCTTTTATAAAACTTTCATATAATTAGTTTTATGTTTTGTTTTAAGTTTTGTAAAAAAAAAATTTATATTTGAATTTTTGCGAAACATTTTTCTTTGTGTTATTTTAGAAAAGCGTACTAATTCTGGTTTTCTTCTTATTTCTTCATTAGTTTCTTTTCAGTAATCCCCAAAACTTTCATAATAGGATTCCCATCATATTTTTTATGTACAGCGAACCAATGCGTGACTCTTTCACTCCGAAGTGCCCAGGTTCGCGTCTTCGTGCACGATAGAAACAGCAGGTAATGGTAAGCCTCCAAGAGTTTTTCTGCTTTAAAAAAGCTCCTCAAAAAAATATTTGCCGCTCGGAGTCGGCTTACAAAATCCTTCATTTGTGGAAAAACATTAAGACACACGCCACAAATAGGAGGAGGTGCTCGGCGAAACACCCAATAGAGGATATAAGCCCCAGTTATATATGCTAAAGTACCTCACCGAGGGTCAATTAAGCGGCGAATGCTGTATAAACAGTTTTTTGAACCATCCTCAAGATTACTTCCGTTATATTTTTATGCGTAAAAGTTGAATATCACGAATTATTAAAAAATTGTGTGCCAAATTCTATAAAGAAAATGTACCGTCATATACGCCAGCGTGCAGATGCATTGATGATAATCGCACATACACAATATTAAGACAAAATCATTTATTATGTTTTTGCAATTACCCATAGCTCCTGAACTATAATTATAATGGTAATGCATCATAACTTGTCAGAAGTGTGCGTAAGCTTTTATTTTAAGTCGCTGTTAATTTTAAGATAATTTTGAAAATACTGAATATTATAGAGTATTTCATAAACTCCTCGTCTGGGCCCTTTGAGGAACTAGGTTTCAGTTGCATATTACATACATATATGGCCATCACTGTAAATGGATGTGTGTATGGATGTGTGCATTTAGTTTTATTTATGCGTCTAATGTAGCGCTTAATTTTATGTAACTTCTTATTTGCTGCTTTTTGTACCATCGCTTGCTTGTCTTATTTATACCTCTAATTGTTATTATTTACGCTGTCAATGTTGGTTCACATCACTTAAGCATTTAATTTCAATTTTTTTCGTTTGTGCTTGTTGGCACTCACATATGGACATGTGTCGATGGTGGAGTTAGAGGAAGAGTTTTTGTTGTTATTGTTGTCGTTGTTGTTGTTGGTCTTGTTATTGTTACTATGGCTGTTGTTGTTGTTGTGACCATTGTAGTTGTTGTTACTATTGTAGTTGTTGTTGTTGTTGTTACTATGGCTGTTGTTGTTGTTGTTACTATTGTAGTTGCTGGTGTTATTGTTACTATGGTTGTTGTTGTAGTTGTTGTTGTTATTGTTACTATGGTGGTGGTTGTTGTTGTTGTTGTCGTCGTTACTGTTGGAGCTGTTTTTGTTGTTGTTGTTGTTCCTATTGTTGTTTTGTTTTTGTTGTTACTGTTATTGTTGTTTTTGTTACTCTTATTGTTGTTGTTTTTGTTGTAACATTTTGTTGTAGCTACTATATATGTATGTGTGCGTGTACATTAAGTCGGAAAGTTCTGTCACATCATCTTCTGCTATTGCCCAAAACCACTGGCTACGCTGGTCGGCAGAGCTCTGCTCAATCGCAGAACCGGATGAGCCGCTTATGTAAAAGCGTCGAAATACAGAATATTCGCTCAAGTTGTCAATGTCCTCTAATATGTACAGGTATGTTATTGTATGGTAGTTGTTGTTGTTGTCTTTTTTTTTTGTATGGTTGTTGTCTTTGATATTATTGCCATCTAAAAACATATTTACGCGCACTTAAGTATTTGACCATATATGTACCCTTGTATGTATGCATATCTGGTACCTATTTATTTTCTTCCTTTTCTTTTTTTTGTTTTTGGCTAATGACAAAGACCAATATTTTCTTCCTGTTACCTTACATTCACAGTTCATCTGCTCTCCTCTATCCATATGTATGTGTGTATGTATGTATGTACTCTTGCTACTTTCGACTCGCCTTTGATGACGCCCGGCTGCAGGCCAAGCGGTCAAACAGTCAACCACCAAGCAGCGTCTCAAAACAGCATTTCCATCCGTGCCAAGACACGACAACCAGCCGGTCAGTCAGTCAAACTGTTGTCCGTCGAGCTGTCAACCATTTAGGCAATTCAAAATATTGGTTAATCAGCTCGCGCCCATTGTTCGCCTCAGTTCTTTCCTCCGTTGCGTTTTTTCTCTTTTCGGTTCAACTCATTTATTTGTCCAAGTCAAACGCATTGATCAAACATGGCTACGGTCGCATCGACAGCGTCGTTCCTTATTTACGCCCGCTCTTTCGAGTGCGCCTGCTCGTCTGCTATGTCAATATATTCGTATGGAAATAATTTGTTGCACTTTGTTGTTAATGTGTTGAAACAATAAATGCCGTTTTGCATATATTTACCAGCCGCATACTTGCATTACACATACATACGCGTACATTTAAATATGCGTATGCATGTAAATGTCAAATTATTACATTTGTTGACTTCTAAGTGTGCGTTCATGCGTTGGTGCAACATGCGAGTATGCATCGTGTGGCACATTTGTGCGCCCAGAAAATGGTTTTATGCCACCCCAACGGATTCATTGTTGTACTTGGTACATATGTACATTGCAATCGTGCATGTGTGTGTGTGTGCGTGTGTGTTTGGTAAATCTCAATAATTTGTCATGGAAAAATTGAGCATAAATTACAAAATACTTAGTGCCTGCTTACATTGTACGCCTGCATGCATACCTACACATGCACATACATGTACATTTGCTAGATTTCTCAAACAGTTGTTTGCTCTTACAGTTATTACTACTCTATTGCTGCTATTGTTGTAATGGTGTTGGCCGTATTCGTTGGCTTTGTTGGCGGTGGTTGCATGGTGGTCTCCACAACTGAATTTTAATTAGCCTAAGTGTTGGAAAAAGAAACATACTTAAATAGGGAGAAAAAATATATACAAACAAATCTGGCTTTACAGGTGTATTTCAGTTTTTTATTATTTATTTTACTTGGCTCCCCGTTTATTGGATCGTGAAGGGAGCATAAATACACTGAAGGAATCTATAATTCCATAAAGAAAAATAAGTAAATAAATGGCGCGTACACTTCTGTTAGGTGTTTAGCCCTCCTCCTATTTGTAGCGTGTGTATTGAAGTTGCTCCACAGATGGAGGGATCTAGAATTTTAAGCTAACTCAAAATGGTATGTTTTTTATGAGGAGCTTTTTTTCAAGGCAGAAATACACTCGAAAATTTGCCATTGTCTGTCAAGGGGCGACCGCTTTTAGAAAAAAACTGTTTCACGCACGTTGTTTCGAACCTACGCACTTCCGAATGGCAGTTACACACCCACCCATTTGGCTACGGCGGTCGCCATAAACAGCTACGCACATTTGCTTGTTCTCGAGGTATTGCGCTGCTCATGCGGTTTTCTGCTTACTACACCAACATTTATTTTTTTCTTCAAGCTCAACAAAACACCTTTTAATGTTACTGGTTTTCCAGTATTTTATATTCAGATGCCTAACCTAATCCAGTGACCACTTCATGAAGAAGCCGATGCTTCCTTCTACAACATCGAAGAAGCAGCCATAGAAGCGGAGTGCGCTTCTGTATAACTAACATAGAGTTGTTCTTGGAGGGCGGCATGAATAGAACATTTAAGTTCACTGGTGGTAAACCAAAGCTTCCTACCAATATTTGGAGGTACTATTAAAGTGGACGTTCCTCTATTTGTAGTCAGCAACAAGATGCACTTCACAATTTGGCGGTTAGCTCGATCAAACGCTTGATAGAAAAGAGTGAACGCGCAATTTTATGCCGCCTCTACGAGCGGCAGATGGTTTTTTATGAGCAGCTTTTTCATACCAGATCTGCACTTGGAAGCTTGCCACTGTCTACCGAGAACTGATCGATATTAGAAAAAAAATTACGTCTATCACATAGTGCTTGCTATCCAAGGTTTCAAACCTGTGCAGTGTTTGATGAAAGTCACGCACCAACCCACTTTACTAAGGCGGCAGAGTACAACATGCAAGAAAAAATCACTCGCAGTCAGAGCCAAACTCTTTGAGCGGAAAATTTTCATCAAGTTTATTTTTATTTCAACCAATGTGATGGGTTTTTGTGTTTATTAGGGGGATTTTTACGTGGCGGGTCCTAAACCCAGCGCACAATCAGATGATTTATATTGCTTCGCCTTCTCACACTAGATCTTGAATGGTTGTTCGGAAGCTACCCAGAGGCTACCCGGAGCTGGTGAGCTGCTTGGACCGTACGCAGGCGCATTGTCCTAGCCCATGCCAAGTGAATGACGATCAGGGACTTTCCCACTTGCGTGGACTTCTACATACATGTCGAACCATCCTTTAGACCTAGAAAATCCACAATCGACCAGATATTCACAATACGGCAAGTCTTGGAAAAGACCCATAAAAGGAGAATCGACACACACTATCTTTTTGTCGATTCTAAAGTTACATTCGACAGCACGAAAGGAGTTTTCTATAGGCTGCGATATCTAAATTTGGTATCCTCGCAAAGCTAATACGGCAATGCAAACGATGTTGCTCAATACCAGCAGCGCCGTCAGAGTTGGGAAGAATTTCTCCGAGCCGTTTCATACCAAGCGAAGTTTCAGACAGGGTAACTCGCTGTTGTGTGACTTCTTTAACCTGATGTTGAAGAAGATCGTATGAGCCGCAGAACTTAATCGCTCACGCACAATATTTTTTGTAAGAGCGTACAGTTGTCGGCTTATTGACACTATCGGTCTTAACAACCGCGCTGTTAGTTCTACCTTTTCGAAACTGGATAAAGAAGCAAAGCTAATAGGCCTAGTGGTAAAAGAGGACAAAACGCAGTACCTCCTGTCATCATCAAACAAACAGTCAGCGCACTCGCGTATCGGCACCCACGTCACTGTTGAAAGTTATGATTTCGAGGTTGTAGAAGACTTCGTTTATTTAGAAACCAGAATTAATACCGATTAAAATGTCAGCCTTGAAATCCAACGTAGAATCTCTCTTGCCAACAAGTGCTACTTTGGACTAAGTAGGTAATTGAGTAGTAAGGTCCTCCCTCGATGAACAAAACTAACACTCTACAAGACTCTCATCATGCCCGTCCTAATGTATGGCGTCGAAGCGTGTACGATGACAACATCCGATGAAGCGACGCTTGGAGTGTTTGAGAGAAAGATTCTGCGTAAGATTTTTGGACCTTTGCACGTTGGCAATGGCGAATATCGCAGGTGATGAAACAATTATCTGTACGAATAGACATAGCGGAATGAATAAAGATCCCGCAGCTTCCTTTGCTGGGTCATGTCGTCGGAATGAATACAAATGCTCCAGCTCTGAAAGTATTCTCTGAGATACCAGCTGTTGGTAGCAGAGGAAGAAGAAGGCCTCCTCTGCGTTGGAAAGATCAGGACAAGAAGGACTTTGCTTCACTTGATGTGTCCAACTGACGCCAGAAAAGACAAGAAAGAACCAACTGGTGCACTTTGTTAAACTCGGCCAAAATCGCGTAAGCGGTTATCGCACCAATCAAGAAAAAGAAGAATGTGATGCAGTAAGTAAAAAATTGTTTTTCATACAAATCGATGCTCCCTAGTACTCATAGTATGGATTTGCAATGCTCTATACCAAATGGGCAAACATTACCTTGGACAAGGATTTTTTGTGCACTCATCTCTTCTTTGATGACCCCCAGTAAAACTGTCTGCTTATAATTTCTGTAGAACGAATTGACCCACTAACTCTCTTTCTAATAGGCTTTCATGATACATGTTTTGAAGAAGGGTAAAAGGAGCTGATTTTGGTAGCTGGCTCAAGGTTAAAATGTGCTACAAAAAAATTTGCATTTTAATTTTACTAGAGCATCCTTGCACAGAATTGTATATGAAGTAATTTTATATAAAATACTAGCTATACCGGCGCGCGTTGCTACGCTAACAACTAGAATAAATTTAAGAAAAATAACTCTAAAGAAAAATCAATACACAAATATTCAATATGACAATCGGTTGAACGGGACAGAAGTTGCTACTCTGCAGCGCCACCTGATGGCGAGTGGCATAAATGAGCATATTCTACAAACCTTCTCCGTGGAAAAATTCATATATATACCAATTTTTATAAAAATCGGTCCAGTAGTTTTTGAGTTCATCGATGACATACAGACAAATATTAATTTTTATATGTATATAAGATTTTTGATAAGCTATTCAAACTTTTGCACAAAATTTAAAAAATTTAACGCTCTGTGTAAAAAATTCTGACCTTCTGGATTAGCAAGGATGAAAGATTACCAGGGTTGGTCATCCAAAGCAAAATCGTGAGATTAACTTCGGCTAACACGTCACCGGGACTCGGCAGCCACATCATACCGCCGCCACAACCCCCATAACGCAAGAAAATAAACTGATTCCTTCAAAGTCGCTGAGAGCCGGTTAACTAACTGGTGTTCGTCACACCTCTGCATTCAGTACATCGTGCTGCATTAGTACTGACTCCGAAAAAGTTGATACAGACGATAGTCTCTTTTAAGGGGTTATATACAGTAAGAATTTAAAAAAAAAGATTTTTTTTAATTTCATTTTCTTAATGTTTATATATTTAAGAATACACACAGAACATTTCATATCGTTCAGGTGAATATTTTCGAAGTTACACGCAAATTTGAAAAGGCGTTTCAGGGTGCTTGAAAGTACAAGGCCGGAGCGGTAGCGAGTTTTTCTCAAAATGGTGTTTTCAAAGTCGGTCTCAAATTTTAACACGAGCTTCTTCAATATATTTTTTTTGTAATTAAGCGAAGACTTTTTTCCACCGATAATTTTTGTTTTTATAAACAATTTAAATCCGAAATTTTGGTCAAAATTTTTTTTTAATTTTTTTTTTTAAGGAACCGCCATTTTGTCAAACAAATTTATTTTGCTTATTCCTTCTATAAATTACTAGATTTAACATTACTTTAACGAAATCTGTTTGGTTTTTTAGCTTCAGAGGATCCAGTTCAGAGATATTGTGGTCACCGCAAAACGTCTTCTTCGAGAGGAGCTTCCGGAGATCAGCAGTAGCCCGTTTACAAATAAATATTTTTACTAACAAAGTCTTAAACAGTTAAAAGATAACATAATATGTGTACACATTTTTAGATCAATAAATTTTAAAGTTTTCACAGAAAAAATACTGGAAACTTCGCTCTTTTCGGTCTTCTCACTCTATATAACCCCATAAAGTTATTTATACAAAGCTACGTCTTTAGATGTGGCTACTGTCCACCCATCTCACTTCACTTAAACAGTTTTTTACCACTCCAAATCAATCTGCAACTTTCCAGCCCGGCACACCTAATACCAACTGCCACTGCAAGTGAAAAGTGGTAGCGAAATAACAAACAAACAGAGTTATTCTAGCATCCATGGCCTAATAAATTCCAACTCTGCCAACAGCATCCTGTCCGGACGACAGTAATTCCCGTACGATTAGCCAGCTACTTCTCCACCGCGGACATATAAACTTGTCTAAACATTTTACGACCTTAAAATAAAATTTTATTGCCTTCAAAACTCTTCATATCTATTGTTATTAAAGTTTATCAGCAGCCTAAAATCGCCATGGCATCCGAGCAGCATCCTTTCACTATGCAGAGTACTTTCTCACATCCCTACCCACTCCAAACAATACTAGAACAAAAAAAAAAAAAAAAAAAAAAAAAAAACAAGAGAAAAAGAAAGCAAAGGTAGCAAAACAAGAACAAAAACGCCAACTAAAAAGGTGAACATATTTAGTAGTTACGCCCATGCAACACAAAAAAATTGTAATAATAAAACAATGAAAGCATTGGAACAGCAAAAAATTTTATCGCGTAACAATCAGCAGCACAAAAGTGACTGTCGCAGCAACAAAAGCAGCAGCAGTCTCGCTTATTTAGCTGAATATTGTTTCCTTTTGAGAATGCGTACACAACAACAATAACAACAACAACAACAACAACATTAAATGTTAAATGCCCACCTCTTTGACCCTTCCATAGCGCAGCAATTGTGACGGAGGCTGTTTGCTTGCTATTTGTTCTTGTATTGCGTACGTGTCGCATGATTTGTCGCTCAGGTTTCTTTTTTTGTCCACCTCACTTGGCTCCTTCGTCTTTTGCCGCCGCATCAACGCTTTTACATTGCCATTGTTCGGCTGGTTATGTTCAACTTGTTGTTATTTTTGTTGGTGTTGGTGGTGTTGTCGCTATTTGTGTTGTAGTTGCAGTTGCAGTTGCGGTTGAACAATTTAATATGCAAGTGATGCAACTACACTAAAGATCTCTTATCAGCTGCTGGCTAGGGAGAGTGAGAATGATGCTGATGCCATCAATTGGGCGCATTCACTGGTTTGCCGGCGTAGTCTTGGCTTGGTTTAGATTCCAGCTCAGGCTCAGACTCAGGCAGTTACGTTCTATGAACAACATCGAGTGCGCGCATTGGCTTATTTGTGAATCATTGAACGTTGAAATTGTAACGCCACGATTATGTTGTTCCCAGTTGCCCAGCGATTATTCTCAAGGCAACCACAGCAAAAAGGAAAACAAAGTAAAAAGTCAAATATCTGATGAAACCTCACTTGGAACAACCCATTCAAATATTTGTTGGTTGAAAAGTGCGTCTTATATGATGGTTCGGGGTTCATGACCCAATTTGGCTGATCTCTAAAAGAACTCTGAGTGAAAAATATTTAATTCGGGATTTAACAGTTTTGTACTTTTGGCTTTTATCTAAAAATGAGTGTTGGTACTGTTTTCCTCAAAACTAGTGGATTTACGTCAAAAGTATATCAACTACTCATCGCCTCCTAAGGTATTCACTGAAACAAATGTGCAAAGCTTCTTAAATATTCAGCAAGTTTTCCTCGACAGGGACTCAAAACGACATTTTTAAGCTATTTGTGCCACTTTCTTATCATTTTATTCGCCCAGCATATGCGTCTGCAATTCTCAGCCGGCTTAGGCAACAATTACTTGAAAGCACACTTGTTTACTCACCAAACGGCAATCAATGCCGGCTAGCCATGAATTTCCAACTAAGAATAAACCCCTTTGCATAGAGTTTGCGAGTCGCAAGTCTTAACCCGCTATTAATAATGACTTTAAATCTAAAATTATCATCAGGCTTATTGAACGAGTAGTAAACTTGGTGTGTGCCAGTATATCTCATTAGGAATGTTTCTCAATCTCCGTGGTCATAACCCGTTATTGAGTGACTGATTCGCATGGACTTCCGTGAACCTGAAGTTGGTATATCGACGAAAATAAATAAATAATGGACGGGCTCATTTCTGTTAGGTGTTTGGCCGAGCTCCTCCTCTTATTTGTGGCGTGCGTCTTGGTTTCGGTCCACACATGGAGGGACCTAGAGTCTTAAGCCGACTCCGAGTGGCAAATGGTTTTTGATGAGGAGGTTTCATGGCAGAAATGCACTCGGAGCTTTGCCATTGCCTGGCGAGGGGCGACTACTATTAGAAAAAAATTTCTCTCCGCCAACCCGGCTACGGCGCCCGCCACTCATTAGCAGCGCAATTATTTAGAGTCTCACGACAACCGGCTCCCTTACCTCCTAGATGCCACATTTCCTCTATTGAATATTGAAAAGAAATACGACAAATATATGACAAGATGAGTTTCGTTCGTCTAGAGCAGCCTTTATTTTTTCTCCTACATCTGATTATAAAAAAAATTCAATAAATATCTCTAGCCTCCTTCGCTAACAAATGACTCAGATTCTATTTCAAACAAAAAATTAAATGGTTTTAGTCCACCTTATTTTTCATAGCGGTACTGGTTTTACGGGGATATTCAATTGAGATAAAGTGGTATGTGGGCAACTCTATTTCATGATGTCTCTATGAAGAATAGAAGGTGAGTAACTTTCAGATTCTATTGAAACAATCATTTCAGTTAAGCTCTGAAACCTTTCTTGGCCTTCAAATCCACCAGCGGTATTTTAGTCATTCAGTTTTTGGCTCGCAGGTGATAGATCTCCGTAATTCGCCAATCCCTGAGCTATTCAAGCATGTGAGCCAAGATGTATGAGTCTTAATCTATCAAAACCAGGGCAGCTGATGTGGTTTCAGGAGACATTTTAGGTTCGTGTTCTTATTAATCGCTTACGCAATGCTAAACCAGCGTGCTAACCGGCTCTAGCAGGGCACACCAAGCGAAACTAAGTCTTTCTCCACCTGATATTTCCAAAGCAAAGGAGGGCACTCCATTTCTTTACTACCACCAGCTGGTACCGCATCGAATACTTTCAGAGCCGGAGCGTTTGTATCCATTCAGACGACATGACCCAGGCGAAGAAGCCGCTGAATTTTTATTCGCTGCGTTGTGTTTATGTCGTTGTAAAGCTCATATAGCTCATTGTTCCATCGCCTACATAACTCGCCGTTGTTAACGTGCAAAGGTCCAAAAATCTTCCGCAGAATCTTTTTCTAAAAACACTCCACGGGAGGCTTCAAAGGATGTTGTCATCGGCCCGGCTTCATGATGAGAGCATGATGAGAGCCATTAAGTTATGTTGAGTTTTACTAAATGAACTCCTAACATATATTCGATAAGAAGCTCTATCACTAAGCAGAGTAGCACCCACAGTAGAGCAGAGTACTCCATATGTGACATTAAGGACTTACTACCTTCAAGTGAATGATCTCGTCCAACGCTCGCTAAGCAAAAATCGATGCCCACCTGACCAAAAGCAAATCGCAGACAGGAACTCCTACATTCTTTTCGCACGAGAAAACTACCTAATTGATGGACTTATGGAAATATGGAATCTGATATGAAGCTTCATGCAATGTCCCGATGGCCTATATGTGACTATACAAGAGCTTAACACATTGTGGTCGGGCGTTTTGTGCCAGTGCATTACGGCTGGAGCGGGTAATTTATTGAAAAATGTGCGCGAATTTTATTGTTATTAAAAATCAGTATAAATTTAAAAAGGCTCTGATTTCTGCACTATACTATCGTCGTAAGCACCATGAATTACGCCACTTAACTAAAACTGAAATAAGAGTTGTTTTGAAATTAATTGCTTTTAAATTTGCTGGTATGATATTTACTGTTAAACACAATTTACCGTTATTATTTTGATTTGTATATGTTTGTACATCGTAATACTAGGTATGAGAAAGGGTAACAACAAACATTAATAACCCGTATATCTTTATTTCCCTTATTCTACCACCCATCTATAAAAACGTATAACTACGTGACCCGCGCTCTACCCACAGTTTGCGAAAAACGTATTTTTACGTGTCCCGCACACAATGTGTTAATAGTTGCCTACTAAGATGTGATCGAAAGCAAAGTCAGATATTTCCGAACTAAATTTAAACGCGTCATCAGTGACCTGGTATGACAAAAGTTTGAATGTAGAATATTTGTATGCAATCGGAATAAAAATAAGCAATTTACGGACCAAATTCGGAAACATTAGCAACGAGTCTAAAGGAGTGATTGCTTTTTGGAGTAAATGTGTATTTGATATAGACTAGCTCAGCTTGGACTGCACTTTAGCGACAGAAGCCCAAATATGAACTGCAGAAGATTCATCCGCCAATATTTACTACCTACTTTAAAGTATCCGTGAACAGGTCCGCTGATAGGTATGCACTGCTCAGTTCCAACGGAAATGAGCCTGAAGTACTTAAGAGTTTGGAGGTTTCTAAGATTCATGCCCTGGGTAGTGACTTTAGGGTTACAAAACCATTGCGTACATGCATTCGTTGGGTATAAAAAACGTGCCATCAAAAAGGTGTGCCAATTGAAGTCTGAGATGCATTTTCTGATTTGAGGCTATTTACTTGTCTTGCTCCGAAATTTCATTTTGGGTGTCACACGTACGGATTTTGTGCATTTAACATCTTTTATGTTTATACGATCAGTCGCTATCATTTTCGTTTTACCTAAGTTGTGCATGCCTTGTTGCCCTATAATATGAGACAATATTTTTATCTGACAAATACTGTATGATAAATTTCATCATGAGCTTGCCTGTATGTGCATATGTATGTCTATGTAGGGCAGATCGTACAACACTGCGCCTGTACGTGTGCCCCATTGAGCGGATGTGACGATGTGATGCTACGTGGCTGCTCCTGGGCCCATTCTTCCATGCATATGTGTGTATGTAAGTAAGCAGTTATTACCTGATGGCGCTCAATGAACTCTTCACATGTCCACTAGCTTTTTTTTAATTTTTTTTTTTTAAGTAGCTCACTTTTTCCCCCCGATTTTCACACACGACTATGATACAATTTTTTCTCTGTTTCCTTTTCTCCTTTTGTGGCAAGCAAAAGTGATTTTAATCTTTATGTTTTATTAGTTTTCTTTTTCATTAGGTGCTCAGACGTGCAGTAATTTGTTGGGCATTTTTGTTTTCTTATTTTATTGGGATCCACCTTTGAGAGTCACCAAATTTCTATGCCACCAAAAACAGACTTAAATATTATGTATTTCTGTATGCAACTGAGTGGAGTCTTGAAAATGTGTTCATTCGCCAACAATTAATTATGAATATCTTATTTTTATGTTGATCTTTGTGTGCATGTAGTGTGTGTGTGTGCGTGCGATATACATTGCATTATTGCTATAATTCTGTTGTTGTCTTTTGTTGGGGACATGTAGCTGTCGTTTATTCATTTAACTTACACGCGTTCTTGAGCACACACACACACACATATGCCCACATTTATATTCACATCTTTCGAGCGCGCTTATATGATTTTTGAATTATAGTTTCCGCTACTGATTATACACCATTGATAATGAGGCTACTTTTGTTTTTTGTATTGCCTTTTGTTGTGTTATGGTTTTTTATTATTTTAAATGTCCTAAACATAAATGGAATTTTTATGTTCATTTAATGAACTGAAATGCTCTCTGGATGCAGAATTGTGGTCAGTCATGGCTTTATGTATTTTTAGTGGAGAAGCGATGGAGGCAATTTTACCTCGGAATCTGCTCAAATAGCTCGGATTTTGATGATATGTATTTTTTTTAATGATGGTAACTAAAAATACTTCAACCTTTGCGCACCTGATTTTTCATTATTATTATGCCATACTCCTTTACGAGCTTAAGGATTCAACAAAAGTTCTCTAAACATTTCTATTTCTAGACATAAATCTCAGTTCATAAAGGGGGGAGCCTCTTTTGAGCCCTCAAAAAATCGATTTGTTCGTGTTTTTTTTTTTAGAAAGGAAAGAAATATTCGATTGAAACGAAACTTTCAGGTTTTATTGATATATGTATATTTCAACAGTCTTCTCGAATTTTTCCATTTAAATATATGTCATGTTATGCCTGGTACAAGCATTTTGCCGAGGCGCCTCGAGTGTGCATGTGTCGTGCGGCGGGAAAAATGCAGGTCGCAATTTTCATCTGAAACCAAAAACCCCAACAAATCAAGAAAATTAAACAAAAAGTGAGAAATTCAACAAATTTTCGCTAATTAAAAAAAAAATCATATATTTTGGATAAACAAATTCACTTTAGATTGTTTAAAAAGTGGGTTATCATAACTTTTTTAAGGTTTTTAGGTTCAACTGGAAGAAAATTCAATTCCGAATACAATCAATGTAATCTCGTTTCGATAAGACGTTTAACTTTTTCCCTATCTTTCCCGACAATTAGGAAAAATCGTAAAAATAAAACCCGAGAAATCGCACTTCGAGCGATCCAGCCGCTCGTATACCTGCACGACGCTTGCTCACAATTTCTTCTGTAACTCCGAAAATATTTTGAATTTGCTTCTGAAATTTTGAGGACACATTCTTGGATAGTTTTGGACGACATTTACGGAAAAAAACTCGATTTTTTGAAGCCTCTAAAGCAGGCTTCCCCCTTAAATCATCAATGCTCTGCCTCTTCTTCTCGTTCCTTGCGAGTTCCAAGTCAAGGCGGCATGCGGTATGTCCTCTTAAGGCTTTCGCAGAGTATGCCCTACCCATCCATATTTTCTTTTCTTTATTTCCGTGTTGATGCTATTTTGGTGTGTACTTCTCCAAATGATGAACTTTGTTGTAAAAAACGGATGGCGAGGCAGATCTGTATATGTCTGCAACGACAGCCAAGCTGCGCTAATGGCCTTAGATAGCCCTTCAACCACTTAAAGGGTAGTCGAGTACTGTAAATCCAGGTTAAACTATGTCAGCAGACATAATATCCTGATGTTAACATGGGTCCTGGGACACGTGGGTATCGCGGGTAACGAGAACTCTGACTCTTTACCCAGAATGAGCTCTAAGGCCAACTTCCTTGGCACGGAGCCCGTTCTGCCACTCCCTTCTGCAGCCATCAAAGCCACTGTTAGCAAACGGGTTACTCTAACCAAGCTTGGCAGGATGAGAGAGGCTGCAAACGGACAAAACTGATGTTACCTGTCATGTCCGACCGAGTGCAGGCAGCTGGTTCGACTGATGACAGGCCACTTTCGGCGAAGCATTTGAAAAGGAGAGGTATCTCAGACAATGCACTCTGCCCGGCCTTCGCTTGAATTTGGCTTGAGGTCTTTGGCACTGATGTCCTAAGCGCATTTTCTCTGCAGCTGTCCAGCGTTTTCTAGAATCAGACTTAGACTATTGGGCTACAATGTGCATAAAGTTCATTCCGGGTCTCTTAAGATTCATCAATGAATCCAAAAGATTTGCGGAAGAGTGACCTCAAACCGGTTTTTCAGTCTTACCACCCGTACTGTATCTATATTGTCTCGCTATTCCTTCCACTGTAATCTAACCGGGTGTACTACACTGAGCTTCCTGACTGAGTGCTTGGAATTGTCCAACTTCCCACAAATCTAATCTAATCATTTCTTTTCGACTCACCATTGAAAAATGTCGCTTCGACAATATTGGGCAACAATACAAGATAAGCTGTGGTATATAACCGAGCTGGCTGTCGAAGAAAAATTAAAGACACACCAACTTTGAGTGAGCACCGTCGCATGATTAAGTTTGCCAAAGAATGTGGTACGAGTTGACTGGAAACTAAAAATAAAAATTTTCGTTCCACAAGTAATTGCAGTCAAAGACTTGCTTCACCCTGGCTGGAATCACCCTACATATATTAGGACATTTTTTAAGCAAAACAAAAAAAAATATTTTTGAAATTTCTACAGTGGCTTAACACCTTACTGGGACTCCCGATTAAAAATATTTTTTATTATGCTTACTATATTTTTCACAAGTCTATTCAGGCTCTGATTTTTTAGAGCAAAATGCCGCAAGCAACAATCAAATTTACTTTATTTGAGTGTCTCAATTAGAATGCAACTCCTTTTGAATTCATAAAAACGGTCTCTTCCTGGACATTTTAATCAGCGTATAAATATTAAATTCGCAAAATAAAATTTTTAGTTCTTTACTCAACTTTGCAACTCTGCGCCTTTGTAGAGCCGCATATGTTTGGGAATATCATAATTTTTGAACTAACTGCTTTTAACTTCACTTCTTTCCCGCCATCTTGGTTCACCTACAAAAACAAAAACCCTACCAAATTTTCTACTTTTGCGCTTGTGGCAAATTTGTTATGCATTTCATGCTCAATACGATTTGTTTGCCGCACACGTGCAAATCCAGCTGAAGATATGCCTGTGCAGAAGTATGCAGAGTGAGCCGCCGTAGCCAACTGTAAGGTCAACGGTATTCGACACAACCGCACAGCTAAGCCAATCACTAGGCCAAACGAGCAACGAATGAAGGGTCGGTCCTCTGTCAACAACGAAGGCTAATCAAAGCCTGCATTTGAGTGATAAACAGAATTCACTCTCGGCGTATGCAACAGTTGCAGACACAAAGGCAAAACGTCACAACATAAAGCACAAGCGACAAAGTGCACACTTGTTCGGTCGTGGCACTCGCCAAGCAGTCAGAACTGTTTGACAGTCAAAAATGAAAATGGCACGATTTGATTCCTATGCGTAAATGAGGGTGGACGTGTGAGTGCAGGATAACGGGGAGAGAGCCGTCATGTGATGCTGTGATTGTTTTGTCGCAAAAGGGACGCGACCATATAATTGCGATTAGTTACGCTAATCGTCACCTCAATTTGAGCGTGACACGCATTTCGTAGTGCAGCGCGCATAAGTATGTATGCAAACAAACAGAAACATAATCACAAAAACAAAACAAAAAACACTAAAATAAGCAGGATAATACCGTGAATGGTGGCAATAACAATAAAAATTGTTAGGCCAGACTGGGGAAATGCCATTAAAATTTCAAAAATATGTATGTATTTTTATATGCCTGCATACAATAATGCAATGAAAGCGGCTGTAAAAATGTGCCACATAAACATATTAAACTGCAGTCGGGGAAAAAAATTTAAATTTGGAAAATCCTTCAAAGCTGCTTGGAGGAACTGCCTGTATGGACCTTGAAATTTTTTATGAGCTCTTTGGAAATTCCATTTTTGGAAGTACATATATATCCGTGTAAGTACTTACGTATGTGCGAGTGTGTAATGTAACGAAAACACAGCGCCGTTATTAGATGCTGTTGTGACACTTTCCACAAATACAATTAGGCAATTGTAAATTGGTTGCCGCGGCACACAGCAGTAGTTACTCACTATTGTGCGCGCGCAGCGATCGTAAACAGCCCGAAGCGTCTCTACACCGGCTGATCGGCAAAAGCCAATCTACTAACAAATATGCATGTATGTATGTGTAAGTAGCTGATTCCCGCTGTTCGCTGTTCGTTGGTCGCGAACGATGACTTCATTCACGCGCAGCTTCGTGCTGTGTCATTGCTACTCAGCAGTAATATTTAGCCGCTGGGTTAGCACCACGACGTCTAGCTACTGGACTACTGAGTGACTGGGCTACTGAGCTGTTGAGCTGTTGAGTTACTGCTACCAATAGTAACAGAAATAATCGATGACCAAAAATATTGAATATTGCAAGCGATCCAATTAGAATTCCTGGTAGCCGAGAAATGGTCAAGGAATTCGAAGCAAACGACGACACACGCGTTTGTTTGTGGCAGTGGCACTTAATTAAAGGTTTAAGCAGATCAACAAATGCGCATGCGATGCGATGTCTTAACCTTTAGGTGCTATGGGAGGAATTTATTTATTCAATAATGGCTAACAAAATTCAGAACAGACATTTAAGAGATTAAGTCAAAACTACAATTTCGAAATATTTAAGATTATAAAAGGTATAATTTAGTGATCCTTTAACTCCCATATCGAGCATAGGGTATCAGCCAGTCCTTTTCGTCAACGGAGCCGGTTTTTTGCTAGGGATCTACGTTCCTTCCGCGATAATCCAAGAGACTTCATTTCAGCTTCTTTGAGCGCCGGGGTACCACCTGGGTTGATGCTGTTGGTTTGCCACAATGGAGCGCGGATGCCGAAAGATGATTTAGCTTAGCGTATTTACCGAAGACTTTTACTTAAACAAACAACAATATTTATATCAATAAGTTAATCAATTATACCTATAATAGCCTTTACTGTTTACAACCTCTTCTCACCTCTTCACCAAATTTTTGATGCCGTTCCGCGAAAAATCACCTGGTCTGTTGTCAAAGAAGCTGCTGAGCCAGTTTGTAAGGACCCCTTTAATGCCCCTCATACGGTTTGGCAGGGAGCGCAAAGGATGGTAATCGGCCCGTGCAAGGTCTGCGGAATACGGCGGATGCCGAATGACCTCCCTTTCGAGCTCTTTTCTTTACTTCATGTTGATGCATAGGCACCGTTTCTCATCTCACACAGATTGTAAGCGAGCAAGTAGATGTCATCGGTGTATGCCAGGTATCTGAGGAATGCCTTGCTTATCTGCCATTGGATGCCCCTCTGTTGATTGCTAAAAGTCAGCGCTCAAGACGTCTTTGATGGCAAGAAGAAATTGAATTGGTGACAGTATGCAGTCTTGCCGTTCATCACTTAGCGCATGAAAAGCATCGGGCAGTTTTGCTATAAGAAGGACGTAGCAACTTGCGTCACTGTAGCTCTCCCTTGTAAGTGCAACAAGTTTTTCAGGAATACCTCTTCTCCTCAGCGCAGCCAAGATGGTCTTCCGCTTGGACTGTCAAAGGCCTTTTGAAAATCGATAAATAGTAGATGTAGGTTATACCCAGGCCCGGCAGAAGACTTTCAGCCTGGGTGGGTAGTTGGTTAGGGTGAAGGAGGAAGGGGGGGGGCGATGTCGGCAAGAAAAAAGATTTTTTTTAATTTTCAAAAATTTGTTTACTATCACTTCTTATTGAAGTTACAAAATATTATCATTAAGATAAATATCGTAACTCTACGTATAAATAAGCAACCTACTTTAATAGAAACTCAGGTGCGCAATGCAAAAATTGCGGTGCGCTTTGCTTTTCGTGAAATAAACTGATTTAATAACTTTTCTAAATCAAGTTTGTCTGTAATCTCGCGATACACATGTAAAATTGCAATATTATTAAGCCGATCCTGTGACATTGTAGACCTTAAATATGATTTGAGTCGACGGAGAATAGAAAAACTTCGTTCATTTGAACAAGATGAGCCAGGAATCGTGATGAGCAAGCGAACAAATCGCTGGAGTTCTGGAATAATCCCTCTAACCCATTCATATTTTTTTAGAAAATCTACAACCTCTCTCAAGTTATTAGCTTGCTCATTTTGTCTTTTTAGAAGTTCCATAAACATGTTTCTGTCGCTAAGCAAACGTTCTTTGTCAAAATCATCTTTATAAAATTTCACAATGACATCAATGTCTGCGGCCTGGCCGATTGGAAACCTTTCCAACAATTTGAAAAATTGCGCGGAATCATTTTCAAATCGCCTTCTCAGTGACGAAATTAATTGATCATAAATTTCGATGTACGACTTTCTGAAAAAATCTTTAGCAGTCTTGAATTGAACGTTTGTGGTTGTACCTGTATCGAGGCGTTTCGGAATTTTTCGTTGACGCGGAATTCGTGGTTCGTCAATTTCGAGATCCTCAGCTGCTTGGACGCTTTTTTGCCAAATTTCTTCAAATTTGGAGTCACGAGAAGCGTTTAAAACGTCAGTCATTGCGCCGACTTTTTCGTATGATTCGATGACGGAAAGATTCATCTTTTGCAGGTCTTTGTTCAATATTTCGATGCGATCAAACATTTCTATTAACATGTTCAAATAAAACGTACAATCAAAAGACTCCATGTAATCGTAGAATCCAGATGCCTTGGCTGACATTGCACTGTTAATTTCCTTGTCGACACTGCGATCATGGAAAAATTGCATCAGTTGAGCATAATTGTCCCTCACAGTTTTTAAAGATTTTATTCGTACAACCCATCTGTATCATGAAAATAACAAAATCAAAAAATCTTAAACATGTATGTATATTTCGACGTGCCATACGAAAACTAACACTTTTAAAATTGCCTACGAAAAATTACACTTTCAAAATGATGTAAGAAAACTAACACTTTTAATTTGTGCTGGCGAAAACGAAACAATTTTAGGTAGTACATTTTCTTCAAACAAAAAGTGAAAGTGTTAGTTTTCTTCAGACACAAAATTTCTAGTGTTAGTTTTCGTATGGCACGCCGATTTAAACTGAATAAAAAAAAATTGGTGCACTAAAATTTTTTTGAATTTCGTTAGACATGGTGCTAAGATGGTATTTCTAAAATCTTGTAATTAAAAAATAGCCAATTATATAACAGGAAGAAAAAAAAGTTTGCACAAAGTTCAGGGGAATTTTTCAAAATTTGCTAAACGGCCATCAAAATTTTCACCTTTTTTGGCAGAATTTTTAGAAATTTTCTGAGTACGCAGTTTTGTAGGCCAGCCAATTTGACTGTAATAATGTGCAAGCTAGAAGTAGCGAAATTTCCCTGATTTTTTAGAATTTTTTTCGTCGAAGGTTTTGCCTAATTTCTTCCATACAAAAAAAAATTAATTCTAAACATTCTGCCAAAAAAGGTGAACATTTTGATGGCCGTTTAGCAAATTTTGAAAAATTCCCCTGAACTTTGTGCAAACTTTTTTTTCTTCCTGTTATATAATTGGCTATTTTTTAATTACAAGATTTTAGAAATACCATCTTAGCACCATGTCTAACGAAATTCAAAAAAATTTTAGTGTACCAATTTTTTTTTTTATTCAGTGTATACATTTTAAAGACGAAATTTCGATTCCTTATCAATACCTGGTCGGGCAATAGGCTGCAAGAGAAGGCAAGTTTTCCTCTCCCTCGTTTTCCGCTTGAATCTGTAAATCTCTGAATTGTGCAATTCGTTTTGGAGAGTCTCTAACAAAGTTTATAATTTCTCTTAATATTCCAATGCATTTTCTTGCTGATGACATATTTTCAATCGCATCCTGGACAACGAGATTTAAATTATGTGTTAAATTGCAGTGTACATACAATGCTCGAGACTCTTTTTCAAGAATTCGCGTCTGCAATCCCGAAATATTGCCAGAAACATTGGAAGCTCCATCGTAACACTGACCCCTGACTTTTGACAATGGCAAGTTGTATTTTTGGAAGATTTCTTCGACAAGATCGAACAATGTTTTGACCTTTGTGTCCGAAGTCGAAAAAAATGAAATAAAGTTTTCTTTTGCTGTCAAATCTTCGGAAACAATTTTCAGACAAACAGATACTTGCTCGATTCGGGATACATCCGAGGTTTCATCCAATTAAATGGAGCAGTATTCGGCGTTTCTTATGTCTTCTATAATTTCCATTGAAACTGTGGTGGCCATTAGTTCGAGGATTTCATTTTGACTTCTGTGGTGTAGCCATTTATGACCATCTCTTTGGAGCCAAGCTTTCAGTTCCACGACACCTTCTGCACGGGCCTGTAGGAACGTCATGAAGTTCGATCTTTCATCATTGTTGTCTCCTCTTATAGGCAAACCTTGTATAGCCAGTGCTTTCAATGTGCTGAATATTTTTAATAACGCTGTACGATTATCCATCATCTGCTTGAAATGGGCTGTCGATATTTGCTGAACCACGTTAGTTTTTGCAACGTTCAATAATGCTTCGACGCAATTGAGGTGTAGGCAAGTTGTTGAATGAATTTTTAGTCGATCTGCTCCATGCTTCCAGTTTGAAAAACCGTCGTCAACCCAGGCTTTCTTAGATTGGACTTCACGCGTGTGCAAATTGATGACTAATTTCCGTTCGCATGCATCAGTACAATCAGTGCAAAATCCTTTATCATTTTTGATTATAAGCCATGGATATTGTTCTTTATAGCGTTTGAAACACGGGGGTGTGGTTAGACTTTTTGAAGTATCTGAAAAAACATGAATACAAATATAAATGTATTTCATGCACATGTGTATAAAGAGCTATTTTTTACTTACGTTTTTTAATATCGTTTTTATTGCTTTCTTGGTATTGATTTTGATTGCAATCTACTACATCAACGCGCTCGTCAGCTTTAGTATACTGAATTTCTGTCAGTTGTTCCACCTCGACTTGTCTAACCGCATCTTCCACGCTCACTTCGTTATTTCTTTTCCGTCGCACTATAAATTTATCCATCGTTCTTTTCACTTCAACCCCCTTTCCAGTTTCTTTTCTTTATTTTCGTTTCATCACTACTTTTTAACAATAGACATGAAGGTCGACAGGGCTGCCAGTATTTTTTTCAAAATCACAAATTAGGGCTCTGCAATAACAAAATGACTGTGGGGAAAAGTAGGCATCGCAATACCAACGCATATTTCGATAAACTCGATAGTTCCATAATTTCCAATCCTAGTTAGCAGCTGTAACATGCTAGTAAAATTTGGTGATTTTGGCGATTTTTAAGGGAGAATACTGGCAGCCTTGCAGGTCGAGTTAGTTGAACAGCTAATTTTTACTTTTTTCATTTTCAATTGCAAGCATAGTTGTCAAAATCAAGGCGCTTACATTTGTTTGTGTGTGTGTGTGTTTATGTTCTCGTTTGTACTTTGACAAGTCTCTTTCATATTACACTAACAAATACATGGGGAAAGCTACTGCGTACACCTAACATGAATACACCTTGATTCAGCTGATTGATTTCTGGCACGTACTTTACTGCCAGTCTCAAAAAACATAAATTTTTCGAAAAATGTCATCAAAATCTGGGTGGGTGTTTTACCCACCCGGAATTTTCTGAGTGGGTACAACTACCCACCGTACCCACCTATTTTGCCGGGCCTGGTTATACCTAAATTCGCCACATTGCTTGATAATAATTGTGAGCGTATTTACTTGACCGGCACAGGTTAAAATTAAATTTTAACGAAATTAATAATTATGAAACTAAAATAACAAATATTTTCGTAGTATTAGCTCTCAGAAAGGTCCAAGTCCAACAAAGGTTGAGAGATAATTAAAGTCCGACAACGTTCTAACGAGTGCCGCATCAGCACTTTATAATGTCAAACTAAAGCCAACGCGAAAAATCTTAAAACAACGAAAATTTCTGCAAGGAACATTAAATTGTATTCTTTTTGGTCAGTCGATTTCGAAGGACTTGGCTTCACTTGGTGTGTCCAACTGGTGCCGGTTAGCACGAGAAAGAAACGATTAGCGCGCTTTGTTAAACTCTGCGTAAGCGGTTATCGCGCCAATCAAGAAGAAGAAGCAGAAGATACCAGTGGATTTCGTCCTTTATACTCCTAAGCCATCTTTGAACCAACCTGTGAATTTATAGAATTTTGTTAATTTGGGCAAACTTATTTTCGAGATCTCTTCAATGCAATCAAGAAAGGCGAATCGGAGCGTGGAAAGTTTATTTCTGTATAGCGCAATGCATGTGCACGGGAGATGTTCCACGGTTTCCGTTTCTTTAATATCTTGGCAGCTTCGACAAAAGTCATTATGCGCTACCCCCAGTCTATTTGCATGCTTTGCAATCAGACCATGTCCTGGTAGTAGGTACCAGAATCGTATTTCTCAGATCCTATCCTCTCCTGACTCAGTAGCGATTTTGTGCAGCCGTGGTTCCATTCTGGCCAGTTAATGCGGTTAATATTGTAATATAATTTCGAATTTTGAAAGATCCCATTTTATAAATTAAGCAACCAAGGGTTAAGCATAAAGCTTCAGTTTGCGTATGCAACACTTTTGTCAAGGTTAGATCTTAAGTTAATGGAGATCCGGCAAAATTTTGCATGCAACACCCATAAAAAATTCGCGCATCCATTCATACATGCATTCACACACACACACACATACATACGCTCATGATGTCATGCAAATTTGCTAACGAAAGATATTTGGCAAACCAAACCATAAAGATCGCATTGGCAATGAAGATTATAAAATTAAATCTCTCAGCCAATTTAAGCAATAAATCAAACGATTTCTGTTGCTGCAGAAAAGTTATGCTGCATGATAATTATAACTAATTAGTGAACGTTCGCCACCCAAAGGTTGCGGCACGCTTGGCGCTGGAACAGCTTGACTGCGGTTTCCTGCTCGAGGCGGCGTTGCATGACAACTTCAACGGATTTGAGGGGCCATAGAGAGATGAACGCAAGCAGCAACGCATGGTGGGGGGCTCAGTACAACATAACTGTACATTTCGCATTGACAATTGTTGTCAAAAACTATTGATTGTTGTGTTTATCTATTTAGTTTTTTTTTTTGATTTTTTTTTTTTTTTTTGTCAATTTGTCAGGTGTTGGCATTAAAGGACAAACAATGCCAATGACAAGCGAACAAAAATCGGGAAGTGTTTTCATTTAAAGAAATAACAACAAAGCAACTGAGGAAGAATAATAAAATTAAAAGCAGCCTTAACGGCTGCACCAGAGCAACAGTGGAAGCTGAACGGCTGTGTAGAAAGTAGAACACGGCAAGCAGCTGTATTTTGGAGGCACAGGACACAAGCAAGATGTTACACCACACACCCACACACACACACATACACAGATGATATACATGGATGATAGATCCAGAAGAAAGAAGTCTTACACATGTCCTGAAATTTTGCTTTTCTTTTCAATTTTCTGCTTTCCCATATTTATTGAATTGTTTGATTCTGTGTAGGTATTTACAACAACATATCGCCTACCGTTGAACGCCGATCCTGTGTGTTTGTATGTATTTATGTATGTATGCACTTCCTCTTCGCAACGGCATTCGCTCAATGGAGAAAATCGTATGCCGCCTATGGAGGCTACTCCTCCGTGGGATACCTTTGCGGCTGTGGCTTTGCAATGTCACTCAGTACCTTCAAGAATCAAAACCATTTCGTGCTTACATACATATGTACATACATCTGCACATATAAGTTACTGTGTTGAGCTGCGTGTATTTCGTGTCAACGTGTCGCCGTGTAATTCTTATTTGTTAGAGACTCTTTTGTCTACACAACTAAGAGATTTGATCAGTTTTTAATGAACTTCATTCATGTTTGAATGACTTTGATCGGCTCCGCTCGCTGGTGACTATTCATCGATACCTACCTATGTTTGAACGCATGTATGTGAGTACGCGTGTATGTTTGTTGGTGCGTAACAATGAGCACTCGAACAATACCTGTGCGTCAGAATGTGCATGCGGCTTCAGAAACTGAGCATCGCTGGCACAGTTGATCACATCATCATCATAAATAAACAAATATTTGATACAAAATGCCATGTGTCCATGGAAATGGAGGGGTGCGTATGGACATTGGCATTTTTGAAGATCTGTGAATATCAAAGTACTTTATATAAGCATGTAAATGTGTATGCGTGTAAATATTTGTGCATACTTGTAAGTGCATACATTGTAAGATTTCAGAGGTCACGAAAACTCGTAATAAATTTGTGACATTACTGTTTGACATTCCACTCAGTTTTCTGTTTGTCGGAATTTCGATATTTTTAATTGGTTGGTAAATTCCATTGGGCAGTTTATTTTTAAGCAAATGACATATGTAAAAATGTACATATCTTGGTTGTTTGATTTGTTCTTTAGTGCCACAAATTCGAATAATTATTGCAATTTTTTCTGCTGATGGCAGAAAAATCCACTCAGGGTACGTGAATGAGCGCTTTTTGAGTATTTTTTATATAACTCGAGATTACATTGTACTAACATCAGTCACTCAACTAAAACATTGGCAAAGAATGCATAAGAAAGCACTCAGATAAGTAACAGTTCTTTTTTTTTTGTCGGGACAGACTAGCAAGTACAGCACTCAGATACAATTAAGTCCATACTGCACTCGGATTCCTTTTTAATTTTCTTTAAATTTATCCGACCTTCGAAGAAATCAGAGTAGACCTTGTGGGGCTAAGGAACCAAGCTGGTCGCTTCTTAACACATCAGTGCCAAAGACCTCAAGCCTGATTCGAGCCAATGTCAGGCAGACGCACAAAAAGTGGGCCTCCGTCTCATCGTCCTCTCCACATGCGGGGCAGAGTGCACTGTCTGAGATGCGCACCTTTTCTATGTGCTGTTGGTCGGACATGACAGGTAACATCAGTTTTGTCCATCTGCAGCCTCTCTCATCCTGCCAAGCCTGGTTGTGGGTTAGAGTAACCCGTTTGCTAACAGTGGCTTTCATGTCGGAATTTCGATATTTTTAATTGGTTGGTAAATTCCACTGGGCAGTTTATTTTTAAGTAAATGACATGTATCTTGGTTATTTGAAGGGAGTGACAGAACGGGCTCCGCGCCAAGGAAGTTGGCCTTAGAGCCCATTCTGGGTAAAGAGTCAGGGTTCTCGTTACCCACGATACCCACGTGTCCCAGGACCCATGTTAACATCTGGCTATTATATCTGCTGACATACAGAGATTAACTTGGATTTACAATACTCGACTACCCTTGAAGTGGTTGAAGGGCTATCTAAGGCCATGACCGCAGCTTTGCTGTCGCTACAGACACATGCAGATCTGCCTCTCCATCCGTTTTCCACAACAAAGTGCATCGCTTCTTGAACAGCATATACCTCCGTCTGAAATACAGATGCGTATACTCCAAAAACAAAGTACACTTTTGTCCCGCGGGCACCATGCTCAATTTTGGAGCCATTCGTGAAAATGCGAAAAGTGGCACAGGTACCCACCAGTACTCTCAAGTCCTTCTCACTAAGTTTTAGGAGAAATGTCGCTAATTTTCTATTAAGTTGTTACACGAAGCTCTTTGTTTCTCTGAAGCAGCCCAATTCAGACCAACATAAATGAAGAATTAACACCTAGAAAAGTTTCAGGGCCTAGTGGTATACTTGCAGAGCCTTCATTAGCCAGTTTAACAGCCAACTCGTTCCCTATCTTATTCTACAATGTCCAGGTACCTAAATAAGACAAAATTTGTTGTGCTTTGCAACACTGTTCAGTTTTGTCTTACATTCACCGACTAATTTCGAAGAGCAGCGTGGGTTAGTAAAGGCTCTCAGTGCAGCTTGACTGTCACTACAAATTCCGAGAGGTACTACTGCTCGTCACTTCTACTACTACTACTAATACCCCGCCACTTTTTCTGAATTAGCCGGTATGCTACATTCAAGATGGCTTCCGTTAAGAGTACCGTAGTCAACTGCCCTATAGCGTAGGCGTACTTAGTGTCTGAAGTGTGCTGAAGTCCCGTTAATAGGTTCTCTGGACTTAACCATTGATCTTTATCTGTGATCAAAACGTCATACTTCCACTGAAGTTAACGTAGGGCTCCCGATTGTTCGCTGGCATCGAGAACAATATGCACGGCTCCGGCATCTGTTGGCATTTCTGACAGGGGCCAGTGTTTTCTTCGTTTCTTGAGACTCCGTTAAACTTGACCCTGTACGCCGCCTTCATTGCTTACTCTCGGATTTGAAGATCTAGAGGTTGGAAGTTCAGAATGTTGTTATAGCAGCAATACTAAGCGCTGTCAGTGCAGTGTATATCACGGGTCGTCTTCGTCTAACTCATTTAAAGGTAGGCCCAGTAAAGTTGCTGTTTCGACAGGTTCACTCCAGGGGGAGAGGAGTGTTAGATGAGTGGGTTTAGTGGGGCATGTGAAAAGGTGGTTAGTGTCGTGCGGAATTCCTTCACATGCCGGAAATAAGTTAGGTATGTCGGGGTCAATTCTGGATAAGTGGGAGTTTAACCTGATTCAACATCCAGAACGTAATTGTGCCAGTATTACGCGGGTTTCACGGTGAAGCTGAAGCTCTTCATCTGCTGTAGATCGTGGTTGGACTCCAATTACAGCATTCGATTGTCGAGAGCTTAAGAGGGTGGTGATGGTATCCTGATCAGTGTCGTTTATTGTCTGTCTATATACTGTCTGGTCCAGTAGATGTCGGTCTGCTTTGTCAGGTGGTGTCTTCTGAAGTGCCTGGGAGGCGCCTCTGGCTCAAGCAGGTGTCTCCAAGAGTGAAACCTGCAGTAGCACCCAAGCAGAAACTATTTGGTGAGTAGTTTATTGTGCTCCTTTACCGGGAGCATCTGTGCCTCGTTGTGAAGGTGTTGAAGAGGGAACATCAGGAGGCAACCCACCGCTATCCGGATAGCAGGGTTTTGGCAAGTCTGAAGCTTTATCCACTGCGTGTCGCTAGTTCCAGGCGACTAGACAGGCGCAGCGTAGTTTAGAACTGGCCGGCCAATTGCCTTAAATGCCGATAGTAACATTTCTTTGCCTTTGCCCCAAGTGCTGCCGGAAAGCAATTTGATTACCTTGTTGCGATTTTGGACTTTAGGAGCAATTAGTGTTGCTGCGACGACAACAACAACAGATGTCGTACCATAGCACCTGCGATATTTGGATGCTAAAAGCTCCTAAAAATGCTCCTATCAACGTACAATTTGCGCGTCATAGTTTTCTTTCTGTCTCGCTTTCTCCATAGCATTAAACAAAGCACACGGCAAACACTACTAGCTTAAGGATTTAATCTCGAATATTGGTATTTTTTGTCACGATCAGTTATACTCTATCGCTCTCAAGCGGAGCATCCAAAAAAAGTTTATGCACCCTAAGGCATTAGTATAAAATATTTTAGGGAATGCCGGGGTTTTGCGCGCTAAGTATAAAAAGTGAAAGCTAATTGTTTAGCCTCTCCAATTACCCGGCGTGTTTAGAATGATACTCCACTAAACTAGCGACTTTTGCTACGACTTAGTAGTCCTTCTTATTGATATATTTCCTCGAATTGAGCATCAACTTGGAACTATCGAAAAGAATAAGCTGAAACTCATTACTAATGTTAATCTGTCAAATTTAGTTCTAGTTATAAACTCAACTTGTTGAAAGAGCCCAGCACCGACGACAACTGGCAATTCTTACACAATCGTCGCGCAAGAATAAGCCTTTTCCTAGATCGAAAGAGCAATCAAGCTAACTAGTCATGGTTATCAATTCACTAGAAGCGAAGCAGATCGATAATTTTGGATTTCTCTGCTGGTAGTGAGCATCAATAACGCAAAACCGCACATATAATAAATACTCACACCACAAATGGCGTTTAAAAGACGCAATAAAAGAATGGGTGTATGTGTGTGTGTATCGCACATGTATTGCTTGAGTCCTAGCTCAGCCTGAAAATCAGTCAGTGTAAGCAAATTTGTCTTTTGTCAATCGCCACATTTATGACAATCAACCAATACGTCCTCGCGCTCAAATGGCTTCTGCTCCCGCTACTGCGCGCACGCTGTGCTGCATATATAGAAAAATTTTGAACAAACAAGGATATAAATAAAATAATAAAAACTCCTTTCAAAACGTTTACACATTTACAGTTGCAATCATTTCATTTCAATCATATTTAACCTTGGAAGTACTGCCATTTTCACTTCTTCAACGCCAGTGTCCTTTTTTACAGTGGGCGTTACCCGAGCCGGTGAAACAAAAGGGTCTGCTTGGCTTCACAAATTGCTGTAGTACTGTGCAAAAATACAACAACATCAACGAAAATGTCAACCACAAAGGCATTTCCAGGATATGACTGATGCTTTTGTTGCTGCTTTGTCTATTTTACTTCCTTGGCATATTTTAGTTTCTCTTTTATTTGCCACAGTAAATGGCTTTGCTATGCTCATCGCCATCTTTAAAAGGTTTCAGGGATACTAAATAGCTGTTGTGGCCTTGAGATGCCTATTTGTAGATAGATATGCATATGCATGCACTTATGGCTACTTACATTTGCATGAATTTACATTCTGGTAGGCCACTTTAATTTAAACGTTCCGCAACACTGTCTTCGGGAAGCTGCCAATGACTCGAAAATATTTGCTTCGTATGCACGCATTTTCACTCAATTTGTTATAACTTGGTTACTGTAGTAATGCACTCGTATTTGTTGGAAGGAAAAATCCAAAAGCCGAAGTCAGAATAAAAAGACATGAATGCAGTTCCTTATATAGTGAGAGTCATTAATATACGGTTTAACTATTTCAATAGCCTGAATTTCTACTAAAGCAAAGTAAATATAACAAATGTGAATTTGTTGTTTAATTAAATAATTATCGATGTTAACACTTTTTAAAGGTGACGAAATTTTTACATCTGATTGCCCAGTAACTGTTTGAAGTCTTCTTATACAAGGCGAAGTCCAAAATAAACAACACTGAACTAAAATAGAAACGACAGGAGCTTTGTTCTGATAACTTGGAGATTATTTCTGGAAAATAGTCCACTCTGGCCTCGATACGCTGTTTTACGCGTTCTAAAAGCTTTTCGAAAGAGTGTTTCAGGTCATTGACCGGAATGCCCTTCATGTCCGGATGTCGGTACAAGTTTTTGGATGGTCTCTACGGACGCAAAACGTTTTCCTTTCATGGTCAAATGCAATTTTCCGAATGAGTAGAAGTCACAGGGAGCAACATCAGTCGAATACGGTGAGTGATTGATGGTTAAAATGTGATTTCTAGTCAAAAAATCAGTCACAAGAGTGGATCGATGAGATGGTGCATTATCATGCAACAAGCGCCAGCTTCCTGCCAATATTCAGGGCGAATTCGACGAATGCGATGCATCAACAGCCAAGATAGAAATTTGCATTGACGGCTTGGCCTGTTGGCATGAACTCCTAGTGGGCAATTCCTTCGGAATCATAAAAACTAATGAGCATCGACTTCGTTTTTGACTTCTCCAAACCCGATTTTTTGGGTGGTGGCTCGTCTGAAGCCATCCATTCGGCACTTTGACGCTTAGTTTTAGGTTCATGTTAGAAACACCAAGTTTCTGCACCAGTTACAATGTTGTACAGGAAGTTCTCGTCTTTTCTCGATCCTTTAATGAGCTCTTTCGAATGTTGAATTCTGAGCAATTTTTGGTCCTCAGTTAACTTGTACGGAATGAAACGTACACAGACCTTTCGTAAGCCCAAATGATCAGTTAAAATGCGATAAATCGATGTTTTGGAGATATTCAACTCCGATTCCAGGAATTTCAACGATGATTTCGGTTCATTTTTGATAAATTTACGAACAATTTCAATGGAGTTTTCGGTGATTACCGATTTTGGGCGGCCCGTATGTTCATTGTCATTTATGTCCTCACAACCATCTCTGAAACATGTAAACCACTCATGAACTCTGGCACGAGATTGACAATCATCCCAATAATTTTTTTAAAATTCAATTCAAATGTTTCGGTAAACGTTTTACCGATTTTAAAACAAAATTTGTTATTAGCTCTTTGTTCGAAAATCATTTTTGTACCGAGGACACAAACATACTGTCACTTTAGACGGAATAACTTCGCTTTCACTGAACCGAATGTCACCAAGCTTTCACTGGAAGTCAGCTAGGGATGTAACTTCCAACGCACTAACTCACTAAAAATATGGCGCCATCAAAAACATTTTTATGACGTCAGTCTTGTTTATCTTGGACTTCACCTTATAAATTAAGAGTGTGAAAATGATTTTTTTTGTCAGAAAATTTCTTAATGGTATTTCAGGTATTTCAAACAATTTTTCTAACAGGCAATGACAATCCTCCGAGTGTATTTCTGCCATGAAAAAACTCCTCGGAAAAAATATCTGCCGACTCCGAAGTCTTAAATTTGCCAATTAGTGCCACGCGTCAATTATTTATTTCTTATTTTCTATTTTAGAAAAACAATAACATTGTTCTAAAAATAATTTAATAACATAATTTTTTCCAGGTAGTGAAAATAGAAAGAAAAGGAAAAAATTCCGTACCAGAGCAGATTCAGTTGGTAATTTCTCATCACAAAAAGCAAAAATTATAAAGGCAACAGTCGCCTTATATGGATGTAGGGGCTCTATCGGCTAAAGATGGATCTCTCGCCTCAAGTTACATTTTGGCTATATAACCTAATTATAAAACCAATTTTGTTGTACGGAGTCCTTGTCTGGTGAAACTCGCTGGAAAGGATGACATCAGTTAAGATCTTCAGCTTCAGGTTCCAAGGCTTGTCCTCTTTTGGAATCAGTGGGGCGCTTCGGACAACTCCTAATCTAGCGCTCAACGCTATGCTGAATGTCACTCCCGTGGACATTGCAGAAAAAACTGTCGGTGCACGCGCCGCAATCAAATTGAGCTAGACTTATGCTACTGACATTTCAGTATTCTTAAAAACTCACAGTTCATTATCATGGTGTTGGATCATTGTACACCCTCGCAAAGGCCTAGCGGTACTTTTTCCAATAATTTTTCTTCAAGAAAAATGGAGGCAAGGCATAGCAAGCATGTTTACGGATGGCTCGAAGTTGGACAGAAGAGTTGATGCAGAAATTTATGGCGGAGTAGCGAGAACGAGCTCCCCGTCAAGCTCAAATTTAGGCTTCCGAATTACTGCAATGTTTTCCAAACGGAGGTAGCCGCAATCAAAGAAGCAGTGGACTGGTTGCCTGCGTCTGTAGCTACTATAAAGGATGTAAATATCTACTCCGATAGCTGAACGGCAATTTCATCCTGGGTTCATTACATTTGAATTTAGCCGGATAATGCCTTGACTGCATTCGAATACCTCAATATCACGCACAATTGGGTTCCCGGTCACAGCGGTATAGCGGGCTGATGAGCTGGTAAGACAGGGTACCCTGAAGACGGTTTCATCGCAAAATGAGATTGTTGGGGGGGTCCTTTGAGAACCTACGAACCTACCAGAAAATTTCATCAGAATCAGTTAATTGGCTTCGGAGTTCAGATGGAACGCACGGCTACGTTCTATTGTATATGTATATATAGAATATCTTCAATTTAATAGCCAATTTCAGGTCTGTAGTGAGGAACACAATTACAAATCAGCAGATATAGAAATCAGATAGTCTAGATTGTCAAGGACTGGCAATAACTAAAACTTGATTCCTTCTTTTTCTAACGATAATAGTAACTTGCGTTAAAGGTGAGTGAAATGGGATCATAGAAAATGACAGGCGAAAAAATCCAGGCTCATCCATACTGGCGAAAACCCTGCAACACGGGTATTCAAGCCAAAACAGTGTCGCACCAGCACATATTAGAAAAGGCTCGAAAAAGATACTCACATTTGTGCCGCTGTATGAAAGACGACGGTGGATAAAACGACTGGGTGTTGTGTGTGTATCCATGAGGAAAAGCGTAGAAGTCCACAATCTATATTGCTTGAGACTGCACGGCTTGGTTGCACAGCAACACCGCCAAAGATTACCTGGTTAGCATGGACGCGCGGGTGCAGGACTTTACAAGATCAAGATTTTAAGGTACAAATTCGCTTCTCTATATGGCAGATAATAAGCTTAAAAAGCCAAAGGGCTTTGTAGGCGGCAGAGTTTGAACCAAGTGACGCCAGTACATTGTACGGTATCCAATTGTGGTTAGGGTACCGGGTTCGTCACATTACACTGAGGGACACCTTGAGCTAGGAGCACACTCCAACCAGGATAAGTACTATAATCTCTTATTCGTGTCGTTTGCGACGTTTATTTTTGTTGTCGCGTAGCTGCTCTCATTGTTTCCCTATCCTATCCCATTCAGCGTCCGCACCCATCGCCTAATCATACGACGGTTTAAAGTTGAACTCGACAAATGTGCGGGTGGGCTCGTAACCTTTTTGTTAGACTTCACCTTGGTTGCATCCCTAGTAAAGATTTTGGTTTATTTGAACATTTTGTGTGTTTCGCTTTTTTACGTGTGGATGGACCCTAGTATAGTCAGCTTAGTATTTTGTGGTATTTAGTTTGGTCATTTTTCATTGATCTTCACTTCATTTCAAGAGAAGTGAATACTCCAAAGATCTAAGTTACCTTGGCATACGATTTTGCATTTTATTTGCAGCAAATACTCGCTATGTAGTCATGCCTTCCTTCAAAATGTAGTTGTTGCAGAAGGCAAGTTTTGTCACACTTTTTATTTGTCAGAGTGTCAAACTTCCGCCCGGATGTTGTGATTTCGAATTGGTCATGCTACATTGTATTGCGTCACAATTCTTTACAACCATTTCAATCGTTAGTAATCATATCGCAAATAAATTATCACAGTTATCTGTATACGAATTTTCCAACTTCCGGACCATATCTGCGCCAGCTCATATACGGAAGTTGCATATTTTCGACAAAGTCATCAACCACCATAACGCCAAGTTCAAATATCTGATTATTAGCGACAATCAATTATGCTTTTTCATAGATTACGGGCAGCATGTGTAAGCGGCTGAAGATTGTGTGACGTCATAACCAACGGCATTGACACATTTCTACCAGCTAATGAGTGTTCATATCGACATATGTATGTTGCTATCATATTTTATCGGCAAAGTGTTAAGCTCACTGCCACAACGTCATCAGTGGAGTTTCTGATAAGCAACGGGTTCATTAAACGCACAGTAGAGCAAACGCACGTACAAATTAAACCCATTCATACAACTCACACACTAGCAAGTTCGAGCCGAGCGACGTGTGAGCAAATATGAGATGATGAGTGTGCTTGCTGGAGGAATGTCGGACAATGTTTTTGATTCTCTTCGCTTTTTTTAAGCATTTGCTGAGTTCAACTACGATTTTGTTGTTTTATACCCAATGTTTAATTACATTAGGGTACTATTATTGGTTGGAACCACATACTCGTTGTTATGCTCGGTCGTTCGTCATCAGTATAATCGAGTTTTTCTTATTAGTAAATTTTATATGACTTAGCGACCGCCGTTGCTGAATGTATTGGTGCGTGAGTACCATTCGGAAGTGCGCAAGTTCGAAACCGCTACCACGAAACACCGAACGATAGGAAAGCTCTAGGACTAGTAACTCGAAATATGCACAGGCTATGACTGTAAACCGAAAATCTATCTTCTCAATGGAAAACAGGCTTTTCCTGTGCAAATCTGTGATAAAACCAGTATGGACTTATGGAATCCACCTGTGGGTCACAGTATCATATTTAGACTTGGAAACCCTGCAGCGTTTTCAGTACAAGATACTACGCACTTTAGTCAACGCTCCGATTTCATCGATACAACCCTTCAATAAAAGAGGAAATTCAAAATTTAACCAGGAAATTGAGAAATCGACTTCAATCGCACCCAAATGAACTGTACTGGGTTGAGTATTTGTGTATTACGAACGGTGACTAATTTGTGGTAATATTAGCCGTTTTATGCTACTGATGAAGTTCATCAGATTTTTGATATCAAGCCCTGCTATATCAGCAGGTGTAGGAAAAAAGTGAGAACCAAGATGCCTAAATCTTAGTTCCGCGAGTGCCGGGCAGCTAAGGATAAGGTGCTGAGATGATTCCACCGCTGAGATGATACCTCGCGGATAGTGCCCCGTGAGGTCACCTACGAAATTGGTTAGCTGTGGTTTTGTCATCTTCAGAATATCTCTCGAACGCCTCCGATCCACACGAGGGCATAAGGATTTCGCCACCTTACAAGTTTGTGTACGTGCCCAGCGCCTGCTGAGTTGATGCGGTGCCCATCGTTCCAAGAGTAGAGCGCAGGTTGTCAAGGGGATCCCGATTCTCTCTATTTGCGGTGAAACTACCTCACAGGTCTCTTGTCTGGCCTGATCGTCCGCTTCGCAACTTCCCGCAATTTCGCTATGACCGGGTACCCAGATTAGCCTTAAGTGAAAGAATTCGCATGCAATCGAAACTGAAACCAAGCATTCCTTGACCATTTTCGAATGCACAATAATTAAATTATTATAGCCCATCCGATTTTTGTACAATAAAGTGTAAGTTTGAAGTCGCTCAAAAATCCCGTTGACTTTTGACAATTTTTTTTTTTTTGCATACTATACAATGTTGAGAAATTTATTCTGGCTAGTCTAAGATTCAGACTCAGTGGCTTACAACTTTTCGGAAAAGTGTTGTTTGAATGTTGCTTAGAAATTTGTCTCAGCCTGTGTATTCTATGAGTGGGGTGGACCTTGACGTTTCCCTACTTGTAGTTGTATTATAATGTGATTGGTATTCAGATATGCAGTAATTTAAGCCTTTTATATCTCTGGATAAAATTTAATAACCAGTAAATGTATACATTGGGTAAAATAAGTTTGATTTTTCCACCCGGACGTTAACAGCTTTATGTACTGAGTAATAATCATTGTACGTACGTATATACAGAGTCTCTATCGAGTAATGAGACAAGCTTTACTTGCATAAAAATTGTACAAAACAGAAGACAAAGAAAATGATTTTTTTAATGAGCATGAAAAACGAATTTTAAGGGGGGGGGGGTAACGTTTTTAAATTTATTTTTTTGCATTTTTTTTTTAATTGATTTTTTAAATGAAGAACCTTTCAAGAATATTCTGTGAAAATTTTAGATGAATCGGAGCAAAACTTACAAAGATACAGCCATGTAAGTGTTGCTACCTACCTGGCTCAACCGCGCGCCATTTGTACTTTAAAGCGTTTTTCCCACAACTTACGTTTTCAAAGTCGGTGCCCCTCATAACTTTGAAACTACTGCACCGATCCTTTTGAAATTTTGAACACTTTTTCTGTAGATGTTTTACAAGGTAACGCCGAAGAGTTTTCGAATTTGTTGATACTTTTGTTTTTACGGTAACTAATTCACCGATTTTTTACGCGAAAATCGTGTTTTTGACTTTAACCTGTTCCCAAAAATCGACAAATTTTTAATTTCAAAAAACCCTCTCGGCGTTACCCGGAGAAAACGATTATCTAACGAAATAACTTTGGTTTTTTGATTTCAGATGATTTAACACCGAGTTATGAGGGGCACCGCAAAACTACTTTTTTTTGAGATGCGTCCGAATAATTTCTGCCATTGCCGTATTTTTATATATTTTTGGATGAAAATTTTACAAAATATACTTCAAATGCTATAGTTTTATGTAGTAAAAGATTTGACGAATAAATTTTAACTGTGTCATCAAAAAAAAATCATAAAAATGTGCCTTTTTTTCCATGAATTAACGTTACCCCCCCCTTAAGTCATTTTTTGTTTATACCGGTGGTAAAAATATAACACAAATAGTTTACTCAACCCAAAAATTATTGCAATGTTAAAACAACACATTTTCCATAGTTCATTGAATTATCAATTTAAAAAAATAAAAAGAAACATAACGGGTGATTTTTTAGCTATTCTCTTTTTAAACACTTGGTTTAAACAGCTGACGCACGTTTCGTGTTTTGTTTCACTGTCAAACATCTTCAGTTTGGTCTATAATTTAACCACGAATCGTCTTACAACCGAACAACACTTGCAAATCAGTGAATTTTATTTATTTATTATTATCTATTATTAATTTTTTTAATTTTATTTTTTATCGAAAAATTGTGTTCAGCGACGAAGCTCCTTTTTGGATCAATGGGTACGTAAATAAGCAGAATTGTCGATTTTGGAGTGAAGATCAGCCAGAAGAGTTGCAGGAGTTACCAATGTATCAAGAAAAGGTCACAGTTTGGTGCGGTTTATAGGCTGGAGGTATCATTGCACCGTACTTCTTCAAAGATGCTGCGAATTGTAACGTAACTGTGAATGGTGAGCGCTACCGTGAAATGATATCCAACTTTTTTTTGCCCAAAATGCAAGAGCTTGACTTGCATGGCATGTGGTTTCAGCAAGACGGTGCCACGTGCCACACAGCACGCGTAACAATGGACTTGTTGAGAGGCGAGTCCGGAGACCTTTTTACTTCACGTTCGGGACCTGTCAATTGGCCACCCAGATCGTGCGATATAACGCCTTTAGATTATTTTTTGTGGGGCTATGTTAAATCTCATGTCTATTCGCACAAGCCTGCTTCAACTATGCATTGGAAGACAACATTAAATCATTTATATGTGAGATACCGGCCGAAACATTGGAAAGAGTAGGCCAAAATTGGACTAAGCGGATGGACCATTTGAAGCGCATCGCGGTCAACATTTGCATGAAATAATCTTCAAACATTAAATTATATGGACTGTACTATCGATTTAAATAAAAATTTCATGCATTTTTCTGAATTTTACGTGTGTTTTTTTGAAAAACTTTCCTATAGCTCTTAAAAAATCACTCTTTATATACAAATAAAGAATTAATAAATAAAACCAGAAAGCCATTATCTGCTTAGTTTCAGTTGATTTTTGACACTTTTTGATTAACTTCTTTAATAAATACAAAAACTCTTTAAACTTAACTTTTTAAGAAAACATTGTTATATAATTACTTTTATGGCTTAAGAAATTATTAACACGTTTTGAAGTAATTATAAAAAATATACAATGATTTACTACAAAATCACTTTTTCCCCCAATAGTTGCACTGGAAATACTTTTTCAAAGAAATTCGGGTCAGCTAAAATTATTCGATATTTTTCAATTATAAAAAATTGTGATTGCTAAAGGAGCCGATAAGGTAAATATAACCAATATCCCTATTGCTCTCATATGTTCCTCAAAATAGGTGACGCGAAGTGAGTATGTGAATGTGCCCTTCTGGACGGCGTCCTACGTCTTGGACCTCTACCGCGAAGCAATGCGGAGGCAGTCCCGGGGTTGAGGGAAATATCTAAGAGAAGAGGAGGAATGTTTTTAATGGAATCACCACACACGTAGTAACGGCGGTTAATATTTGGTGCGAAGGCATTTTTAACCCCACCTCACCGCCATAAAGAAAAGAAAAGTCCCTATTGCTCTAACATGGCTTTAGATTAAAGACATTTTTTTGTAAACTCTCGTCACCTGTGGATGGCACTGGAAACCGAAGGGTTAATAATCTTTACGCTATTAAATCTTTTACGATTTTTCGTTAGAGTCACTGAAAGTGACGGCTTGAGGTACTGGTTACAAATGCGCCACCAGCAAAGCGATCCAATTAAAAATATTACACGCAAACACAATATGAGAATATGTCATAAATTCAGCTTTAATTGCCAAAACTTCATTCAGACATTTCAGTACGAATACTTTTAAAATATGTATTACTCTTTTTTTATAAATATCTCCAAGCAAAAGCTTTTGTCGCTGAGATGCTGATAAAAACCAACAAAAAAATGTACATGCATACATATATATCTTTCAAGCACAAGAATATAAATGTATGTCCAGGTATGAGTTTCTTGTGCATGTATTGTATATACATCTGTGTTCAAAATAATAGGAGCACGATGGATTACCAAGTTGAAACCATTTTTTTAATTCGTTTTTTTTTATTAAATTTTTTTTTATAAAGGAATACTGCATTCTACAGCAAAAATTATGCACCTCGGAGTTCCAAACTTTATACGAAATTCACAAAAATGTGACAAATAACGCAAAATTATATCAAATACTTTCAACATTTTAATCAGAATTTCTAGAAACTTCGTGGTATGCAATTTTATAGTACATCCGATTTTAGAATAATAAAGTCTACGTTGGAAGTCGCACAAAAATCGCGCTGATTTTTGACATTTTTTTGTTTTGCTTACGATATTGAAAAATGTCTTCCTATTGGAAGGCTTGTACATTTTGCAAATTACGTCGTACGTCAATCATATTTGGGACTTATGAGTTAAGGGGGTATTCTGGTCTAGAGCCCTACTTTTTGGGTATTTTTCAAACTAGGATAAAAGAAAAATTAAAAACATTTTTACTATCCATTTTTTTATACAATATTTATTGATGTTTAAGGTATATAAAAAAAATTAAAAAAAAAAAAGTCAAAAATTCATCCAGTGACAGGTCGGTGAAGTAGGGGTTGCTAGTCAAACAGTGCTCCCTGGTTGACATGATTCCAACCCTTGTAGTGATCTAAATCGAACAAACAAAGAAAATTCTTAATTAGTAAAGATGTCGCTACATCTTGAGCCTCGGCCGAAAAAAAAAATAAAAATTCACAAAATGGCGCCTACTTGAAAAAAAAAATTTTTTTTTACCCCTGTTTTTTGACCTTTACGAATTTTTTAAAAATACTTCAAATTAAAATTTTTCAAAATCCAATGCTCCAGTGATAAAGAGATGTATGAAAAAGATTCTCACCAAATTTCAAAGGGATCGGTCAGATAGAACTTCAGATATCGTGTCAACCACCTCAGCAAAAGGAGTTTTGAGAAAAACGCGTTTGAATTTCGCCGCCCGCTAAAACCAGTCTAGCTGTCGCGTCACTAAAATAGTTGTAATTTCGAAAATAATTCGAATTTTGCAAAATCCTTTTAGGGAGATATTTTTGAATACCTAGACTATCGAAAGTACTACCCTACCCAAAGTATTCTTAACGTGGTCGGGGGTGAAGGGCTGGATTAAGGTGTGATGCGACCCGTGCCGAGAATCTGTCAGGCTTGGGGCCCTTCTAACAAATAACCAAGTCTCGAACGGAGCTTACGGATACCTGGCGCCCTCCGTAATAACTAGCCTTACCCGTGTAGTTCGGAGCTATGCACGGGCGGACATCCTTTCTCCGACACTCGTGGGTCCAAACATGCAAGACGTTTCAAAAACAATTAAAAAAAGGAGATCGGTCCTCCTTCGAAAAGACCGACAGGAACAAACAGTTCCACAATAAGAGCAACGGTTGCACCGAGCTCACATAGAACTCCATCCATCGGCCAAATAAGTCGATCAAAGCACACAGCGACAACTTCAGCGAAAGCGAGGCCAGCTGCCACACAACCAGAGCTGGACACAGGTCCAAGCACAAGTAGGGGTGCACTAGCCCGGCAATCAACTGTGATTCAGCCCCCAAAAACGGTCCCGACCGGAAGCACAGCTACTGCTAGCTCCGGTACCGAAGGATGGCCGCTTGTGAGGGTGGTAGACCCAGCGAAAGCGAGCTACCAGGATCGCAGAAATGCAGCCAGGCTCCTAAGGAGGGTGCACGAAACTCACCCAAAAGAAGGCGAATTGTCTCAGGAGTTGAAAGAGGCGATTGATAGAGCGAAAGCGATCATTCCTGATTTCAACCCTGACTTCAAACCAACACAGTCGGCTCCAAAACGACAGCGGTCCTTGGAGGAGAATAAGCCAAGTGCAAAAAGGCACAAACCAATGGGCGTGACGCCCAGAAAATCATTTGCGGAGGTTGCAAAAGACCGCTTTATCATAGGGGTCCTGGACCAGAACCATCCTGAATGATCCCCAAGGCCCAATGGAAATGGGTAGAGGCCGAGCTAACGAAAGTGGCACTGAAGGTCATTCTGGAGAACCCCGGCCCCCCGCCTGCGTGCGAAGACTTAGGCTGGCACCAAGGCCAGATAAAAATAATAGCGTGCGACGATGAGAGATCGGTTCAGCTGTACAAAGAGGCCATCTCCAAAGTTGGAGAAGTGTACCCAAATGCCAAGCTAGTGGTCGTGGACAGGAAGGATATTCCGTCCAGGCCTCGAGCAAGGGTTTGGTTACCTTCAACCGTCGAAGACCCGGTAGAGATTATGAAGCTCATCCGGGTCTGCAATCCAGATATCCCAACGCAGGAGTGGAGATACGTCAAAACCATCCCCAACCAAAACAGCGCGGACGAATCGAAAGAGCAGAAGCGCGCCACCATGCAAGCTCTCCTGCTCCTCACGGAGAACTCAATTGAACCGTTAGCGAAATGCGACGGGCAACTGCGGTACGGTTTTGTGAAGGTGAAACTCCACATTTACAAAACCGACACGGATGCTATTGAGTTCCTCGCCACGAAGGAAAGCGAAAAGCCCATGAGGGAGCTGGAGCCCATGAGCGAAATCGAGCCAATGAGCGAGGACGACCAGCCCACCGAAGAAGAATACGCCTCTTCAGGCTCAGAAATGGGCTTAGGGAGGTTGTACTTCGTACGGGAGGGTAAGTATCCCACACAACAGCGTAAGTATTCCGAAAGGGAACTTTTATGCGAAAGCAAAGAAGACCCAGACGTAACGTTAACAGCTAATGCATCTTCTTCAGATAAACCTACACCATTGTAAAGAAGCCTGCCATGCCCTCCTGGATCGTCTGGCAGAAGATCAGCCGGATGTAGTCCTCATCCAGGAACCCTGGGTACGGAATGGCGAAATCTGCGGTTTGAGGACACCAGGTTATAAAGTATATAAGACTAATTGTGAAGGTACTAAAAGAGCATGCATAATGGCAAAAGTACATCTTAATATCTTTATGATTCATAATTTCAGTAACGCAGATACTACGACGGTTAGCTGGGAAGTGAGCGGAAGCAACACCTGGCTAACCTCGTTCTATTTTGCCGGAGACGACACAGGTCCACTGCCGTCACCGCTAATAAGAAGCCTTGTGGAAGACTGTAAAGCTCACAACCGCAAACTAGTACTAGGAGGTGATGCCAATGCCCACCATACCATATGGGGGAGCTCGGATACAAACGAACGAGGTGAGTCTCTCTTTAATTATATTATATGTAGTAAGCTTTTAGTGTGTAACAAAGGCAACGAACCTACATTTATTACGCGTAATAGACAAGAAGTTCTTGATATTACGCTGGCAAGTCAAACCCTTTACGGAAAGATGACGCAGTGGAGGGTTCTGAATGAACACTCTTACTCCGATCATCGCTACATAGAAATTAAATTTGGGGGAAACAACCCACGGGCTCCACCCGCCAACAGGAACTTGAAAAAGACCAACTGGCATATATATAAACGGGAACTTAAGGAAAGACTTCCAAATTCCCAAAATATTACTATTTAAGACAGAGAATCATTGAACGAACACGTACAAACCCTTACGGAGGTCTGTAGAACTGCGCTAAACAAGGCTTGCCCGTTAAGTAGGTATAAGGGGAAGAAAAAGCCGCCCTGGTGGTCAGAAGACCTGTCTACATTAAGAAACGACAGCAGAAAACAGTTTAACAGAGCGAAAGCGACACGGGAGAGTAAAGACTGGGACTGCTACTACAGTAAACTAAAAATTTACAAAAAAAAAGTTAGGAAAGCGAAAAGGTCTGGTTGGAGAAAGTTCTGTGGAGAAATCGAAGGAACCACAGAGGCCTCCAGACTGCGCAAAATCCTCTCAAAAAAACACAATCCCATCGGATACCTCCAAAAACCGGACAGGAGTTGGACTACTTCGAGTGACGAAACGTTGAAGTTGCTAGTGGACACGCACTTTCCCTGCAACGAATCATCTAACGTACACAGTAAAAAATGATGGTTTATATTTAATACCAGTTGCTATTGAATTTATACCATTTTGGAATTAAATTTGATTTTTAATTCTAAAAAGTTTTATTTTAATACGATGAAATATTCTACAATTATTTTAATTCCAAAATGGGTTTAAAACAAAACTTTAATTGGTGCTGAGCGTTGCGTTTTTGAAATTTAATACCTATTAGATTTAACGTAAGACCAAAAAAGCATTAAAATGCTCTCTTTAATGTTTCAAGCTATTTTGGTTTCAGTTTAAGTTTCAATTATATTCAATTTAAAATTTATTGGTTTAAAAGTAAAACCAAAAAAGTATTAAAAAATTTTCTCACTCTCAATTAATTTTAATGTACTCTGAACTTTAGTATTATTTGCTTTAAAGTAAAACCAAGAAAGTATTTGTATTATTATTATTATTTCACTTATGTATTCGGCCGCCGTAGCCGAATGGGTTGGTGCGTGATTACCATTCGGAATTCACAGAGAGGTCGTTGGTTCGAATCTCGGTGAAAGCAAAATTAATAAAAACATTTTTCTAATAGCGGTCGCCCATCAGCAGGCAATGGCAAAACACCGAGTGTATTTCTGCCATGAAAAAAATCTCCTCATAAACATATCATAAAACAAAATAAAATAAATGTATAAAAAAAAATTTTTTTTTTGTGATTCGAACCAAGGATTTTGGATCGGAAGCCCACATTGCTAGCCGCTAGGCTATCGCGCTGTGCTGCCGGCGCTGGCCTAAAAGTTATTTTGTTATTTTTAAACCCTTAAAGTATATAATTCAGTCTCATTCTTGGTTTTTTAAAGAGAATATTTTAATTAACTTCTCTCTCTCTTTTCTGAAACCGGAATGGTTTTAATTTAATACTTTCTGGAATTGTTATATATAAACACCAAATTGGTATTAATATTAAACTAAAATTTTTACTGTGTAGTAATCGACAATGGTACGGAAAGATCAAATTCTGACATTGAAGAAATAATCACTGAAACTAGGATAACCTGGGCAGTGAACACGTTCAAACCATTTAAATCACCGGGCCCAGATGGATTATTCCCGGCCCAAATACAACATTCACTCAACTACATCATGGAGTGGGTGACGGCCATATTTAAGGCCGCTCTGAAACTGAAAAGTGTCCCATCAACATGGAAAGAGGTAAAAGTGGTCTTTATCCCTAAAGCGGGAAAAAGTTCACACACAACACCTAAGGATTTCAGGCCAATAAGCCTATCCTCCTTTCTGCTAAAGACATTAGAAAGAATTCTAGAAGAACACATTAGGGCTAACATCAGCCCTAATAAGCTCAGCATCTCACAACATGCGTACTGTAAAGGGAAATCAACCGAAACAGCACTTAACTCACTTGTTACAGAAATCGAGAAGTCAATGTATAACAAAGAATTCACACTGGTAGCCTTCCTAGATATCGAGGGCGCTTTCAACAACATCCTACCGGATACCATAATAAAGGCACTGACGGATTTCGGGATCTCTGGAGCTCTGGTTGAGTTCATCAAAAACATGCTCTTGAGCAGATTTGTGATCGCAACCCTAGGGGCCACAGAGATCAAGAAAAAAGTTAGCAGAGGAACACCTCAAGGCGGCGTGCTGTCCCCTCTCCTATGGGTGCTGGCACTAAACTCATTGCTAAAGAGCCTAGAGGAGAGAGGACAACACGTAGTAGCATATGCGGACGATGTTGCAATGGTAGTAAGGGGGAAATTCCCCAATACACTCATAGAAATCATGCAAGATTTACTAAATATGGTTGAAAACTGGTCAAAAGCAAATGGGCTAAGTGTCAACCCCAATAAAACTGAACTAATCCTATTTACCAGGAAACACAAAATACCGAATATAACTCCTCCGACTCTAGGAGGAACGGCACTGTCATTTAGTGATGAGGCCCGCTACTTAGGTCTAATACTGGACCGAAAGCTAACATGGAAGGCAAATGTCGAAGATAGAGTAAAAAGGGCGACAATAGCACTATACTCTTGTAAACAGCTGATAGGACTAAGTTGGGGTCTCTCCCCATCTATCGTATATTGGCTTTACACGGCAATTGTCAGACCTATCCTAACATACGGCATATTAGTATGGTGGCCAGCTTTAGATAAATTGTACATCAAAAGAACCATGGCACACGTACAAAGAATGGCCAGTCTTTGCATTTGCGGAGCCCTCAGAACCACACCCACAGATGCACTAAATATCATGCTTAACATTTTACCAATAGAGCAGTACGGTAAGCAAACAGCTGCCAAAGCAACTCTCAGACTAAGAGAAATCGGCCTACTCAGAACGAACCAAAGAGGGCACTCCTCAATTTTAAAACAATTCCCCTGCATTCCCAACACAACGGATTTCTGTAGAACCAAGGACATCAATTTGTATAAATCCTTCGTCACAGTATTTCCTTCCAAAGAGGAATGGGATAACGGGCTCATTGTTAAGATAAATAAAGTAAACATCTATACAGATGGCTCAAAACTGGATAACAAAGTAGGTGGAGGGGTCTACTCCGACAAACTCGGAGTATGCCAATCATTCCGCTTACCTGATCATTGCAGTGTATTTCAGGCGGAAGTCACTGCCATAAAAGAGGGGCTTAAAGAGATAAAAACGAGAGTATTATCCACAAATGAAGTCTTCATTTACTCGGACAGTCAAGCAGCAATAAAAGCGCTGGAATCAAAAACACACTCGTCAAAAACAGTTCTAGAATGTTTTAAACTACTAGATGACGTATCTAAGTGCTACAAGGTGCACCTTATCTGGGTACCGGGCCACAGAGACATTCCAGGAAATTGTAAGGCGGATGAACTTGCAAGAGCCGGTACAACGCTCGATCTCGAACCGGATAAGGAACTGCTACCCATACCTATAGCCACTTGTAAATTACTTATAGACAGGGAAACCATCAAAAAGGTAAATACAATCTGGCAAAACCTCACAACTTGCGAACTAAGCAGACAGACATGGCCGAACTGGAACAGCGGTCGATCGAAGATCTTGCTAAGATTCAACAGGGAATCTATAAGAAAAATGATAGGTGTTTTAACAGGTCATTGTTTAATAGGCAGCCACGCTAGAAGGTTAGGACTACCTTACTTCGATTTCTGTAGAAGCTGTCTAAATACAGAAGAAGAGGAAACAGTCAGACACCTTTTATGTGAGTGTGAAAGCCTAGCTAGGAGAAGGCTGCGCACCCTCGATACAGCATTTTTAACCGATGTAGCGGATATAGCCCATCTAAAGCTAACGAAGCTCTGCTCGTTTATTAAAGCAACCGGATGGTTTGAAAGGGAACACGTAGAGTAAGGATAAGCTCCAGTGGCATCACAATGGACCTGCCGAAGGTCTAAGTGCGTCTTACGACAACCACCCTACCTACCTACCTACCTAGACTATCGAATTTTGAAAAAAAAAAATTTTCGATTTTTTCAAATTTCTAGACTAGAATACCCCCTTAAATGAGTGAGACAAGCAATGAAGCGCGTAAAGGTATCACTCACTCAAAATGATTATTTTTAGTAAAAATCCAGTACAAATATTGATTTTTCTTAAATTTCGTCTTAGAAGACTTTTAGTAAAGTTCAATGATACATTTTTTTGTAGAACATTTTAACCCATTGAATCCCACCGTTATGTGACTATTTAACCCATTTTTTCGAAAATTGTTCAAAAGCCCCCTTAAACTGGGTATTAATGGGTTAATATGTTCTACAAAAAAGATTCCTTTTAAAATTTTACTAGGAGTTGTCAAAGACATTGAGCACCTAAGGATTAAACGTACTTGACGATCGAATCCATACTAAGCTGCGATACCAAAGTTGGTGCACATTGAGGTAACGGGCTTGGATCGTACAAACTATGGTCTGCTGTTTCAGCTGGAGAAAGCACATTTGTCATTGCATTTGGAATCACACATTTTGGCGGAATGTTACTACTATGTGGCGGCGGAGTTTGTGCACTAGCAACGCTTTTGTACACAAAATTCTTCATTTGTTTCTTCGTAAAGTCGTCAAAAGTATTGACACACGCATAACAATTTGACGACTCGTGCTCAATGGGATCCATCCATATCATTGGAACTACGAAAGGCATGCATTTCCATTTTTTATGCAGCCATTCTAGTAAAGATTTGAAGCACGTTTTACAAATGGTTTTGGGAGCCCACGAGACATTTGTAATAGCACTTTGGTCAAAGTATTTCTCATATGCATACTTTAACTCTTCACTAAAAACACTATTTTAGCGATCAGTTAATGTAAAATAGTCACAAATTTAACAAAACTTGTTAATCTTTCCTTTGCAAGCTTCCATTTTAATTACACAGTTGTCATTTTAGATGATCACTCCCGAATAATTTCTCCTCTTGCCGATCAAAATTTAATTATTGACTTTCTTGACCATTCCACAATAATATGCAACGGTATTTCATCACTTCAAACGCATTGATGTGACGAATGCAGTCATTAGTTTCAACCATAAATTGAGGAACTCAGTCCACAGGAATTCGACTCTTATCACTCTCTTAGACATTTTTTGCATTTTGCTGTGGTTGTAAGATAAATTATCGTGGTTGTAATTGCAGTTTTACCTTTTCTCATTTTGAAATTTGAAATTTGAAAAGGTCGAGCCAAGGAGCACCAGGAGATTTGGTGGCTCCTAAACACTCAGGCTAAAAAGCCCATTGTATTTAAAGCTCTGGGGGTGGATAGTCAAGGAGGGAAGGAGAAAAGTATCAGAGAAAGAGACAGGAAAGAATAGAGCCAGAGATAGAGATAGTTAGTCCTGTGAGAATTTTCCAGATTCTTTGGCAAATCTGTAAATATCCTCCAGTTTCAGAGAACGAATATTACTCATCCTCACGACATCGGGACCTAAAACTCATAGCCGTGCTCTAGCAAAGGCAGAACACTCACAGAGAAAGTGCTCGGTGCTATCCGCCTCCTCCAAGCACGACAGGCATACTGGGTCCTCAATGATTCCAATGGTGGTCATCTGCTGACCCCATGGGTTGTGTCCTGTAATCATACCGACCAATAACCGAACGTCTTTCCTTCTAAGTTTTAGAAGAAAGTTTGACTGTTTTCTGTTCGGACTTGTCACAAAACACTTTGCAGTTCTGCAGCGTTCTAGACCGGACCATCGCTCTTTATGTAGATTGCCTACATAACCGCTGATCCAATTCATGATTCCTGCGGAACTGACTCCGATTATTGGCTCTGTCCCCTGTGGGGGCACCGCTGATCCACAGTTGGCCAATTCGTCGGCGATTTCGTTTCCTTGAACACCGGACTGTCCTGGAACCCATATAAGTGCAAGCCTGTTTTGTCTTGCGACAGAATTGAGCTTCTTCTTACATTCTTGAACAATATTTGATGTTAGCTTCGCGTTCTCCAGGGCCTTCAGCGCAATCTGACTGTCACTGAAAACTCCAATCTGTTTCCCGCTCCATCTCCTCTCGATTATCAATTCGGCTACTTTCAGGATGGCAAAAACTTCTGTTTGGAAAACAGTTGCCATTTCCCCCATAGCTTAATCATACTTATTACTATCGTTTAAATACCATCCGGCTCCAGACCTTATTTCATTCTTGGACCCATCGGTAAAGAAAATATCCGTCAAACCTCCCTGCATGTATTCTGGATTGCTGCATTGCTTACGCAATGGAAATCAGACATCAAATTTCTTTCCAAATGAAACTGTGGGTATCAAGTCGTCTTTAGGTGCCAAAAACAGAGGATACTGCTCAGATAGCAACTTAAAGATTTCTCTGTGTCCCGAAGTTCCGTCTTAGTGCTAGAACCCATATTAATGGAGCCTACACATTGCTTTTACTGCTTTCTGTTGTATTTTTAGATCCAAGGGGAGCAAATCAAGCATAGCAGTTAGGGCATCACCAGAGGCACCCGTAATGGATAAACATACACTTCTTTGCAGCCTGTATAGTTCTCGGGTTGTGAACTTAACCATGCTCCGTCGCCACCAGACCAGAGACGCGTAAGTGATGAGTGGTCTGATAAGTGTTGTGTATATCCATAGGACCACAGCAGGTTTCAGACCCCAGGTTTTACCAAAGGCTCCACAACGTTGCTTAAAAATCCTCAATGCGCAATTCACCTTCAGTGAAACGTGTGTCTCCCAAGTCAGCTTCTTATCCAAGATTACTCCTAGATATTTACCTTCATCGGAAAGGCCAAGTGTCACACCTTTCAGTGTTGGAAAACTGAGTCCATCCAATTTCCGTTTTCTCGTAAACAAGACTATGGTTGTTTTGTTCGGATTAACGGAAAGACCTTGTCTCATGCATCAGTCATCGATTTTGTCAAGAATCCTCTGCACTTTCGTGCAAAGCCTCCTCAACGATTTATCTAATGTTAGCGCACAGCAGACATCGTCCGCATATGCTTGGACATGAAAACTGGGTTCCTTCATCTCCGCAATGGAGAAAGAACACCCCCTTGGGGACATCTTTGCTTGGCCCTGACGGTGATTAGTTCGTCACTACTCCCACCACCGGTTAACAGCATCTCACAGAGCATGGAATATATCCATTTTACAGTGGTTTGATTAACTCCGTGTCGTTCGGCAGAAGAACATATCGAGCCGAAAGTGGCATTATCAAAAGTCCCCTCAATGTTCACGAACACGCCCATTGTTTTCTCATTATAGACAAGTGCACACGGATAACAATGCTAAAGAAAAAAAAACAGTTAAAACTTCTTAATTCGTCGCACTCCTTTTATTCTGAACCCAGCTGTACAATCGTAAGTACCAGCTGTGTTTTTAATTGCTTTTGTGTAGTTAAAGGAAAAATAATTCCGTAATTAAATACAAACAAAAAAATAAAACATAATAATAATAATCTCAAGCAAAATTCAACTCATAAATTCTGCTACCGTGCCAGCTCAGTTCAACGACATTTTAATTAAGTTATTACCACACACATCTAAGTAATAAACATTCTAAATGCCCACACACACACATACATACACACGTAAAGTGTACAAATATGCCATACCAGATAATTTAGCTTCATACTTTTTACGCGGGGTGCTCTTAAAATTATATAACTAAATCCAGTCATAATTCTCAGCCTGGTTAACAAACTGCTCAGCCACATTTATGCAGGCCAGACGGCAGTTAAAAGGCGTGTAAGCCGCTCGTACGTAAATAAACGTTTTCAAGCTGGCCGAAAACCAGTTAAGAGCACAGTTCTAATAATCTGCCAACTCATTATTTTAATTATAACATATAAAGGCATTTTTATTAATGTCTGTGCGACGGCCTTAGACGAATGGCTTACCATGACTACCATTCGGGTGGTTTTGGACATAGAACCTACTACTGGCACGAAAAAAGAAATTATTGAGGAAAGTGTTTCTTATAATGGGCACTTCTCTGTAGGCAATGGCAAACCTCCGAGTTTATTAATGTCATCCAAAAATTAGTTTCTCATAAAAAACTATCGTATCTATTATCCTCCTATCTCATTAATTCTAGAATCTCTTGCATGAACTTATACATTTTTCTAGATGCCCAAACGTTTATTTAAAAAAATTTCTATATAAACCGTAAAATCTAGAACTGAATTTTTACTAGCATCCTTCGCTTATTCCTTCTTCTTCTTTTTAATTGGCGCGATAACCGTTAGCGCCACCTACCACCAGCTGGTACCGCATCGAATACTTTCAGAGCCGTCCATTCGGACGACGAGACCCAGCTGGTTTTTCATTCGCTGCGCTATATATATTCTTCTTCTCCTTCTTAGCGTCACAGTCTATGGTGAACCATTGCTTCCTTCGCAGCTTCTTGCTATCGTTCTCGATTTACAGCCACTTCCCACCTACATTGCACGTACATTTGGCTAAGATGATCTTCTAGCCACCTTTTCCTCGGGCGTCTCCTTTTTCTTTCTCCAATTGGGCAAAGATCTAGTGCCTTTCTCGTTGATCGCTCCCTTGGCATTCTAGCCACATGTCCCAATCATCTAAGTCGTTGAGACTCAAAAAATCTTATTATAGTTTCTTTCTTAACTATGTCTTCCAGTTCGGCATTGTGCCTAATGCGATAAATGCCATTTGCCAGTCTAAGCGGACGATAGATCTTTCGGAGCACTCTTCTTTCAAAGCACATTATCTGTTTTGTCTCGTTAGCTTTCAGCGTCCTTAGCTCATAGCCATATGCAAGCACAGGTCGTATCAGTGCTTTATACGCTATGTCTACGTAGGCCCAACTATGTAGGCCCAACCAATTTGCTTGAGTGGAACAAGACTAGAGAGCCGATTTGGTGGCAGAAAGCGACTCAAAGTCCTTCTGCTCTTTGATTTTCCAGACGAGATATCCTTAATTCGGCCAGCTCCAACTGAAGTAGCACCAAGCGTTGGAGCTTTTAAATCAATTCGCATGGATGCAGAATGCAGGCGCTTTCTCTCGCACCATAAGACTTTTTAAAGCTCATCTGCTTAGGTCAGTACTTACACTTTGTATGTAAGATGATTTGGAAATTTCATTTACAGTTGATCTATTTTATTTTTCTTGAGTTATTTTATTTGGGAACAGTTTTATATAACGAGCTCGCTTGTAACTTTACCCAAACGATTGAAGCGATAACCGCTTACGGGATTTTAGCAGAGTTCATGATAACCGGAACCAGTAGGAAACACCAAGTGAAGGCAAGTCATTCTTTACTTGATCTTTCCAACGTAGAGGACCAAGTATGCGAGTATTGTACCTCACCGCAGCATCAAGCTCTTCTAATAAGAGCAACTTAACCCGAGAGCCCCGGGAGTCAGAAGACCCAACAAATTTGCATAAAAGTATTTAGCCGTACCACACTGACGTGCGTTAACAAATCTTATAAATTATAAAAATAATCTTTCCTGGTTTCATCCCAGTAAATGATAGTCAAGAGCTTTCTCTCCTTGTACGCATTCTGCACACAGACCTATTTTCTTTCAGCTTTGTTAATATATGCGCATATGTAGCTTCAGATCTCCGTGAGCCTATTAACAGCGGCCCTTTGCACAATAAAAGCCGGTATTTTTGTTCTGAGCACATTTGACACTTTCTGAGCAAATAATGATATAATCATGATTCTTAATGCATCGTGTGGTGGAAATGCAGACTACCATTTTTTGTTCAAGGTCAAGTCGGTCAGAATTAGAATTTTAGCGCTGCTTATAGCGTAGAGTACGAGTCTTTCGCCTCTCAGATCAGTAACGCTGAAGATCGAGAACATCTTTTGTTTAAAATCAACAAGAATAACTGAGGAGAGAACTGTTTCTCTGTACAGAAGCCGTCAGCGAATTTCTTCCCAAAATGATGGGAGGTATAAAATCAATTCTAGCTTTGTTTTGGAGCTACATCCATGCCATTATGTAAGGAATGGCACATCATTCATGGCAGTGCTTCAAACAGTTGGTCCACTTTTCAATGACTGGTCCAACATGTGTGGCTTTATTCTGGCAATAGCATCTCGAATGTTTGCCTCCAGCCCTTTCAAAGTGATTGTGCTGTTAGCGGAGGTTGGTTGGTTGGTTGAAGTGGTGATTCTACAAAAATGCATTTAGCGCCATTCTGTTGCCACATCCTCGCTACCAACAAATTCTACGTGATATTCCTTAACATTCGTCAATATACAGTCTGTACGATTGGGAAACCTGCTTCCTCACTTCGAAAGAAAACTATGTAAGTCCGATGATTTACAGCACCTAACCAATTAATCAATATTTGTAGATGTATTCACACTAAGTCGAACACTTGTGGATTGTGTATACTCTAATAATTGAAATTATGCTCATGAGCAAAGTCGCTAAGACAAAAATGGATCTCGTCCGATAAAATACATTTATGGTCAAAATTGGGATCTCCGGCAAAGATTTGCAATAGATGAACTCAACTTGTGAACTCACAGCGTTGTGTATGATATTACGGTTTCAGTACTTGCGTCAGCACAGTCTTATACAGATGTAGACCCAAATCCAGCCACTTAATAAATCGCCTTGACTTTTTGAGGAAAAGTCGCCAGATGATTGGTTACAGAAAGCCTTAGTTACTGTGCCAAAAAAGGGAGACCTGAGTGATTGCCGAAACTATAAGGGAATTATGTTGCTATCTATCCCATCGAAAGTTTTTACAAGAGTACTTCAGGACCGCGTAAACAAGAAGCTAGACACCGCAATGCGCAGGCAACAAGCGGGGTTCCGGCCACACCATTCTTGTGTCGACCAAATTAGCACTTTAAGAACAATAGTCGGCAGCATGGAGAGCGGTGTTGCACTTCGTTTTCGTCGACTACAGTACCGCTTTCGACAGCATTTTTAGAAAATGCATGTGGGACACCCTTTATCCTCGAGGCATGGCGCCGAAAATCATCCAGCTAATTAAAGTCCAGTAAACTAGCTTCAAATGCCGGGTTCAACATAATGGAAATCTATCGTCTACCTTTGACTCTATATCTGATGTTCAGCAAGGTTGTTTGATTTCTCCTATGCTGTTCCTAATCGTGCTCGATGGCATACTTTTAAGATCTTTAGACGGATGCCGCAGAGACATACAATGGAACTTTACCTTGAAGACCTAGATTACGCCGATTACATCTGGCTATGGTCAACAAAACACTCCGACATGCTCAAAGAAAGTCGGGCTGGAGTTTAACGGGGGAATAATTAAATCCCTTAAAGCACTCAAAATGTCAACAACTTCACCTACTTGGGAAGTGTAATTTCTACGGACGGTGGTGCAGCGGGCGGCATACAAACCAGAAACGCAAAAGCTCGTAGCGCGTTTACTCAGCTGAACAAGATATGGATTTCTTCATCGATTTCCACACATACAAAGCTGCGTATTTTCAACTCAAATGTAAAATCAGTCCTTTTGTATAGCTGTGAGACTTGGCTCATAACAGACTAGCTCGCATATAAGCTGCAAGTTTTCGTAAGCCAATAGTTAAGACGTTTATTACGGATTTGGTGGACCAGAACAATCAACAATAGGGAGCTTTGGACGAATTGCAAGCAGTTACCCATCCGGACCGAAATAAAGCAGAGGAAGTGGAGGTAGATTGGGCATACTCTACGAAAGGAAATATGCAGGCAAACTCTCGATTTGAACCCGGAAGGGAGTAGAAGAAAACCCGCAAGGCAGTGGAAGAGAACTCTCGACAAAGAACTTAAGAACGCAATAAGCAAATTCTGAAAGTTCTGAAAAAAAATATTTTCTGATTTATCTACTGTTGGAGTTTTTAAATCAAATACCTTCGGTTAATTTTAGTATTTTAGGATCAAATATAATTTTAAAAATATCATTTTTGAGAAAAAAATTTGTATCTGTTGAATATTGTTAGGAAGCAATTTTTTAGTTTGTCATTTGTGAAATGACAAATGTTTTTCTTATTTTCTCATTAATAACTGAGACTATGCCCAGTAATCCGCGAAAGGTTTTTAGTGAGATCAGTGAGTTATATTCAAATTCGTACAGCGAACTAGTGAAAACTTAGTGCAAAATACTACTCCAACGAAGTGTTGGCATATGCACCCGTTTGCGTATTGATCGAAACATCGCTACGTAGCTTTACAGCATGGGGGTTAGCTCTAACTTCATTCTTGATTCGTCTCCGTGCTTCTCGATCCTCGGTAACACTTCTCCAGTTCCTTACATTGAGTGTCCTCAGGTCCATTAGAACTTGTTCTAAACCAGGTTAGTTTGAGACGTCCTCGTGCTGTACGCGCTACCGGATTCATTTCTGGGGGCGCTCATCTCTCATGCACGTAATATGACCCCACCATCGGAGTCTTTGGGATTTGACGTATTGCACGATGTCCTAGCTATTATATACTGGCAGTAGTTTTCCATTGCTGCGTATGCGTTAGGTACCATTTTGCAGTCGTACTGGACCAAACATCCTTCGCTCTAGAACTCTTAGGCACGATTAATCTTTAGAAGTAATTGTCCAGCATTCAATATTAATTCTAACTCTATTTTAACTCTATTGTGATGCATCATCTGCTTTTAAGTTGACCGCCATAAGGTGTTCAACACCTATAATTCCTCATTAGACTTCCACTTTGCACGATTTACCTTTCTTTCTAGTCGCCATCAATCCGAAATCCATCTCAACACCGCACAACCGTTAAGTGTGTCTTAATCGGCTCAACCTCAAAACGTATGCATACTCGTCCACATTACAAGCTGTCCATCTGGCATTTCGATACAATAATTCACCGCAATGACTTGTGCTAATAGTGCTAAGGATATTGCAATTTTTTTCACTTGTTGCAAGCACCCAGTTTAATGCGTCTTTGGCAAAGGCTATGTAAACAAAGCTTTGTTCGTGCGTAAGGATTAAACAAAAGCAAAATTGACAAAAATATGTGTTAATTTGTTTATTTAAAGGATCGATGCTGCAAATATAAGTGGCTGGCTACGAAAAGTAGCAGTGTAAGCTGATTTGAGCAAATTCAGGTGCTAAGCCTTGGCATTTGCAACTGCGAAGAGTCGCCTTTATGAAACAATAGAGGAAAATATTTAAGCAGGAAATGGTCAGTCATTCAGTAGAAATTGCGATTGAGTGGACTACAATAGAGCAAATGCGGTGTTGAATGGCAAAGTGAAAGATTTACTTTTGTATGTTTTTGTTTCTACCACACTTGGGTTATATAAGGAAGTGTTTTGTGCCATTCGTGTCCTTATCTTTGTGCGAAATAACGGTATTGGTATTTTGAGCTGTTAACTTGTTAAATCCTTAAGAACTATAGTGGATGGATGGATGGATGGCTGCATAGCCGAAAATGTGACATATATTTTGGTATACGAAAAAATATATTCCATTGAATATTAATTTCTTTTGTGAAGGTAGAGAATTTGCAAAATGTAGGTTGTTGGTACAAACACAAATTCGCTGCGGTATGCAGAAACAGCAGCGCGCATGGTAAGAAAGCAAATCAGTTATTAGAACAACAGGAAAATCTTTAAAATTGCAACAGTTTGGTAGTGCAATTCAAAATCAGAGGAAGCTAATATTACGAGGGTCACTAGTTTTATTGTTAGACTTGGCAATTCGATGTGTTGGTAGGTACTAGTTGGCACTTCCATTTGATATATTTAATATTCACTCTATCCGCAACGTTACCTCGTATCACGAACTGGTTTCACACTCCGGTAGTTCGACCTATTCTACTGTATGGAATGCTTGGGTGGTGATCATCAACTCAAAAGGCAAGTTATATGAAACTGTTGAGCCAGGTCTAGAGAAGTGCGTTTTCATGCATCACCGACGTTTTAAGTATGGTACCAACCTCAATTAAGCGCTCGAGGTGCTCATCAACTTGAGTGCTCTAAATGTGGTAGGCAAACACGTGGATGCCGCTTCAGCGCTCAGACTTAATAGTTTAGCGCTATGGAAGACCTCGCGGTTCGGCCACACATCTATACTAAATATAAATGTTGTAACCAAGAAGTCGACTGCTCTTTCCCGAAACCCACCATCGACAGGCTCTTCAACACTGGCATCCCATCAAGAAGAGAGCGGCAAACTCAAAGACCAGGGAAAATGCATTTCTACACGGATGGATCAAAGCTAGAAAATAAAGAAGGTATGGAGTATTTTCAAAAGAATTAGGATTAGAATAGTCGGTCCGACTTCCGAACTACTGTAGCGCTTGTCTGGCAGAGGTCTTAGCCATAAAGGAGGTAACTGTGTACCTTAACACACACGCCGCAACAAAAACTACGATAAATATCTCTCGGACAGCCAGGCGGCCATCAAATCAATGGAGGCAGGTCAAAGATTGCTCAGGAATACCTGGCAGCTCGAAATGATATTAGCATCGACTTCAAGGTCAGTCTTATATGGATTCCGGGACATAGAGATATCGAAGGCAATTGCAAGGCCGATGAGCTATCCAGAAAGGGTACTAATCTTCCACTGCTAGAAAACAGAGTCAATATTGGGATTTCTATTTGCAAATCCAGGATAGAAAATTCCACTAGCAAGTTAAGGATAAAAAATAATATTCTCCAGGTGGTCAATAGGTCATGTGGAGAAGAAAATACGTGTGTTACAACGAGGCTAATTTGGCCGCAAATAGATGAAAAAAAATCAGTAGAATTGCTTAACTTAATCAAGAGAGAACATCTCGAAGGTCGTGACTTGTGTCATCGGTCATTGGATGTTAGGTAGGCACTCTTCAAGGCTAGGAAGAAGCGATTTCTCATGAATACTGCTGAAATCGTAGAGACGAGGAAGAGCAAGAAACAGTAAGACACTTCCTTTGCAACTGTCCAGCCTTCGCTAGGAGTAGAACAAAGTTGTTAGGAAAATACCATTTGACTCTCTTAGGGAACTATCCGGTGTTGGGATAAAACCTATCATACGCTTCATAACAGCGTCTAAATGGTTCCATGACGAATAAACACTGAAGTTCCCATGTTACACAGTGGTACCATAATGGACCTACTTGGTCTAAGTGAGTTGGCTACTCTAAGCCGACTGCCACAAAAACCTAACCTACTTCAAACTTTGCATCTTTGAAAAATTGCCTTGTGAGGATTAATTATGAGTTTCTAAAGGTATAATTACGGCTACACTTAGTCAAGAAGAAGTCATGTATGATTATAATGTGACATATTACGAGATCGAAGTAACCCAATAGATTGTACCACCAGCTGGTAAACATTCGATAGAACATCGGAATCGAAATTTTTACGCTGAATAAAAATCTGTAAACCTTTTCGCGTATATTCAAGTATCGAATAAAAAAATCGAATTGTTAAAATTAGAAAAAAATGTTTTTCAAACTTTATTAATAATCTTTTTATTAATTTTTTCTTGTTTTGTTAGAATTTTAGAAGAAAATTTTAGAAAAATTAGCATCTCTGCCACTGTCCCACTTTTGCCAGAACGAGATATCGCTGTCCAAACTCTTACTTTTTAGAATGTCTAATAGACTTGGAGTCTACAGCCATCTCCATTATTTTATCGTTTATTCGAGAAACGAAATAGTTTTACCACATTGAGAATTAGAGCGAGAACTTAAGTCCAAACCAGTGGTATCACAAGGTTACACCTATGTATGTAGAGCGGCAACCACCGTAGCCTAAACTAACACTTGAGTATAAATTCAAAAAAATGTCTGAGTTGTAGAGAATGAATTGTAATTTTGTATGCAAAAGTCAAATATTAAAGAAGTAGTTTTCGCATTCAAATAAACTTTTTGAGTCATAAATAAAATTTGGATATTAAATTGCTATTATCTCTGGATGAAGATGCTCGATTTCAAAGTCAAATGTGAATTTCTAAAGGTAGGTAACCTTATAAGAGTAACAGTAGTATCTAGTACACCTATTTAGATGAACTTAGAAAACATAACATTTGCTTTATAAAGCTAACAAAATTTCATCCACACCCTGGTAGCCGCTTCCGACAATTAATATAATAAATAATAAAATCTTTGCAGAAGAATCCGAGAAAAATCTGCTTTTTAAATTAAAGGTGAATAATCAAAACTAATTATTTTTCAACTTATAAATATTCGCAGGTCGATGCGTCAGAAGGCTCTCTGTTCTCGAATTTCGAACAGCTTAATCCAACCGCGAAACATACGAAACAAATAAGTATAATACGGGTAAGTGCCTGAATGCAAGCCATCAGAAGCAAACCCGCATAGTGGTAGCCTTCACCAATACATGCAGATCTACTTACACATACATCCAAGTGTCAAAAAGAGCGCACGTTGATCCTTTAGTGAATGACACTTGACACTTCCACGTTCAAGCAAAAAGATCAATGCAGTCACAGCTGTGTTGAGTTTGTATCTCTATGCGGTTGTATATTTGTATGTAAATACATAGATTTGTGCGAGTGCAGAACAATGCAAGCACATGCCAATGTCCATATGTCATCGTATTGTCCTTTTCACAAGCATAAACGATCCTCGAAGGCAATCAATAAACAGCTTAAAATTGTGGCAAACAATGGCAGGACCGTTCATTGTTGAGCGATGCATTTGCTGCAAGGAAGAAAGTAGAAAATCGAAAAAAAATTATAGTTCTTTAAGATGCCGACTGCATTTTCAACTGATCAGTGATCACTCAAATAGGCAACTCAGAGATATTCTCTTCAATGCACCGATCGATTGGATAAACTGGCCGTTTGTGACCATTGTCTCAGTGGCATTGCTCACAATTTGTATGCTTAATCCTGTTTTTTGTCTCTTTCATGAATATTTTTTTGCAATATTCAGCAACTCAGATTGCAATAACTGCAACAAAATGACCGCCATTTTGAAAGGAGTGGAAATGAATATACACGCATAAAAACTTATAAAGTATACAAGTACGAGGGTCACTATTTGTATTGTGAGCAAAGTGAGAAAATAATACATGAATTCATAATAGTCACCTGTCACGATCTGATAATCGTTTTTAATACATATTTATACAATAAATTGTTTTGTTTACATGAAGTGAGCTGTTGTCGAAATATCACAATTTGACATTTGAGTTTGGCAGCACTTTTTTCGTGTTCACATGGACCGCTATTTAAACTGCTATTAAAAACACGTTTTGCATCACTTGATGTTTCATCACCACTGTGGGTTTCAAACGCCGGTACCTGATATTCATGAAAGGTGCTACGGTTTGCCGTCGAGCCGATGCTTTCCATTTCAATTCAACCGGGCTATTCGGGTCATGTTCTTCGATTTCGATGTAACTGAAATATGTTGCTCTCTGGTCAAAATAATGAGACACGTATTTTTTTTTCGCCCGAAAAAAATTTTTTTCAAGAGTTATCGGCAATTTTGTTTTTCGGCTCAAACTCGATTTTTTTTAATTATATGTATAAGAAAATTTTTTTTTTAAATGCCCATAACTTAGTCAAAAAAGAACCGATTTTAATAACTCTGGGTTCAAAATGAGCGTAATTACTTACACGAGCGACTTCATGTAGAAACAATTGCAAAAAAGTAGTTGAAAATTTTTTATTTAGCAAAAAAGAAAAAAAATTGAAATTTTTTCGAAATTCAATGTTTCAAAAAGTGTATTTTTTTTTTTTTATAACTTTTTCCAAATCAAGAGAACACCTCAAACTTCAATTAGGCTGATTTGTTTTCCTAACGGCACATACATATGTGTGTATAATCATCTTGGTTCTCATTTTACTAGACTTTCTTAAATTCATCGGTGCTCGCCACACCCTGTCTCTGCACGTAAAAAATTTGTTTGTAATGAAAATAAATTAAATGGCTTTACCAAATCAAATTAGAAAAAAATACATAATTAAGTAAATTTGCTAAGTGCCTACGAGTGCGTGTATGTGTGTGTGTATGTATGGAAGAATTTTAGCACAAATTATGAATTATACTAAATTAAAACTAATTAATTTATGCAAGCAATTTCATTTATCATTCGTTTGTGCGCATTACTGATTTATATCTTGGCAACAGTTATTGTGAAAATCACGTGTTCGGTGTAGTATTTGTAGTTGCAGTAGTGCCTCGCAATGCAATTTACTCAAAGCAATTCGCCAGCCTGCCAGCCTGGTTGCTACGAGGTAAATACCTTCATGAAGTGATTTGCACGATGTAAAAGGCGGTTTAATTGAATGGTAATTATACACGGCGATTATCAATGCAACTGGCTAACGACTGGTTGGCTTCATAGGTAAGAAAACCAGAAATCTTGTTTACAAACAATAAAATGTTTGCATTTATTAAATCTCTATTTACGAGGGGATTTACACAGCGACATTGTAAAGAAAGAGGGGAACTCCACATTTGCGCTTTTTTCTAAAACATTCGATTTCAATTAAAAGGCATGGATTAGAAGTAAACAAAAGCGGCTTATGTGAAAAAAATAAAGTAATAGAAATAATTTATGTAAAAGCAATCAAATTTAAAATTATGCAATAAATAAGTAAATGCAACTATTCAGATTGGGTAATAAATTTTTTAGAATGTGTTCATTACCGGCTTGAGTTCGTTTGTTTATATTCTAAAGTTGACATGCTAATGTTACCGGGCACTAATTTGTGTTATTTTTGTTGTTATCTTCAATTGTATTTATGGATAATTGAAAAAAGGTTAAAAAAAAAAAAAATTATTGGCGCGTACACTTCTGTTAGGTGTTTGGCCGAGCTCCTCCTCCTATTTGTGGTGTGCGTGTTGATGTTGTTCCACAAATGGAGGGACCTACAGTTTCAAGCCGACTGCGAACGGCAGATATTTTTATGAGGAGCTTTTTCATGGCAGAAATACACTCGGAGGTTTGCCATTGCCTGCCGAGGGGCGACCGCTATTAGAAAAATGTTTTTATTAATTTTGCTTTCACCGAGATTCGAACCAACGATCTCTCTGTGAATTCCGAATGGTGATCACGCACCAACCCACTCGACTACGGCGGCCGAAAAAAGGTTACATAACTTTAAACTGTAAAAAATTAGTAAAAAAGATTAACTTAAAGTTGTAAATGGATAAACAAAATTAGTACAATTGGTTGATTATTTCAATATAAAGAGCGGCCTCCGTAGCTGAAGGGGTTGGTATGTGACTATTGTTAGGAATTCAGAGAGAACGTAGTTCCGAATCTCCGTGAAACACCAAAATGAAGAAAACGTGTTTTCTAATAGCGATCACCCCTCATCAGGCAATGGCAAACCTCCGAGTGTATTTCTGCCATGAAAAAGGTCCTGATAAAAAATTTTTGCCATCTGGGCTCTGCCTAAAACTGTAGGTCCCTCCATTTGTGGAACAACATCAAGACGCACACCACAAATAGGAGAAGAAGCGCGGTCAAACACCCAAAAAAGGTGTAAGGGCCAATTATATATAGAGAAAGATCGGGTATTGTGGGCTATTCGGGTAATGTGGTCAACGTATATATTTTTTATAATAATGAGCATGCACTAGAAAGATTGCTTATGAACTTCAACATTCATATAACGGATGTTTTAGGCTGCTCGCCTTTTGAATTGGACTCTTTACTGATGAGCAGTTGATCAAAATATTTTGTGAAGTGCAATCGATTTATTTTTCAGTGGCGTGTAATATTAATGGTATTTTTTAGCAAGTGATTATTTTTAGAGTGTGAAAGTTCAGATAGAATTATTAAGCAATTATGCATTTTTTAATGCGGTAAGAAACTCTTTTTAAATTATTTAAACAAAAGTTTGCAATATTTTTTTCTTGTTAGTGGTACAGTGGCTAATGTGGGCTAGTCAACGTCGGGTATTGTGAACTATCATAGTAGCCCACATTACTCCCTTAGTATTTTCCTAATTCTCAGTAATTTTTCTGTTCTGTATTTCCCAACTATACATATTTAGACATGCCAAAAATGGAGAAATAAGGAAATGGGACCCCGGTGTGATGAAAAAACCCATTGTAGCTGTTAGGAATAAGGAGATGGGCACACTTTTTGCATCAAAGACTTTTTATGTGCCGTGTTTTACATTTCAAAGAATGGCAAGTAGTAATGTATCCGCTAGCCTGCTTCTAAAAATCTCACTTGGACGTAAGCCAATACTGGACGAATCCACAGAAAAATACCTTATAAAATGTGCATTAGAAATGAAATCAAGAATTTGCGGCCTCACAAGTCACGATATTCGTTCCTTGGCGTTTCAATTGACGAAATTGCCAAAGAGCCAAAGAAATTTTCGGCCCTTAAGCAATTTGCAGTGAAAGGTTGGCTGCATGGATTCCTGCGCAGGCACAAAAAATGAGCTTAGTTTTCGTTCTCCAATGGGAAAGTCTTTTAATAGAGCAATGGGTTCACAAAAAAAAATGTAAAGATGTTTTTCGATTTACTTGAGCGAGAGTATGAGAAACAGAAATTTCCACCATCTGCTATACAGAATGTGGATTTATATTTACATAAGTTTAATAATTTTTTTTTCCAAAAGTCAACCAATTTTTTATCACAATGAGTCCGAATGGAAAGGAAATCACAGAATCACAGCGTAAATAATAATGAATTTTCATAAAAAAGGAAAATCGCTTGTGGAGATCGCAGAAATGAGGAATCCAAGTCGTTTCACCATTCGCAGCATTTTTAACCACTCAAAAGGGCAAACGAATTTCACAAGTCCGCAGCGAAGTGGTCGTCCACGCAAATTATCAGACCGAGAGCGATCGCAAATTGTGCGAAAAGTGAAAAATGATTCAAAAATTACATCAACCCAGATCGCGGCGGAGCTAAAACAAGATTTTGCCAAAGAAGTCCATGCCAACACAGTTAGACGAGTACTGCATCGGGCTGGGTACAAAGCATGTGTGGCTAGCCGCAAGCCCTTCATATTTGCAACCAACCAAAAGAAGAGGGTAGTACCAGCCTCTAAGCCACTGGGACAATGTATTGTTTTCAGATGAAAGCAAATTTAATATTTTTCGTTCAGACGGCCGCATAACTGTGTTGCGAAAACGTAACACAGCTTGCGCTGCAAAAACTCTAGCACCAAGTGTGAAGTACGGTGGTGGAGGATTTGTGGTATGGGGTTGCATGTCTGCTGCAGATGTGGGGAGCTTGTATTTATTGAAGGTCTAATGGTCAAATCAGTTTACTTAAACATATTGAAAGAAAATCTCAAAAAAGTGCAGATCAGTTGAATCTACCAAACTCCTTTCACATTTCACCTCAATCCTATTGTGGGAGGAATTGGAACGTCGAGGCAGAAAATGTGCCATTTCCACGAAGCCTGAATTGAAAGCAACATTAAAAGAAGAGTGGCTTAATATTGGCGAAAAAATGAGGGCACTCAATACCTATGTAATAGATTGAAAGCCGTATTAAAACAAAAAGGCCTTCCAACGAAGTACTAACTTTTAAGTGTATCTTTTAACTTTAAACATATAAAAAAACTGTGCCTATACTTTTGTCCAAGAAATATTGCTGTACTTTTAGTTTTCTTTTAATTTGTGGTTTAAGCACTGTGAATTTTCAAAAATTGAAACTTGACTTTCTAACTAATATGTATGAGTATGCGTAACTTATGTGGAATAAACAGTTTTTTTGATTTGTTGACTTGATTTTTATTCCATTGTCGTTATTGTGTCTATACTTATGCCAGTCACTGTATATAGAGGCTCGTCCAAGTTTTAGTCTCTTTTTTAAGCTTAAGCTAAATACATTTTGAATGGGAATTTATTATAAAGGGTATTCCAAAAGACGCGCCTAGATGTTGTAAAAATTTAGATTCTTTTGGACTTCACTATTTTTATTCAAAATTCGGCCCTTACATACGCTTAGTTGAAAATGAAAAATTACATCGTTTAAATATTCACCATGAACTCGTCTGAAGGTAAAATCGACCAAGCAGTCAATTCATGAATTCCTAATTCCTAATCCATGAACTCCTAATTGTTGAAGGATGTTCAGCAACACTTTGCGCTACAGCAGCGACATTCTCAACAAAACATCCAATTCTCCGTCAGTCAGTCATTTTTCTATCCTCTACAGCATCAGTTTCCTGAAAATGTTTCACTAATCTTTGAATTGTCGACTCATTCCCATCATTATTTTCACCAAAAAAATCAAAAACTTTGTTAATTTTATCACGAAAGATAAAATACTAGTGATGTGGTGCAGAGAAAATCATTCGCAGATAACGGGTGATTTTTTACCTATTATCTTTTTAAACAATTGTCTTAAACAACTAACGCACGTTTCGTCGGTTGTTTCACTGTCAAACATCTTCAGTTGGGTCTATAATTTAACCATGAATCGTCTTACAAAGGAACAACACTTGCATATCATTGAATTTTATTATAAAAATGCGTGTTCTGTTAAAAAAGTGTATCGCGCGCTTCTTCCATTTTATGGTCAGTTTAATCAACCCACTGAAGCGGCTATTCGAGCTATTGTGACTAAATTTAGAACCAAATTTACATTATTGGACATCAAACCACCAACACGCTTACGTAGAGTGCGAACTGAAGAAAATATCGCAGCTGTATCGGCCAGTGTTAATGATGACCATCAATTGTCGATTCGTCGCCGTTCGCAGCAATTGGGCCTCTGTTACTCAACAACGTGGAAAATTTTGGGAAAGGATTTAGGTGTGAAGAAGAATTGCAAGAGCTACCAATGTATCCAGAAAAGGTCACAGTTTGCTGCGGTTTATGGGCTGGAGGTAACGTAACAGTAAATGGTGAGCGCTAACGTGAAATGATATCCAACTTTTTTTGCCCAAAATGCAAGAGGTTGACTTGCATGACGTGTGGTTTCAGCAAGACGGTGCCACATGCCACACATCACGCGTAACAATGGACTTGTTGAGAGGCGAAGAATTGGCCACCTAGATAGCGCGATATAACGCTTTTAGATTATTTTTTGGGGGCTATGTTAAAGCTCATGTCTATTCAGACCATCCTGCTTCAATTAACGCATTGGAAGACAACATTAAATCATTTATATGTGAGATACCGGCCGAAACATTGGAAAGAGTATGCCAAAATTGGACCAAGCGGATGGACCATTTGAAGCGCAGTCGCGGTCAACATTTGCATGAAATAATCTGGACTGTACTATCGATTTAAATAAAAATGTCATGTATTTTCCTGAATTTTACGTGTGTTCTTTTGAAAAGCTTTCCTATAGCTCTTAAAAAATCACGCTTTATATTTAAAATTATTTTACATGAAAGATTGGACAAAACTAAGAGTCGCAATTACTCAAAAAGCCGTATAGTCTCCATCCATCGTTGTCGAGAATAGCCTGGCATCTTCTCGGCATGCTTTGAACCAGCTTTTGTGCGTTGCTCGTCCACAAGGAGGACCAGATTTTGCGAACTTGACGCACGAGTTGCTTTAAATCATGGGCTGGCAAGAAGCATTTTCATAGTTCCCCACACATTTTCAGTGGGGTTGGCGTCTGGGGACTAGAAAGGCCAGCTCAATACTGTGACGCCATTTTCTTGTTTTGTTTGATTAGGGGCGGTAGGATATGTTCGCCTCCTTCAGTCGGCTTTCGATGGTGTTGATACTCACATCTATTCCCTTTTTAGCAAGAACTAATCGTGCTCGGCGTAGTGACAAAGAAGAATCCCGCTTAAAAAGTTTGACGATCGCTTTATCCTGCTTTTTCGTCGACACTCGCTTCAAGCCGCGCTCGGAAAAGTCCTCATCATTTTTGTACACCTTACGCCGCTGATTCCACATCACAAAAAATTTTTTTGATTTTTTAATCACTTTTGCAGCCGCGGCGTAAGATAATTTCGGCCCTTTCGAATGCGTGTCTAAAAATACTGCCTCAAAACGCTTCGCGTACTTCTCACTCATTTTTGTTTGGTTGCGTTTACGGAAAAGCTTCGAGCGACACTAACCTGAGCTAGCACTGGCGTCGTAGCCCTTGAGTGGGACTATTACGCAGCAAAAAGCAGAACGAAATATATCTTGAGTTTACAAGAAAAAAACTGGTTCTTTTCTTCTGACACCGACTGTATATACAAACCCATCATCCAACGTCACCGTAATATCCCTCTGAGCAGTCATCAAACTGAGCAGAAATCCATATAATCCAGTCTTATAGCTCAGCTGCTTGAAGTTGGTCTTTTTTAAGTGACGATTGAAGTGAAAATTCGATCTACTAGGCATTTTGATGCAAATAAAAAATTAAACACATTTTTTATTTTGTGTAATTTAAAAAATTTTAGGAATTTTATTTTTCACATTTTCACTTAGTTACCAATTTTTCAATTGAAATTTTGCAATCATTATAATTACATCTTTGAAAAATACTTACAAACAAATTTGATGCTTAAACACTAAAGAATTCGTACAAAAGTTAGTTCACTAATAATTTTCTTAAACAATACTAAATTTAATACTATTTTTGGTGCAAACTCATGTGTTTGCACGGTCCTTTATTTGATTTGATTTCGCTTGTTTTTAACTTAATTTTAATTCTACACAAATACAATATCACAGTGAAAAACCAAATGCTAGCATTGAGCACTTGACTTTATGAATTTTACTTTATACCTACTTTTTCTCATGTACATAATAAATAGCTACTAAAGTTGACACACAATACGCTTATCGAAGGATTAGAGAGTGGAAATGCAAGTCATTTGGCAAAACTTTTGTGGCTACTACAGTTCTTAAGTGGCTAGTTGTACACGCTTAGTATTACATACATATAAGTAGTGTGAGAAAATAAATTAACAAATTTCTGTGAGAAAGAGCATAAATATAATTACACACACACCTGCTCACGTGTGTTTGTAGTCTTTTGTGTACGATATTTGTTGATCGATTTCGACTGGGAATGCACGGGTGATTAATGGGAACAAAATGAGAGTGCACATGCGGAGTGTGTTGATGTTTGTGGGTGTATGGAAATATTTGTAGGAGCAGAGGCGCTTATTGAGAGTTTTCAGATTTTTTTATTTTGCTACAAAGGATTTTATATGTATGTATATATTGGACGTAAATTATTTTTTAAAGAAAATTTTATTAAATAGTAAATAAAGTACAAAAAGAACAAATAAAAGAAAATCAAGAAAATTAAAAAATGGTTTTTGTAAATTAGCAAACTTTTCTTTAATTTTAAGAACTATGTGCCATTAAATTAAAAAAAAAATGTATTATACTTTTCACTTTTAATTCTGAAAAACAGAACACAAAAAAACTTTTAAGGAAATTTAAAATTTCTTTTTCCTTGTTTTTTGTTTTTGTAATTTAGCAAAGTTTTCTTTAATTTTTGAGGCCTATGTGTTAAAACATGTTATATGAAAAATTGTACACAACTTTTTGCTTTTATCTCTGATTCCATTTTTTGAAATGCATAACAAAGGCCAGCTGTGTATATGAAAATATTTTTCCTTTTCTTCCGGTTTCATTAAAAATATTTCTTAACCCGTAATCAAATATTCATATATTAACAAATTTAATAAATTGAAAACAATAAAACACAAAAGAACTGTTAAGGAAATAAAACAAAAAAACAACAAAACAAATATAAAAGTTTTTCTACATTACAAAAAAAAAAAAAATTTTTATTTTACTAGAGGTTTTCTTAATACTTTACTTTTTTTTTTAATTTTATTAAAAAAAAATGTTCTTAAAGAAAGAATTTCTTATTTCAGAAAATTTAAAATTAAAAAAAGAAATTTAAGAAAATTTAAAAAAATGTTTATTTTTATGAAAATTTAAAATTAAAAAAAAATTTAAGGAAATTTAACATTTTTGTTTTTATCTAAAAAAATAAATCCTTTTTACATAAAAAAAACAATTGTTTGAAATTTAGAAAACTTTTCTTAAAAATAAATTTTTTATTTAAGAAAATTAAAAAAAACTTGTATTTTTAAGAAAATTTAAAATTATAGAAAAATTTTAAGGTAATTTAAATTTTTTTTTTAATTTAAATTTTTTTTTTTAATTTAAAATTTTCTTAAAAAAAGAAACTCTTTTTTTAAATAGATAAAAAAAACAATTGTTAGAAATTTAGAAAAATTTTCTTAAAAAAGAATTTCTTACTTAAGAAAATTAAAAAAAAGTTTTATTTTTAAGAAAATTAATAATTAAAAAAAAAACGTTTATGAAAATTAAAAAAAAATTTTTTTAATTTAAAATTTTCTAAAAAGAAGAAATTATTTTTTTAAATAAAAAAAACAGTTGTTGGTAATTTACAAAATTTTTCCAAAAAGAGAATTTTTTATTTAATAAAATTAAAAAAAAAATGTATTTTGAAAAAATTTTAAATTTAAAAAAAAATTTAGAAAATTTAAAACTATAAAACAAAAAATTTTAGAAAATTTTAAATTAAAAACAAAAAAATTTAGAAAATTTTAAATTAGTACAAAAAAAATGTTTGTAATTTGGAAAACTATTCTTTAATTTTTAAGTACCATGTGCTAAAAAATTTTGTACGAAAGATTTTATAAAACTTTTTGTTTTTAATTCTGATTCAGTGTTTTCAAATGCATTAACTTAATCCCAAAAGCCCCCACGGGTTGTGTGTATGAAAATATTTTTAGAAGCAAAGGCGCAAAGTCGGAGAGTTTTCCGATTTCCTTAAACATCTTTCTTAAATTGAAATAAAATTTCCGAACTTTAACAATTTTGTTTTTACAGTTATATTATACAAAACAATTTTTTTTGTTTTTTGCAAAATTTGTAACAAAAGAAATGTATTTATAAATTTTGATTTAAAAACATTTTAAAATTTTTTGTAATTAAAAAAAAAAATTGTTACCTATTTTTTGTAATTTTGTAAAATTTTGTAAATTTTTTTTTTATTTTTTATAGTTTTGTAAATTTTTTTTTCAACTCTGATGGGTCGAATTCAATCGCCTTGGGCTTGTTAAACGAAGCTTCTGATGATTTTAGAAAAAACTTTTTGCTTAAATTTAATTTTGGAATACTGGAGTTGAAACTGATTTCGGGTATTTAAAACTGTTTGTTTGGATATTTTCTATATCTATGATTTTTTAAGCGGGTTTTCAAATTTGTAACAAAAAAATATATTTATAAATTTTGGTTAAAAACTTATTTTTTTTTTTAATTATGATAAGATGGTTGAATTCATTCGCCTTGGGCTTGTTAAATTAAACTTTTGATAGTTTTGAAAAATGCATTTTTCTTAAATTTAATAATGGAATGTTATTGATTTCATAGAACATTGAATTTCTAAATTTTGATTTAAAACTGATTTCGGGTATTTACAAAAGATATTTTCCATATCTACGATTCATATCCAAACGGCGCTTTAGTGCTACTTGAGAAGTGCCAGACTGGCACTTCAACCATTTCACCTGATTTTTTAACCGTCCTTTCAATTTTGTAATAAAAAAATGTTTTAAAAATTTTAATTAAAACATTTTTTTTTTGTTTTTTTGTGTTTTCAACTATGATGAAACCGTTGAATTCAACCGCATTGTGCTTGTTAAATTAAGTTTTTGATAATTTTGATAAATTTAATTTTGGAATACTCTACTAATAAATTATGAGTTTAAAGTGATTCTAGATATATACAACTTTTTATCGGGATATTTTCGATATCTATATAAAAAAATAAATTTAAGAAAATTAAAAAAAAAATGTATTTGTAAGAAAATTTAAAATAAAAAAAATTAAGAAAATTAAAAAAAATTTTTTTTAATTTAAAATTTTCCTAAATAAGAAATCATTTTTATAAATGAAACAAAAAAATCTATATCTATAATTTTTTTTAACATCCTTTCAAATTTGTAACAAAACACTGTATTTATAAATTTTTATTTTTTTTAACTATGATGAAATGGTCGAATTCAACCGCCTTCGGCTTGTTAAATTAAGTTTTTCATCATTTTTTTAACCGTTCGTGTTTAATTGTCCTTTTAATAAAAATTTAAAGAAATCTAGAGGTAATTATTTCTAATATTCGATATTTTTCTTTGCTAGCCCTTTTGCTTTGCTTTTATCACACGCCTTTCAATTTTGGCTTGTAAATTTTCGTTTAATTTTTCTGAGCAATTGTCAACTCGAGCGCATTAGGATTTGATAATTATTGAATTACTATTCTATTAAATTATTATTCCATTTAACTCAAATAGATAATCATAAGTTCATTAACACACATTTTTTTCTCACGTTTTTCTTTTCGCCTACTTAGCGCACATAACGCGCCTCTGCTCACGTGCTCATAAAGCTTCTCAAGCTTTTGTGCATGCTTCAATGCATATTCGTAGGTATGTGTGTGTGTGTGTGTGTGTGCAATTTCTAATCAGTTATTTTAAATAAAATAGGAACCAGTCAAGCTGCTTGCGGTGCACAAGGGAGAGAGGCTTAATAAGATATGAGTGAGTATGCATGTGTGTGTGAGTGTGAGTGGGGGCGTGCATGTGTGGGTGTGTATGTCGTTATCAATGTAATTGAGACGGTTTGATGTGTTGACTAGAATACTACAACTATTAAATTGTATTTGTTTGTTTATTTGTTTGTTTTTGTTATTGTTGTAGTTGTAGTTGTTTGCATACAAGTTTTGCATGAAACTGAAAGTGAAAAATGCAAATGCAAATGCCAATGAAAATGAAAATGAAAATGGAATGATTCAATTCAATTCAGCAGCGCATGGAAATGTGTTTTTGATTTTTCATAGTTGTTGTTGTTTTCTGCTGCGTTTTGCCATTGTTGTTGACATTGAACTTGAACTTGTGCGCTTGTAAGATGTGTGACGCCTAACACTGAGACTATTTATGAGGCGGAATGTTATAATAAATAAATAAATATGTATGTAGCTGGTGAGTTGTTGTTGTTTTTGTTATGCGCATGCAATTTATAGTTGAATAAAAAGTGTTTCAGTGTTGCGCTTGCATTATTTTTAGTGAATAGTTGTAGTTGTACTTAATAGTTGCCGACATATTGACACGCGTGTGGGCGCGTATTTAGCTACGTGTCTGCGTTTGTCTATACACTTGTATGTGTGTGTGTGTGTATGTGTTTCGATTGCATGCACTTAAATACCTAAGCAAATACTTTTTTCTTAACGTAAGGAATGCTAAGCGTTAAATACCTAATAAAACTAAATAATTTAAGCAACATTTTGTAGCATTCATATTCACCCCCTCCTACCCCGCACTTTTTCTATGAAATTAAGTAACATACTAACATACATACATATACGCGAAAAGCAAGGCTCAAAAGTAGTTAACCATTTAAACTTTGAAATAAATTAAAAATAAACATAAAATTGATTGAATAATTTCCGCCTTGTTTAAATTCAGCTGTCACGCGTATGCGCTAAACGGCTTTTGTTGCCATTATCACCACCACTAGTACCTCTGCGACGGCTGCTGGCGCTCCCCCTATTACTGCCCACATTTCCCCGCCTCAGCTGCGCCAAACGCCCTTTACTACGCTTCTTACTGCTGCCATCGGCGCTAGTTCTTACTGCCGTTCCATGCTCTGCCGCCGCCGCCGCAATGCTACCGAAATGCTTCTCTACCTCGTTGTAAGCTTTTGGATTTTGCGCTAACGCCACTTGACCGCGTCTCTTCGTTTTCTGACGCAACACCTTCCACATTGTCTCCAAAAATTCATAGTAATAATATTTGACCCACATTAAATCGATGGTATTCGCTTCCTGCAACACTTTCGGATTGCGTTCGGCACGTCGCTTTGTGTAGAGCTTCAATCGTTTGTTCATTTGGTTGCGCGTCACGTGCGGTAGGCGTATGCCGCGTGCTGTACGCGGCACTGGCATTGTATCATTGATAGCTGTCTCTATTTCGCATAAAATGCGCCGTGAGCTGAAAAGCAAGAACTTCAATTCACGTGAGGTCTTATTCTCACGTTGCAGCTTACTCATGTCCCAGGCGCGTTGTATGCGACGCAGATAAGCGAACGAAGCGATGTACGATTGTATGTTGCGGTACCAACGTTTCAGCGCGATCTGCAATTGAAGAGATAATATATACGATTTGAATGAGTTGAATGTTGTTTGACGAAATAATTTGAGAGAAAATTAAAAGACATTATTTATATACAGGATGGTCCAAGCAAAAGTATATTTAAAAGTCGTATATAATTTTGAAACCGAAAGCTTTTATCTGCTCGAAAACTCAACTATTCGCGATGTAAAGCTAAATAGAAAACTTCGGGAAGCCACTTGAAAATTGTCTTGGCATGCAGCAAAGTGAGGTAACTCCCTTATTAATGAAGTCGTAGAATTCAAAAGTAACAGAATAAGCAGACGGTGGTGTTGTTTGGTATTAAAAACTTAATTCGGAATTATCTCAGGAATTAAGTCTAATTCGAACAATTGTCTAAGTCCAAGTTCAACTAATGAGGATTAAAAACTACTCTAAGTTATATAAGTATCTTAAAATTTAAGCGTATTAGGGGAATTTTCGATGGCAACATATTTTTCGGCAATGATAATATCTATTGTGAATGAAAAATAATAAAAATTTTAACGAGAAGAACACGAAAACGGCATTAAAATTCTGGAACAAAGTGATGAGCCCAACAAAAGTAAGTATTTTGTAGCACTTTCGTTTGATTTTTAAGTTGAAAAATGCGATTTTCCGATTTCATATGGCAAAAAGTAAGAACTGTTCAACCTGGATGAAAGGGAATGAACAAGAACTCATAAAAATAAAACAGATTTCTCGTTTTCTTTCCTCAGTTATGATGGATACAATGCACTAACGCTTTCGAAATTACATTATTTGGTTTGATATTTCGGAGCAGTTTGAGAAATTGCAATTTAAGATTTTTTTAATAAATAATTATTTCTTAGTATTAGGCCAGCTAATGCTCGTATTTGTTGCCTGTGGTCCATCTTTTACTGACAAGACTATCCAGTAACCTAATCAGCTGTTCATTAATCCGCGTAACAAACGTCACATTGCTGTGTGACAGTTCTAACAAAAATTAACGGCGCCGGAAATCCCGATGAATGCCGTAAATGATATAATATATCAAAATAAGTATAATTTAGCAAGAGAATTCATTTTTTTTATTTTATATTTTTTACTATGCATCATTTTTAAGACCACCTATATCATATTAGTTTGGGGAAGAAGAAATACATTTTTTTTTTTGCGCAAATGGTTTAAAACTGTTTTATGGTCGATCTCTTGCTCCTAGGCGATGCTACGACTACTAACACGCCGTCAATTTCGATGAATTCTGTGATTTATCGGCATTTTCGACATTATCGACATTTTATTTAACATCAAAAATGCCTCAACGGAATCGAAGAAACAAAAATTGCACATAATTAGCAGTTACAGCATCGGCATCAAAAACGCCATGCACAATTTCGGCGGCTTGGTTTGCATTTTTGCCTTTATCAAAGACAAACTGTAAAATGTACCGAATTTTCTCTTTGTTAACTTCCATTATTAAGACACCCTCTTACTCACAACTGAATGGAACAAACAAAAAACCAGCAAAACAATTTGTTTGGTGTTAAATGTCTCCTTGACAACGAGCATAAAAAATTTAAATAACTACAGCCATGTACTGAGAAAATAATGGATTTCTTTTTCCCCTAACTAATATTTTCTTGAAAAAAATTTAGTAACATACATACATAGTAAAGTCATAATATAATGAAGGTAATCGAGTTTTGTTCAGTTTACATATCCTCCCTGTGCATACATTTTTATTAATACAATTTAATAAAATACTTGGCACAAAATTTTTTTCAGTCTAGTGGCAAATATTTAGTTCAGCAACCTTCCACAGCAAAAATTCCAACACAAAGCTACTATGCTTTCATTTCTTTATATGTTATATCAATATGCATATATAGGATGGTTTACCTATATACAAGGTGGTGCAAAATTAATCATCCAGTTTTGTTTTAAATTTTTTTTTTAATAAAATTATTTGAAAAAAAAATATTTTGAGCGATGGAAATCTTTATTTTGACCTTAACGTGCTCAATTGCTTATATGTTTGCAGGCTACAGCTGCCTGGCTCAGAAGTGTCAAATACGTTTGACGTATGACACTACTTGCAACAATTATAAGCGAGTGATTAATTTTGCGCCACCTTGTACGAAGTCATAGTCATATAAGCAACAGAAATGTTGTTTCTTAAAAAACCAAAAACAAATTAATAAAATAAATGAAATTAAATTTAAATAATAAATTAAATTAATCCATAAATAAATAAAATTCAATTTAGTTAATTTATTTAATTAAAATAAAACAAAAATTTAAATTTAAATGATTTATTTAATTTTATTTCAATCTTAAATAGACACTTTTACATGGATCACCCAGTAAACATATTTGTTTTTGTTCTTTGATAAAACTCAATGATATAAACACTTATTTACATAGTAAACATTTTCTCTCAGTTGGCTGCCAACACTTGAAATTAGCCCCATCAAAAAATTCCAATACAAAAGTACACCGATTCAATCAGCGCGCTTACTTACTCTACCTCTTTCACACACGTGCATACATCCATACATATGTACATACATGCAAACACATAAAGGGCGAGCTTTTAGCCCTGACCTACCCTAAAGCGCAAACAGCTGAGAGCGTACGCTAGAGCACCACCGCTCATCAACCCATATGGCGACGCTCTCTCCACTGATACGCATATTTGTGTGTGTGCGAATATTAGCGTCCATTAAATGCTGGCGCTCCCCACGCAAACACTCAAGCTTTCAATCACAGATATGTTTGTGTACATATTTGCATTTATAGGTCATTCGATCGCGATGACAGTAATCGTTCATTAATATTTGAGTAAACAAATATTTTAGCTGTCAAATGATAATTAAAAACGCGCCTTCATTCACACACTTTTCGCGCTCGATTGGCTAATTGGATAACTCATCAGCTGATTTTGTTTGCTCGACTATATGCACGCACCTGCATATACATACACACACATACATAGATATGTGCCTTTGGAAATTTTTTCATAAAATACCTAACGGTTTGTTTCCACATAATTTTTTTCACGAGCAAAAGCTTATCGGTATTTAATACTTCAGGTATTAGTATTTTCTTTTTTTGATGACCCGGTAGATTTGAAAGCACCTGACCTGGCAAGGTGATTGAGTCTCGTGTTTCGTTGAACTTTTTTTCCGTATTTGTTGCTGAAAATTAATGCTTTTAATATCGTACAGCTGCCTTGTAGATTATTGGAAGCGATATGACCGTATTATGAATACTTTGCGTAGAGGAGCTTTTAACAAATTGGGAGGAAAGCTGAGCAAAGTGCTGCGAAAGGAATATTTGGCTCTCTTTAAATCTTCCATTTGTGGTTAACTTACAGTATTTTTTTTTTATTTAAAAAAAAATTTTTTTTTTGTGTTTTATTTTTTTAATCCTTCTCTTTATATGGCAGCATTACGGAAATGTTGTCATACGCTCTGCGAAAATGTAGCATATTTTATTTGAGAAAAGCACAAGAAACATTTAACCCTTCCACAAATTATATATTCAAAATAATAAAATTTATCGAATTGGCACCATCTTTAAAATCTTCTGTTTGCAGCTAACTTATATTGCTTTTGTTTTTTTCTCAAAAAAAAAAAATGCCATCTCTTTGTAAGGAAATGTTGTCATATGCCCTGCGAAAATGTTGCGTATTTCACCTGAGAAAAGCACAAGAAAAAGTTCACCCTTGCATAAATTGTACCAGGTAGATACCTATGATATGAGACTTTTTTTTCAATTTCAAACGTTTTCACCATGACTATTACCAGAAAAGAGAACTCAATTGATTATGTACAGCCTTGGCCAAAAGTATTAGGCACCCTACTAAAATACAAGTAATTTTAAATGTGGCCACCAAAGTGACCATTGCTTTTTGCAAAGAAGTCGTTAGTGAGTTTTGGCATTTTAAAAGTTGGTAGTGAATGTGTATATAATCTCTAGTGCAAAATAATCAAGCGGAAATAAATAATTTTTTTTTTATCGAAATGCCTAAAAAAATAGTGAGCTTTGTTAGGGCAAAGGAGTAGGAATCCACGTTTTGCGTGAGGAAGGGAAGTCTCAGAATGAGATTGCCAATTTGGTGGGATGTTCGCGTTGCGCAGTCGAATGTGTTATTAAGCGATTTGCGGAGACAAAACACCACTATAATAAATCAAAAAGTGAAAGAAAACGTTTCATTAGTGTTCAGGAAGACCGAAAACTTAGACGCGAGTCTCGCGGTCGTAAAAAATCCTCTTCTGCATGTTGCAGTTGCCCTGTCGGAAGAAATTGGAAAATCCGTTAGTGATCGAACAACTAAAAAAAGGCTTAGAAGGATGTAAAGCTCGAAAGAAGCCGTGGGTTTCTCAAAAAAAAAATCGGGAAAAGCATTGGGAACGGGCTCTCACATACCAACATTTTGCGGAGAAAAATTGCTCGAATGGTCTGTAGTCTGATGAATGGATCGTTGTGATAAACTTACTTTACATAGTTTTAAAATACCAATGACCATAGCTTCTTGCCATAGTCCAGATGCGAAGAAATAACTCAAATCTTATAAAACATGTTGTTTTCCTATCCTAGAACACCTGGTGTGACGTTCGTGAGGCGACGAGTTGCTGAGGAATACCAACCAGTTTGTGTGGTACCCATTGTTAAACTTGGAGGAGGCACCATTATGGCAATGCTCCTTGTAATAAATCAGCGACTAGGATGCGTTGGTTTAGAAACAAGAACAAAAATATAAGCCCCATACAACACATGAGGCCTATTTTAAAACTTACATAAGATAAAGGAACACCGCAGAATATCACAAACAGCCCTGAAAAATTATTTAATACACGGGTGGAGCGCCATAAATTGTTTTTCGTTGTATAATTGATTTACATGTGTTCCGTTAAAGAATAGAATAAGGTATCAAAATATTAACAAACACTTTTAAGTCATAGATTAAATTTTTTTTTTCTAAATCTTATATTTTCTTCATATTACTATTATCGTGCTCGCAACTGTACATATATATACAATAGTTCAATTCTTTCTTAAGTCACCTTAGCTGGTTATTGTTTATGTCCACAGAAAAGACGAGCCCACACAAGGTGACTTCGCTATAGCAGTTGACTGGTTTGCTCCTAGCGATTTGTTTATTTGAATGTAAAAGCCAAAGTCAGAGAATGCCCTGCCCTTTTCATATTGCCTTATTTGTTTGTTGACATATTCATTGGGATTTTGACAATCAAATCACCGACATGCAAAACCATATAACATGTAAATGTTGGTGTTGCTCTAGCGAAGTCACCTTGTATGGATTCGGCTTGGTCACAGATAAATGCATACATAAAACTCACAGATATTTCCCACAAATAAGTCCAATCTTCAGATATTCAAAGTCAAGTGTTTCCATTATTATGACCAACTACTGTATATAAGTTTGCGCTTCAACTTTATTTCTTTTTAATTTTTTCTCTTGTTTTTTGTGCATAAATTACTCACTTGCTTCACGCTTTCTGCTACCACTCTACCGATTTTTGCTCTTTTCTTATACAAGTACATATGCATGTATATATGTACATATGTATGTATGTATGTATGTAGGTATATATTTTTTATTTTTTTTTCACTTTCTTATTTTACTCGTTTAACTGATTGATTTGCGGCCACTTGTTTCTCTTCATGCCATTAAGCCACACAGAATAATATCGGGAGCACGCCAGACCTGCTATGAATCATGGCAAAGGAAGACAATGGAAAATCAAAACGAAAAACTGTAACGAAGCTTCGGCTTTTGCTTTCTCAACAGACGTGTCTAAACTTTCCAGTACATACATGAATATGTTTGGTTTTTTTCCTCCACAATTATAGGTATGAACGTATGGATGTCTGTATGTAGTGGCTAACAAATTACAAAAGCCAATAGAAATTTGTGATGTCATAGTGTCTATTTTTTGTTATGCATGAGCAATGGGTTGTTCCGCAAGTCGAAATTATTATGTGCGCATACATACATACATGCATACATACATACATACATTCATACACACATACATACATACATGCATACATGCACATCAGTCATCAACTATTGGCGTTTTGTGGCGAGCGATCGTACGCTTCAGTTACTGCACTTGTCTGCCAAAAATCGCCTCTACTCGTACGTAAGTAGTTACGGAAGTTTATATTTAGCCGGTGCGGGTATAAAGGGCCGGTTTGTGATAAGATAAAATTCTCAATCGATGAATGCATTGACTAGTCAGTCATACTTCATTGATTGAATTTAGAGCTGTTTATTAGCGGTAAACTGCTGAAATGCGATTATCCAGAATTATTGCCATTTTCACTGCACAGAAGTAATGAAGTGCTAAATTTTTGTTAAACCATTTTAGTATTTGCACAATTTTTGCATTTGTCAATTTTTAAGTTTCTGCACATCTTCATTATTCATTCGCATTCACCAAGAAAAAATGCAACAAATGATGACTCGGCATAAAAAATATAAGTCAACACACTACAGCTTTCTAATAATTGTCAACAAGGCGCCAGCGAGTGGAAAATACATGCATACAAATGTGTTTACAGTATTGTGCAAAATTTTAGCAATTTTTTTTTTATTTGACATTTATTTTTATTATACACACAGTACTGTGCATAATTTTAGCAACTTTTTTTATTTGACATTTTTTTATTATACACACAGTATTGTGCAAAATTTTAGCAACTTTTTTATTTTTTTATTTGACATTTTTTTATTATTATACACACACGGACAAAATTATTCACACAGCAACTAATTTTTCATACAAACATACATCATTACATAAACTTAACAAACTTTACTCTATAAATAAAATATTAACGAAAATCTTACGATTCCTCATATTTTTGAGGGACAAAATTATTCAAGCAAAGTATGAATTTTAAATTTTAACTGATTTCATTTTTCTAACAAAGCAACCTAGGCTTTCGAATAAGTCCCGTTATGAATATGATCCAAGGCACATTCATTAAAGGTGGCGGTACCTAGACCAACAACAATAATTTGTACGTTTAATTGTCAAAGAAAAGTATAAGCAAAGTAGAAAACAAGGATTGAATTCGCCTTGTTGATCGCCGGGCTAATCGCCACATGGACACGACGAAAGAAAAAAATAAATCAGCTGATTTGTCGATACCACCTTTAATAGACTCGCCTTGATATGATCATTCGAAACTTAACTTATTTGTCCATTTCTCGTTATGGTGTATTAACCATGGACCGAAAGCAAGCAGACACAACTGAAGTTGAAAGAAAAATAAATTTGCAAATGCATAATGAGGGCAAGTCATGTCCGGAAATCGCTAAACTTAACATTAAACGGTGAATCGAAGTCGTTTTACTATTTATAGCATAACAAAGCGTTTTAAAGGGCAAACAAATCTTAAAAGCCGAAATCATACTGGAAGACCTCGCAAATAGGCCTCCCGTGATGAACGCCATATAATAAGAAAAATAAAAAAAATACAAAAATTACATCAACGCAAGTTGTAGAAGAAGCTCGTGAAGAGATTTAATAAAGAAGTCCAACCGAAAACAGTCCGGAGGGCCTTGAAATGTGCCGGATATAGCTCGCGAATGGCTCGCTCACAGCTTCCAACTTTCGTTCATTCGCATAAAATAATGAGGCTTAAAACGAATATTGTCTTCAGCTATGGAAACAATGTTGCTTATACTTTGCCCATTACTGTACATATGTATGTTTGTTGATTACCTTTACTCATCTGTGCATTGACTGCAATTAATGATCTCTTACGCGTGCCTGTCGAGTGACTAATGCTAAATAGTTTCGTTACTAATAATTTGCCTATTAGAAATGCTTTTGTCCCACTCGTCAAGCTGGTATAGCGCCACCTAATACTTACACACATACATATGCACATATTTGAGTATTTCCGAATTAACACGAAATCTTCACCAACGAAGCGCAACGGTTATAGAAGCGTACAAATGTAATCAAATGTTTGAAATTAGTGCAAATAAAATGAGATATTTCTCACGCTTGCAGCCTTTGGGACGAACAATGTCAGTATGACACTGAAAAAAATTTATATGTACAAGTAACTGAGAAATATATTGTAAGGCAAGAACTTTTGGACTTTTGTGGGTATCTTGAAAAATATGTTATTTTTTTATTAAGCAAAACTATGTTATATGACGGTTTTGTAATACTTTCACAGACTTCAAGTTAGTTAAATTTATACAGAAAAAAATTTGAAGAACTGCCTTTCAAATAATATATTTGACTTAAAGAAACATACATAGGACAAAAGTATAAAAACAGCTCCTTTTTATAATATTTATTGCGAAGTTTCGAGGTTTCCTTTTTCAATATGAGATTTTATAGGAGGTACAGAGATGTTTATAAAATAAAAGCTGAGCTAGTCTTATTCCACTGAAACAAATTGAAAAGAAAAGTAAAGCTCTTACTTTCAGGTTTTTTTCATATCGGGCTAAATGTAATTTTTGGTGATTTCAAATTTTGGGATACTGATTTTGGACAATAGAAGTGGAGTAAGTATCTATACTGATGGTGCCAAGCTCAATGAACACGTAGGCGAAGCTTTCACTCTGAAGAGATGAGTGCTAGCATTTTCTTCCGGCTACCGGATCATTGTGTCGGTTTTCAAGCTAAAATTTTGGCTATCAGCTTAAAGGAAAGTGTCCTGCTGGTCTTAAAGGAAAGTGTCCTCACCACAAGTGAAATAAATATATATTCAGCCATAGCCAATAGGCCCTGAAATCACTACATTCACCTAATATTATTCGGAAGACAGCAATAGAATGTATTGACGTTTTGACAGAACTAGCATAATACATCACAATAAATAGCAATCACAATAAATGCTCTGGGTACCGTGTTACAGAAGATAACTGCACAGTAGATGAACTTGCGAGATTGGGTATTACATTGCTGATCCAACTAGGTAAAGCGAACCCAGCTATACCTCTAGCAACTCGTAAGTTAATAAATAAGCACTCTATTGAATCTCCAACGTAGTATTGACTCAGTTCCTGACCTGTGCAACAAGTAGGATAACGAGGCCAGAATGGAATATGGGCCGCACAAACTGACTGCTGGCACTGAACAGGAAGGACATGAGAAATCTTCTTCGGGTTCTAACAGGGCATTGTCTGATTGGCAGGCAGTAGATTGGCAGTAGAACCCTACAACGACTCCTGCAGAAGCTTTAACGACATTGAGGAAGAAGAAACTGTAAAACACTTTCTATGTGGGTGCATGACTCTGAGTAGAAGAAGGTTCAATATTCTAGGAACAAGTTTTTTGATTAATTTGGCAGAAGTTGCCAATTAAAATTTACAAAAATTGTTAGATACATTGATGCCACTGGTTGGTTCAGTGAGGACAGTGTAGAGTGAGGAGTGGGGACTGCCCTCGTGGTATCTCATTTACTTAGCTTTTTAGTCTTTGATTCCTCTTATTTTGAAGTTTTTAGAGCTTCTAAGCCTTTGTTTCCTCTTATTTTGAAGTTTCTAGAGCTTTAAAGTGTCTCCTACTTTTCTCAAGAGACTTTCATCAAGGAAGGAGCAATGACTTTAAAAAATGCCGAATCGAAATCAAATCGATTTGAGATGGTTTTGCATTTATTGTCATAAATTATGTGGAATTTTGTTCGAATTTTTTTCAGAATTGACTATTATTAATTGCTTTAATTACTTCGAGGTTTGCACTTCGACCTCATGGTCTTTTGTGCCCACTACTCAGCACAGTGCCTTATCCAGACCCAGTTCCCTTGTTAAATTCAAGCGTATGTGCCTTTCTTCTGGCTGCAGTAGGCCGAGAACGGTTTGTGCATTTCTACTATTCGGCAGATTCCGAAAGTAAGGGATTTTCTAAAAGCAGTCGCCTCTCGATTGGCAATGACAAACCTCGGAGTGTATTTCTGCGAAGAAACATTAAACTCTAGATTTTTTCATTTATGGACAAATATATGATACCACAAATAGAAAGGGTGGCTCAGCAAAACATCCAACAAAGGATGCATACATTCATGTTTAAATAATTTTAGAGTGTTTCGAAACTTTAAAACATAGCTTACATTTTTTAAAACATTTTTTTTATATTTTTCACAGCAAACTGACAACGAATAAATTTAAATAATGTATTTTCATGATCGATTCATTTTTGAAAATAGTTCCAATTGCAAGAAGTTTATCGAGTACAGAGCGTATGGAGAGTTTATGTATGTATTTTTCTCCTAATTTTTTTCAATGTACTTGTAAACGAAGAGATGAGTATCACAATGACGAGCAGGTTTTTGTTATTTTTTTTTTGTCTGTTGTTGCTCTTGCTACACAATTTTTTTCACTCAGATATTTCCGTTTACGATTCGAGACACATCAACGGAAATGCCAAAACATTTTTCGCGCTCAGTGGAAATATGAGCATACATACATACATGCATACAAACATGCCTACATACATTCATACATACATACATTCATGCAAAAGTGTACTTAAACAAAGGTTTTCAGTCAAAGTATTATGCTAAATAAATTTCAATAAAAAAATTACGAATAGTTTCAATAAAGCATGCAAAACTTACCGTTGAGTTGCTCTTCAATTTCGGCAGAAATTTGTAAGTCTTATTGTGCAGCGACCAAATTTCAATATTGCTTATATCAATATCCTGCTGGCCGGCTTTCAACATTTTATACTCATTGCCAGCTGCCTTTTTAAGCATATTCAAGATCTGGAAGAATAGAAATAAGAGAATGAAAATAAAAAATAAAAATATATTTATGAGTTCAAAGAACTTTTGTAACTTATTTATGGTATACTACAGAAAAATATGTTTGTAGCTAAAAAAAGTATATTTCTTTACTATAAAAACTACAAATTTACAAAGGATAAATGCGCTTTTCCCCAAGCCAACCCACCTGCTTTGGACTCTTCCGCCGCATTGCCCGTCCACCCTCCATCGCCGACGGCACATAGAAACCACCACACGGATTCACCCATTCCAATTCGGTTGTATTCTCATTGAAATTAATGAAGTCATACCAATTACTATGCCGTTTGCTATGTCGTTTACGCAGTCGCGACCCATCCGAAGGTGTCTGCGCCGCCGTGTAGACTGTGCCGCTGCTCACGTCGATCGTATTGCGGCTATGCGGCACTGTGTTTTGCATTGTGGCGGCGGCCTTTGTTGCTGCTGTCACTACTGGTGGTGTTGTGGGTTGTATGTAAGGTGGGTATGTGGATGCTATGGGGGTGGGCAACGCCAGAGCGCTTGCGAATACTGTTACTAAAGTCATTATATAAGTGAGATTTTGTAAGAGAATGGGACAGCTTCTGCTTCTCCGTCTGCTGAGATTTTTCTTTGTACGTGTGTGTATTTGTGTGACTGCTGCTGCTGTTGCTGCTGCTATTGCATTGGTAGGTGACCACACGCTTGCAGCCAAGCGTGGGTGCGTTTTGGTGTGTAAAAATTCGCTTTGGTTCGCCGTTTTGATGGTTTTATTGGTTGCAATTAATTTGCAACCACCTGAGTGTGAGAAGAGGAGAAGAGGGGGAAATATTTGGTTTAGTGGATGGGGTTTTTTTTTCATTTGATTATAAGCAAGTAAGAAATAAACAAGAAACGAATATTTTAAGATTTATAAAAGGCGCAGGACTGATACAAAATTAAGACTATTTTTTATAAAATTGAAAAACCTTTTTTGATATAAATATTTATAATGACGACTTTTTTTTGAAAGCATTAAAAAATATTTTCATGTGCGTGTGTACATATACATAGTAATAAGTTTGAAGAGAAAAAATTCTCGATTCTTTTTTTTTTTGGAAAACAAAACAAACAAAATTAATATATTAGTAAAGATTCTAAATTGTTCACAAGACAAAAAAATATTTTAGTATATAATATTACATAAAAATAATAATAATTATAATAAAAAAATATTTATAATATATATTAATAAATTTTCTTTATTCTTTACAAGTTAAAAAATAATATAAAATAAGCTAATAAAAATAAATAATTAAATAATATATATTAAAAAATGTCTTTACTCTTTACAAGTAAAAATAAATATAAATAAAAAAAAAAATAAGTAGTTTTGAAAAATAATAATCCCAGTAAATAATGAGTTCATATTTTAATAAAAGGCACCCAACCAATTTGAAGGAAACTAATTATGCAATTACTTGGTTACAATATTCTAGCAAATGGAGCGAATTTAAATTAAAAAATATGAAATAAATAATAATAAAATAATTAATATAAAATAAAGTAACTTATATAAAATAAAACAATTAATATAAAACAAAATAGTTATTAATAAAATAATTAATAATAAAATAATAAATATAAAACAATATAATTAATAATAAAATATTTAATAATAAAATAATTAATATAAAATAAACTATTCTACTATTTTACATGAATTTTTCATAAAATAGGATAAGGCGTTTGCTGACTGCTAAGGGTTCTGATGTTTTCCGTCAGTGAAATACGTTGAAGTTTTAGTAAAAATGAATTTATTGCTAATAATTTAAAAATGAAATTGAAATGAATTAGTTACTTAAAGGTTTTTTTCCAGTTTAATTTTGTTACAACATTGAAATAAATTTATTACAACATTCAATTGAAATTCAATTAACAAAAAAATTGTTGGATAGTTATAATGAGAGTCAAAAACTTCTTCCTAGAAATTTAAATTTAAAAAAATGCATTTACATTTTTTCAATTAAATTTGTTTTAGTAAAAATGAACATCAAAATTTGCTCCTTCAAAATGTAAATATAAAATAATGCATTTAAAATTTTTGCAATACATTTTTTTTAGTAGAAATGATAGTCAAAAATTTCTTCCTAAAAATTTAAAATGATGCATTTAATTTTTAAATTAATTACTTAAATGATTTTTTTTATTTTAGTTCAATTTTTTAATAACATTCAAATGAATTAGTTTTCCCATCATCGCACTTATTTAAAAAAATAAAAATAATAAATTCAATTAAACTCAATTCACGAAGAAGTACTTTGATAGTAAAAATGATAGTCAAAATATGCTCCCTAAAAATATAAATTTAAAATAATGGATTAAAATTTTTTTTATATTAAATTTTTTTGGTAAAAATGATAGTAAAAATTTGCTTCTTAAAAACTTAAATTTAAAATAAAATGATGCTTCCTAAAAATTTTAATTTAAAATAATGCATTTGAAATTTTTGAAATAAAATTTTTTAGTAAAAAATATAGTCCAAAATTTCTTCCTAAAAATAAAAAAAAACAAATTTTATTTAAATAAAAAAAAACAATTTTAATTAAATCCCATTCACAAGGAACTGCTTTAATAAATCGTTTAAGACTAACCAACCATTAAAAACAGGTTTATTATAGAAGAAGTATTACAAATTTTATTACAAAAACTTGGTTATATTTTGAAATTTACTCAAAATTGTGTTCCATCATCGAATTTACTAAAAATATAGAGTAATAGTGACCTTTGAATCTCTTTTAGTGGGTGCAAAAGTATATTAAATGTTTAAGTTTCGAGACGCCGGCTTTGTAGGGGTGCGAAAAATCTTCTTAATCGCCTGAATTTTATAAATCTATCCATCAAAATATATTTAAAATTAAATTTCTTCTAAATATTTCTTTATTTGCTTATTCGACTTCAAATGCTAGCGTTCCTACAATAATTATTTTTACATTAGAATTGTGCACTACTAACAACAATTAAATTTAATTTGTATTGTTTAAAATGTCTCTATAAACATCACGAGTTTTACTTATTGTTTTTGTATTAAATTAAAACCCTTTTTATTGAGTGAAAAATCTCAACCCAAAAAAACTCTCTGAACTCTGAAAACAAAATAAAAAAATACTTGGCAGCAAATATCACAAAAATTTATTCGGCTCAACTTTCACACTTCCTTTTCCGAGTTTGCAATAAAACACTCAATATTTTGCTGTTTACATTATTCATAATTTCACTTTTTTTATCGCCAATTGATAATCGTCATTACTCATAAGTCAGTAACCTTAATAAGCTTCTTGGAAAAATGTAATCAACCACCGATGGCAAGCAAATTGTTTCGCGTAGGTCTACTTTTTTAACATACATTTGAAGCAAACCTTTTTTAAGCAAAAACAATAAAAAATTATACATTTTATCAATATCGAATTTCGGTAGTTGTGTCATACAAATGAATATTAAAAAAAAATGATTAAAAATTAACTCACGCGGCAGTTAGGCAGATAAGGCAAGATAACCTGTAGGCAGCATGGAAATATAAAATCAAAAATCAAAATATCATAAAAAACGAGGTAGGCAGTGCAATTAGTTGTTGGATATTCGTGTTATTAGAGCTGACTTCGGAAATCTTGTACAAAATTTTATGAGAGGACGAAGGACGACTACGAAAAGTCTGTATACAATTTTTTGAGCGGACGCAGGCTGTACCCTATTCGGTGGATCCTACACTAGTCAGTGGATTGTACAGGAATGGCATGGATAATTGCGTGATGGAAAAATGTGCCAATGTTTCAATGCTCCAAATTGTTCCAGTGTCATGATAGATCTTCAAAACAAAAGCTTCTCATAAAAACGATCTACAAAAATCTACTATAAAGAGGCCGCATTAATCTTTCGTTGCCTACTTTTGTAGGACAACTGCATATGCAAAACAGCGAGCAACGAGGATATAGGCGCCAATTATCTGTGTATTCGTATATATAAAGATAAGCATATATACATAAATACATACATACATACAAGTATTTAATGTTCATTTATTAGTAGCCAGTCATAAAAAAAACCAAATTCTGAAATAAACAGGTCACAGGCTTCCGCGCATCTTTGCCTGTACGCCTCGGCCCATATTAAGTGAAAATATGAAAGGATATCTCGCTAATGTGAAATATGAAACCTCTCAATGCTTTTACGTCTGAGTTCTTGCCTGCGTTCATAGTTTTGTTTTTAGACAATCTTAACAAAACTTTCGACTTTTCTGGACTTTGCTATTAAATCAGAATCACCCGATTTGTAGGCTAACTTAGTACTTAGAGATATTACAAATTTCAGAGATGATTTTTTTCCTACGCTATTAGCTTAATTTTTCATGCAAGAGGAAGCCTTCTAAACTTAAATGAGAGACCCTTTAAGAATGTACTTTCTACCGCCTGTTTATAACTTAGGTGTCCCTGAAGCTGAGTTAGATGTCTACAAGGCATCTGCCTAATTTATGCAAATTTTCGGTTAGAGCAGACGTTGGATTAGGTGAATAGACGGTTGGATTTATCTGAAATGACTGTGATTATAGAGCTTTGAACAAATATTTAGCTAGCTGTCTCAAAATTAAGGGAAATACGGGTTCTGAAATCCACTAAAACCGATCAGTTAAATAGTATTGAAAGGAAGATTCTAAGAAAAATTGGTTATATGAAGCAGTACGACTTGAAGACGGTACAACGACGAGTTAAACACACTTATCAGGGGTGCAAATGTAATCAAGCATATCAAAGTACAAATGATTGAAATGAGCAACAACATAACTCTAAAAAATGTCTTCGAAACAAATCCGCAAGGCGACTGAAGCAGAGACCGGCCGAGAAAGCGATGGAGAGATGACATTGAAGGTCGCCTTTGGAGCTATGGACATATCTGATGACATATCGAACTGTTAGTTGTTAAACAACAAACTGTCAAAACTGTCAAATCTCCTCGGTAAAGATGTTGTAACTCCCTCAATTTTGATCTGATTGGCTTGAAACTTTGACTTATAACCTCTCAGTAAAAGTGCTATAACTTCTTCAGCTTCGCTCTGATTGGCTTGAAATTTCGATACGTAATTGCAGAAGCGTCAGCCTTTCTAAATAATCATGAAAATCAGTTGTAAAACAACAAAACAGTCAAATCTCCTCGGTTCGGTTCCTCGGTAGTATAAATAATATTTTTTTTGGGCGTACTAAAGTTTTAGTTATTTTCGCATTTTATAATGAAACTTTTGAACTTGCATGCTTTGAGTTAAAAATTAAGGAGAATGTGTCATAAAATAATTATTTTAAATTATATTATACGACTAACATCTAGTAGCGCTATGCAATTAAGAGCGGATTTTTTTTATTTTGGAAACTAAGTTTTCTCGATTTTTATCTCGACTTTTAGAATGTAACTCCCTTCCAGCAAAGGCGGGATATCTACGTGAGACATTTACGTTTTATCAGTCTTTTCATCGCGCAATTTAAATATTCAGGAATTCTTAATTCGCTTAAATATTTAACGATTCGATTCGAAAGTTCATTGAAACCAATTCGAGCAATTTTGTATTTTTTGGATGCGGTTCATGGCAGTCTAAGTTCTTTGTAAAAGTTGGATGCTTGCATGGCAGATAACGCAGCAACTTCTAAAGCTCTGAATAAATGCGTGAATGATTATCGTCAAAAAATCTTAAATTTTGGTATGTCTTCGGATGCTGGAAAGAGCGTCGATACGTTCATTGATACATAAAAATATGTCTTCTTCATGCGGCAAATGATGCACGATAAAAAAAAACAGGTAAGCTGGATGAGGTTTTCAATAGTTTTAGTAATAAAATTAAGAATGTATAGATATAGGTAGGTATGCAGCTGGTTTCATGAACTCAAAAATTCCTGTGTACCATCCAGTAGATTTCTCATGCGAATAAGGGCATTGTTCATCCGAAAAGTTTGAATGACGTGCAAGGCTACAGATTCACATTTATATTTGGTGTCGCATATAAAATTATTCCGATAAACGATTTTCTTGACTGGAACCCGCAAGGGAGCAGAGGTCGCGGTCGACCAAAAAACACTTGGAGAAGGTCGATGCTGCGCGAACTAGCCGACATTTTGTTGTTGTTGTAGCAGCATAAACATTCCCCATATTTACATACGGGGAATGCTCCTAGAGTGACAGTCCTTGGCCGGATATAAATCCGGGTCGTTTCGGTAACGCAGAACTGACTCTCACGGAAACGTGCCGATATCTCAAGGGGCAGTGCAAAAAAAACAGCACAGAACGGTGTACGATGGAAGAGTCTTGTCGATGCCCTATGCTGCCGGGAGGAGTGAACAGGGGCAAAAATCGATTTTCTAACTGAATTCGTGAACCAATATGAAAGCGCAAGTGTAAAGATGCACAAATAATTTTCGACATTATTGATAATGAATTCAACAATTTTTTTGAGTTTTACTTGATTTAATTTTATTTTGAGTTTTATTTCGTATATTGTAAGTTAAGTCCCGTTATTTAATTTTATTTTAATAAATTAATTTTAAGAATTTCTTGAAAATTTAAGGAATTATTTTTTTTTATATACATATATGTTACTATATACAACCAAGTAGCCTAGCCTATGTACTAGCCTTAGATATTTGTTTATAATATTATTTTTATCTAATACAATAAGTATAATAAATAAATACAAATTATTTAATATAAATATAAATTAATATAAAAAGGTAAGGAAATAGCATTCGTAAAAACATCAAGGAACTCCAAAATAAACATATACGTTGACAGCCAAGCTGCGATAAAAGCAATAAACTCATATGAAATTTCATCTGAAAATGTTCTAAAAAGCAGAGAAGCCATAGAGAGGTTAGCCGCAGACAGACGGTTACACATCTATTGGGACCCGGACATAAGGGCATTGCAGGAAACGAAATTGTAGATGAGATAGCAAAAAGTGCTGTTAGACTACCATTTGAACAAGAAAACGGCATAAGTAAACCTTTAAATACGGTATAAAATGGCATCGCTGCGGACCTGAAAACACGAATAAACAGGAAGTGGAATAATCTAGCCACTTGTAAAACAAATACGTTCGATTCGTACTAGCTCTGTCTAGAAAACAAAGCAGAACTATCGTAGACATACTAACAGACCACAATTTACTAGCGGCGCACGCATACAAGATAGGAATTACAAACAACGATAGCTGCAGATTTTGCAATGAACTAGAAGAGAGGGAAATGCTGGAGCACCTTCTATGTTCCTGCCCTGCATTAGCTAGAACCAGATTAAAATGCTTAGGAGCTTTACAATATGAGAAGTTAAAAAACTCTCGGGAATAGAGCTCCAAAGTTTACTTAGTCTCGCAAATGACGCAGACGTATTACAAGATGTAAGGGTCTAGCTCCATCTGGTAACACTAAAATCAATAGGTCTATGTGATGGCTTTCAGCCAGCCAGGTCAACCTAACCTAACCTAATATAATAAATAATAAAAAATAAAATTATTTAATATAATAAATAAAAAAATAAATATTTGCATTATTATATACATTTTTTTATGTTAATATATATATATAAATTTATATTTAATATTCATATTTTTATTTTATATTAATTTTTTAGTCATATTTGTGCAATATTTAATTTATTATTATTTATATATTATTTTTTATTTATATTTTAAATTTCTATATATTTTTCATATTTTATAAATAAAATATATTAAATTCAATTTAACATTATTAATAGCCAGTGCTTTAGTTTCTAGGTGGAAGTGGTTTAGTGCTCTTCCCAATAAATAAGTACCTAAAATATTTTATTAAATTAAAAAATTACTTTCTGTATATTTATTTCATAAATTATGTATATATACGAAAATATTATTGAAATTCAGTTTATTCAGATTTAATTTATTTCATTTTGGAAATATTTAATTTAAAATATAAAGGACGATAGATAAATTCCAAAAAAAAATCTTGTAAAAAAAATTGTGTAAAAAGAGATGAAAACAATATTAAAAAATTGGTTTAGAGTTCACTGAAGAGTTTGTATCGTGCTTACAATTTTTTGTTCATTAAATATATACTTATTATAGGAAATAAAATATTAAACGGCTGGAGTAAAATCTACCGAGTATCAGAGACTTTTCCTGACACTAATTTAAACGCTTCGTACATACGTCGAAAAATGTCACTCTATTTGATTTATGAGATTCAAGTAAAGTTCTTAAAATATTGAAAGTTATGTTAGAATAAAAAAAAATCGTGTTAAAAAAAAAATTTGTTTTTCTTCCTAACTCTTGTTAAATAAAACTCATGTAGGTACAAAAATTTGGTGTACACGTAAATACATACTATTTTCTGAAAAATTGAATTGAAAAATGAAATTATAGTATTTTTGTATTTCATCATTATTAATTGTAATTTTAGTAATTTAATCTCATTAAATTACAATTTATTTTATTTCGTTAAATTTTACGTTTTTTGATTTATTTGAATATATAAAATCAAATAAAATTAATTTAATTTTCATTATCCTCTACCCATTCTCCCACCAAAAAACATTTCTTCCATCCTTTCAGTCTATTCTGCCTTCTATTTTGCTTTCCGTATTCTGTTTTTGCATTTCCGATAAACAATTGCGGCTAATTTTTTTTTTTTTTCTTTTTTTGGGGAACACCATATTTCATTAGCTCATGACTTGCCATTCCCACCTCATTAATACACGTGCTTATCAGCGAAAACAAAATAGGCAATCAAAAAACCATGCCGAGTTACAGTTTTGAGCATACACATAAAAGCACTTTAAGAATAGCTGATAAAACGCCACAGCTCATAGCCAAAAATAAAACGCCACCTACTTATTAGTATGGACAAAGTGACCCTTAAGCGTTTGAAGACGTTACTTATTTTGTATTGAAGCTAATACACTAACAAGGCTTAAAAATATTAGTACTATATAATTTTTTTTGTTTTTATTATAAAACTTAAAACGAAAGCAAATCAAAAGCAATACACACACCGCATACTAATCCAAGTAAATTCGAATAAATCCCTATGAGCTTATCCACGTGAGGCTCAATTGTTGTTGGGCTGCGCTCTGTATGAGCAGCTGTTCGACCGCAATTAATCACGCTGCCGTTGTGATATTAGCCGGTATCGATGCGCAAACAACAAAGTCGCGCTGAGACAATTGTTGCTCAATTTACACCGCACTTCACTTCAAAAAAAAAAAAGCAAAAGTAAAAAAACGAGCGGTGCTGCTGCCAATTACCGACAACAATAATAAGCATGCGTATTTAATATTTTATTTGTTGTTGCTTTTTGTGTTGCAAAATCTTTGTAAGTTAGTCAATTTCACAAGAATGTGTTAATTTTGCCGGACACACAATGAAGGCGAGACGACGACGACGGCAAAGTGGTGTTAACGCTTTTTGGTGAATGATTTTTAATAAAACTTTTTTTTTAATAACGCTAAGCTTACTTTCGCCGTCTGTTAGACATTTTCGTACTTTTTATTTTTATATTTTTTTTTTAAATTGATTATTATTATTTTTTTAACTTTACGTGCGACTTTGATACGTACTTTGCATACAATTACATTTAGGTTTTATCAGTCTTTGCATCGCGCAATTTAAATATCCAGAAATTGCTAATTCGCTTAAATATTTAACGGTTCTAAAGTCCACATTCAAACCAATTCGAGGAACTTTGTATTTTTATATATTTTTTTGTTGTGGTTTTTTACTTTTATGTGAACTTTGCCACTTCGCCTACAACTTAGGTATTAACTTTTTTTAATAACGATTCGCTCAATGCGTACGCAGACGAATGTATGTTTTCTAACAGCAACTTAAAAAATTTAATCAAATGACTTCCGTTTAATAGTGCACAGTTCTTTACACCACAAACTGTTGAAACAGACTGATCAAACTGATCACACCGTAACCATAAACGTCGACCGTAACTTTTCTTCGCCACACTGCCAACGACGACGACGACAGACTACAGTGACGACTACTACTGCTGCAGCAGTAATAACAAAAAACAAAGCAGCAAACAACAACAACACCGCTACCAACGGCTGGCTATGATGACGTTAACGATTGTGTGTGTGTGTGGCACTGCCGGCCAGGCCAACCGACTATTGTTGATGACTAAGATACACAACCGCACACAAACACACACACCGGTATATATACATACAGAAACTTTCATACATGCATAGCGCGATCGGTGAGATCCAACACCGGTCGTAAAAGAAAGCAACAACTTCGCCACAATAAAGGTACGTACATATGTACATATTCATTGTGTGTATGGATGCATATAAGCTGAGTGTTCGAATGCTTGGTGTTGGTGTGCATGGATTTGCTGTTGTTACTTTTCTTCTGTCCATTGTTGATTTGCTCGCCTAATCCAATGATCTCATTTTTACTCAATTTACCCCAAGCAACACGATCGCTCACCAAACACTCGCACACAACACAACACATCTGCATATAAGTACATATGTACCTGCAGAATTGTCCATCGTGCGCATTGAGTGAGTGTTGGCTCCCTTTTCGCTCATTTACCAGCGTGCAAATGCCCGTGTAAAGTTAGAGCGGGAAGGAAGTAGGAAAAGTAGATATCGAACAGATAACCACAATTCGGCATTCATGGTATTCAGGTGGTGGTGGTGGTGGTGGTGATTCCTTGACGACAAGCTCTCTCTCTCTTTCCGCCCCACCTGTGTGTGTATGCTTGTGTTATGTTGTGAAGTAGGTTTGGCTATTCGCCTTGTCTGGCGCTTTGCCACTCATTCTGCACGTCTGCTTGCTGATAATTTACCTTCTTCGGTGTTGTGGGTGTGCATAATTTGGTGATCAGGCCTATAGGGAATAGATGGGTAATTAAACACGGCAATTATGTTTTTACTATGTGTTACATACAAATATGCAAATGTTTAACGACACCATATATGGCTTTTATGTGGTTAAGGCATACATACAGCTGTGGACAGAGAAATAGCGCACTTCCCCATAATAGCGTTCTTGCATAATGATGATTTTTTTCTTTTGGATAACCTAATAAAAGAGTTGTTTTTGCAGAAATCTATTTTTTTATTTCGGTACTATCAAAAGAAAAAAAAAACGCAAAATAAATACCAATCTCCAAAATACTAATTCTCTCTAGAAATAAATTATTAAGGGGGCAAACCGGTTTAGGAGGCCAAAATTTTGGTGTGTTTCGAGAATTTTTTGAACAAAGCAGGAATAATAAGAAATTGTTAAGGTTTAGAGGATATTTTATTTATATTTTTAGGTACACTTTAACATTTTTTTGAAGCTATTTCCGCGGGAGATAGTGGCGATAGAGCGCGCTGTCCATAGAGGTTCGCCATCCGAGTGTCTTGCTGGTGGGAATTCCTGAAGTTGCAATTTTTCTCTGAAATCAACAGCAATTTTTTTTTTTATTAACAACAAGTTTCCTAAGAATATGAACCTAATTTTGGTAAAAAACTATTGAAAATTGCATGCTTTCGCTTGAACACAAAGTAGTTTTTTATACCATATTTTTTCATCTATTTGGCTTAAAAAAATATTTTTAATGATAATATTATCCGAAATTGGGTTCATATGGATGAGGATTGAATGAAGAATACTCCGAAAAAAATTTATAACGATTGGTCGATAACTTTTTAAGCTAGAATTCCCACCAGTTGAAAAAAGTAGTTTCGAGAAAAACGTCGTTCTAACTAACGCGCGCTACGGTGCGGAACCGACGGGCAGTCTCTAAAGTGCTCATAGAATCGGGAATAATGCGAATTTCGTTTTAAAACTTTTACCATATATTCTTGAGTAGCTATACTAACGATTTATGCAATAAAAAAAATCGATTTTTTTATCAATCTTAACCGGTTTCCCCCCTTAAACGACGAGAGGTCAATCTACTGGGTGTCAGAGACCTTTCCTGAGACTAATTTAAATGCTTCGTGCATTCGTCGAAAAATCGCACTCTATTTGTTCTATGAGGTTCTAGTAAAATTATAACTATCATTTGTGTAAAAAGAGAATTCAGTGCATTATTTTCCATAATTTTACGTTTTAGCTTCTATGGACAAAAGACAAACAAATTTACAAATTAATAAATTTAAAATTTCCGTTACCACTAGTAAAAATCAAAAATTGCTTTTTAAAAAATCGTTACTTTTGCGTGTCTCTGAATGACGAATACTCTGACATGATCGAATTACCCGCTGGAGTTCCCCAGGGATCGGTACTTGGTCCTTTACTGTACATTATTTATTGCTCTGATTTTTCCAAATTAGCCAACTGTTCATATGCCATGTACGCAGACGACATTGGCATATTTTATTCGCATGCGTTTGGTAACCAAATCGTAACCAAACTTCAAGATGCACTACAAAACATGGCAGACTACTTGTGTACTTGGAAAATAAAATTAAACATTGGTAAGACGCAAGCTATCTTTTTCACTAGAAAAAGAAGTCATTGCTTTATACCAAGTACAGGTTTGAAATTAGGTAGTTATGATATCCCGTGGGCCAATACCGTACGATATCTGGGGGTGATTTTTGATAAAAAAGTATCTTTTTGCGATCATGTAAAGTACATACAGGAGAAAGTAAATTTGGCGATTAAAATGTTATATCCCCTAATAAATAGACGCTCAGGCTTAAGTGATGAAAATAAGCTAATAATTTATAAGTCTATATTTCAGCCAATAATATTATATGCCTGTCCAGCCTGGAGTAATATCGCAAAGTTACATGTTAAGAAACTGCAAATCTGCCAAAATAAGGTACTCAAAATGATGCTACGACTCCCATGGCATTTCTCCACCAGAAAGCTTCATGATGAATCAAAAACTAAGATTTTGTCAGATCAAATACAAAATTTGACTAAAAGATTCAAAATTCGTTCCAGTTTTTCGGACAATCTACTAATAACTGAACTTTCTTAATGCTCAATTAGGCCCTGGTACTTAAATGCGTATATATTAACCCTAGCTTGTAAGATGTATAGCGGAGGTTTTTCATAGTAGTTTTTTCCTTCGAAAAAAAGAAAAAATCGTTTAAAAAACCAAACCTGTGATAAATATATAAATAATGATGTAGAATTAAGATTTATATCATATTCTGTAAATTGTGCGATAACATAAATATTGTAACGTTTTTCTACTTAATAAACTCGTATATATATAACAAACATGCCTTGATCTATTTATTCGGCAGTAGCTGTTTTTTTTTTCGCTGACACGCTCATGCAATTTATTTTCATTAAGGCGCCTTGACACAAGTCTGCTTGTGCTAAATTCAGGCAAAATTTTTGATTTATTTTCGCGAGGATTTAAAACGGTCACGCTTACTTTGCTTAACAATGTCCTTGACCTGCTGAATTGTAGTCTTTCGCGCAGGTGGCTTTCGAATTTTCTCTCTATTGAGCATACATTTGTTTGTACTAATACGTTTGATGACATTTGTAAACTATTTTACGTGAACAACTCATTATTTCTGCATACTCATATACCTTTTTGGTGTATAATAAAATAATATGTTTCTTTTTTCAAGTGAGCAGTGATGTGCGCTTCCCATTTTCGTGCTCAATAACGATTTTAAAGGAAACAATTATGGTTGTAATTATAATAAACAAGGATTTACCCAAAAAATTAGCTTTAATTATCTGAAGTATTATTATTATCACCATCCTGGATGGCACGTTGGGGCTTCCGGACAAGTGGACTATACATTGCTACACTTGCCACTACAACCTTCACGAACCTCCTACAATAGAGGGAAGAGTGGGAACGTGACGTGGTAAAACAAGACGAGTCCACCCATGTATACACAGATGGCTCAAAGCCCGAGGGCAGGCTAGGCGGAGGTGTATATTCCGAGCATCTGAGGATCTCCTTCAGTTTTCGGCTCCCCGACTACTGTAGTGTTTTTCAGGCGGAACTGATGGCAATAAAGAAAGCCGTGTCACTGGTACAGAATGATGCGATACCTGGAGATGATATCTACATTATTTTCACTGATAGCCAGGCGGCGATAAAAGCCCTCACAAAACAGTCGACAACCTCCAAGGTAGCCATGAAATGCGGCGCATCTCTTAACGAGATGGATGAGACATTTCACCTAAAGGTAACATGGGTTCCTGGTCATTGTGACATTAAGGGGAACTCCAGAGCCAAAGAACAAGCGAAAATCGGTACTAAATTGTCTGATGAGTAGATGATAGGCAATGACATAGGCATATCCTTACAAGTATTTAAACTACATATCCGCGAAGCAATTCTAAGAGTTGCGAATGAAAGATGGCGTAATGAAGCCTCTTGCAAAATCGCCCAACAGCTGTGGCCTACTCTCAATGCTAAACGCACAGAATCTCTGCTAAGCCAAAATAAACACAGTCTCAACACACTTATTTCAGTTATTACGGGGCACAATCCACAAAATCATTTTGCATGATCGAAAAGTGATGTTGCGTGAGTTAGCTAACATCGTAAAGATATCAAAAGAACGAGTTGGCTTTACATTGCATGAGCATTTGACTATGAGACAGCTCTGTTCAAACTGGGTACAGCGTTGGCTCACTGTTGACCAAAAACAAGAATTGGTTGATGATTCTGAGCAGTGTTGGGGCATGTTTAAACGTAAACAACTAGAATTTTTACATCGATATGTGACAACGGATAAAACACGGTTCCATGACTTCACTCCGGAATCAAAACGATCGTCTGAATGTACCGCAACTGATGAACATCGTCCAAAGCGCCCGAAAGCACAACAATCGGCTGGAAAGGTTATGGCCTCAGTTTTTTTTTAGGATGTGCGTGGTGTAATACGAGTATTCAACGACTATCTTGCGAAGGGAAACACCATCAGCAGTGAATATTATATGGCTCATATTGCAAAGAAACGTCCGCATATAGCAAAAAAGGCAATTTCATTTCATTAAAACAGCGCAAAACTTCTCACAAACCAATCTAAACAATGGCAAAACTACATGAATTGAACTTTGAATTGTCCCACATCCACAGTATTCGCCATATTTAGCTCCCAGACGGCTACTGGCTGTTCGCAGACCTAAAAAAAATTGTTCGCCAGTCGGAAATTTCGCGCGAGTGAAGAGGTTAAACTTAAGCAAACTGCCTATTTTGAGGCAAAAGAAAATCGTTCCTCAAAAGTAATATTAAAATGTTAGAGCGGCGCTGGAATGAAAAGTGTTTTGTTTGTTAAGTCCGGAACTTTTCCGCCCATGTGCACATTCAATATTTTTCATTAATTAGTCAAAATGCAGTAGTTGTACGCAAAGTACTTATTTTAGCGGCCACGCAAAATTAGCCTTTAAGAAAATAACCGAATCTGTCCAACCAATAACGTAACTTAATGAAACGGGTATTTTAAAACCACAATAAAGCAGTGATGCCATTTGTAAAAAAGCGAAATTTAAATAATAGCTTTGAGAGGTTAGGGGTAGTCAGAATTTTGAGAAAAAAATGGAATTTTTTGCATTTTCTTAAACTATAATATCTTAGAAATATTGTGGGAAAATTTTAAGTGAATCCGACAAATACTTTTCGAGTTATTCAACAATTAACAAAGGGCGCTCCTCGGGCGATAGCAAAACTTAAAATGCGTTTTTCTCAAAATTATGTTTTTTGAACTGGTGATTACTCTAACTTAAATCCCACTTGGTAAATTTCAATAAAATTTAGACTGCTTTTGAAAAACATAAAAACTCGTGCCTAATAGAAGGATTTGTTTTTTCAAAAATTTCGTTTTTTTTTTAACAATTAATAGATTTTCGAGAAAAATCTGAAAAATATTTCCTTAGGCCTCTATATTGTTACTTTTGAATCGATCAGGCACAAGATTATCTATTAAGGGGGTATTCTGGTCTAGAGCCCTACTTTTTGGGTATTTTTCAAACTAGGATAAAAGAAAAATTAAAAACATTTTTAGTATCCATTTTTTTATATAATATTTATTGATGTTTAAGGTATATAAAAAAAATTAAAAAAAAAAAAAAAAGTCAAAAATTCATCCAGTGACAGGTCGGTGAAGTAAGGGTTGCTAGTCAAACAGTGCTCCCTGGTTGACATGATTCCAACCCTTGTAGTGATCTAAATCGAACAAACAAAGAAAATTCTTAATTAGTAAAGATGTCGCTACATCTTGAGCCTCGGCCGAAAAAAAAAAATAAAAATTCACAAAATGGCGCCTACTTGAAAAAAAAAATTTTTTTTTACCCCTGTTTTTTGACCTTTACGAATTTTTTAAAAATACTTCAAATTAAAATTTTTCAAAATCCAATGCTCCAGTGATAAAGAGATGTATGAAAAAGATTCTCACCAAATTTCAAAGGGATCGGTCAGATAGAACTTCAGATATCGTGTCAACCACCTCAGCAAAAGGAGTTTTGAGAAAAACGCGTTTGAATTTCGCCGTCCGCTCAAACCAGTCTAGCTGTCGCGTCACTAAAATAGTTGTAATTTCGAAAATAATTCGAATTTTGCAAAATCCTTTTAGGGAGATATTTTTGAATACCTAGACTATCGAATTTTGAAAAAAAAAAATTTTCGATTTTTTCAAATTTCTAGACTAGAATACCCCCTTAATAAAACTAATTTCTCATGTCCGATTGATGTTAGATGAATCTCCTAGGACTTGTGATGATCACCGCAAAGGGACTTCTGGAGACTTCTGAGGCTCCCCACAAGCAGCGATAATTTTTAAAATTATTATTATTATTTTTTTTTTTTTTTGAAATTTAGCTAAAGTCAATTCGAAGCATGATTTATTAATGCTGTGTTTTTATTTTTGTGAAATAACGCAAGTAAATAACAAATTATATTTTTCCGCACGGCAAAAGGAAATCGATAGATAAAGGCAACGTATCTATTTTAATGGCCATATGTGTATACATGTACCTCCAACCCTTTTCACGCGGTCTTCTTTTACACAATTTCATATACCAATAACACCAATAAATTTATTGACACAAACTATTCGTTCTTGTACGAATCTCAGAAAATTTTACTCTCAATAAAACTAAAATAAAGATTTTTCTACAATTTCTCTACATACATACATTATACGTATAAAGCGACAGAAAAATTACATTTTACAACTAACCAATTCCGACTCATGATCTTAGCATGGTGCGCACCTTAAAATTTCAATATCAAGAATTATAAAAGCAATTTGAGAAACAAAAAGAAACAATCGTTAATAAGCGACTATGGGTGTGCTCGCCTCACTCAACAATTACCGTAATATTTCGACCCTGTGTTTTTTATAGCCTGTTGCTGATACTCAACTGATTACTTGCCGCAAGATTGCAAAATTTATTTGGCGCCCTGCGAGTTGCTTGAAAATAGGAAATATGGGCCACTAACTTCGTTTCATTTGAACTTAATTTTGCTCTGGAAACAATAAAATAATATTAAAATTCAAAGTAGTTTATTAAAAAAGCTCCTCATAAAAAACCATTAGCCGTTCGGAGTCAGCTTAGAGCTGTAGATCGGAGGAAGAGCTCGGTCAAATACCTAACAGAAGTGTACGCGCCAATTATTTATTTATTTATTTTATTAAATAAAAACTTACTTTCGTCTTCCTTTTCAGCTCCATAGTGGATACTTTTATATTGCGCTTGATTAGCTAGTGCTGACCAGCAGATTTTCAACATTTTGCTGACAACGCGTGACGTTACGATTGATGCAGAAATTTTGTGACAGAACCTGATGCCATCTCATGAAAAGTCACACTGGCTGGATTATTACAGCCTGAACAGACTTTATATAGCAACGACAAAACCAAAAGAAGGCGTGAACAGCTATCGAAATTCTTATGATAACACTTTTAAGTACGCAAATGAGTAGTTGCGAAACTGATACTTTTGTACGCTTATGGGAGCGGAAGAAGATACCTGAAATAAAAATATATAACTACACATTTTCTTTTATATATATATGTATATATAATTGGCGCGTACACCGATTTTTTTTTTTTGTATGTTTGACCGAGCTCGTCTTTCTATTTGTGGTGTACGTCTTGATGTTGTCCCTCAAATGGAGGGACCTACAGATTCAAGCCCACTCTGAACGACAGATATTTTTTATGAGGAGCTTTTTCATGGCAGAAATACACTCGAAGGTTTGCCATTGCTTGCCGAGGGGCGACCGCTATTAGGAAACACTTTTTCTTCACCGAGATTCGAACCTACGTTCTCTCTGAAATCCGAATGGTAGTCACGCACCAATTCATTCGGCTACGGCGGCCGCCACCATTTCTTTTAAAGAATATACATATATTTTTTATTGATTTTTATGATACTTTCAATTTATTCCACAATTATTGCGCAAAAGTAATACTCAACTATTTGTATACTAGGTTATTCAAAAAGTTTTGCGGTTCGATAAGAGTGGGCGTTGCTACTGGCCCAATTTTTTTTTCTTTTTTGTAATATTTTCCCTCTTAATGACATATGAACGTATGTGCAGTTTTGTTTCTTCAATCTGTGAATTCATTCTGTGTTTACCAGCCATTTAGTATCAACGTGTCACAGTATTTTCAACAATCGAAAAAAATCAAGTACCGGGCAGTGATTGAATTTTTATTTTTGGAAGGCGTAAAAGCAAAGGCGGCCGCCGTAGCCGAATGGGTTGGTGCGTGATACTATTCGGAATTCACAGAGAGGTCGTTGGTTCGAGTCTCGGTGAAAGCAAAATTTATAAAAACATTTTTCTAATAGCGGTCGCCCCTCGGCAGGCAATGGCAAACCTCCGAGTGCATTTCTACCATGAAAAAGCTTCTCATAAAAAATATCTGCCGGTCAGAGTCGGCTTGAAACTGTAGATCCCTCCATTTGTGGAACAACATCAAAACGCACACCACAAATAGGAGGAGGAGCTCGGCCAAACACCTAACAGAAGTATACGCGCCAATTATTTATTTTTTTAAAAGCAAAGGATATTTATGAACGAATGTTAAAAGTGTATAAGTACTGTTTGCGCGAATTAGTACAGTACAAAGATCGGTTGCTGAATTTAAACGTGGTCGTAGAAGCCTTGAAGACGATCCACGTCAAGGACGTCATGAAACAGCAACAATACCAGAATCGTAGAAAAAATATAGGAAATCGTATTCGAAAACTGTCAAGTGACTGAAAGAGATTTAATAGAAGCCTTGACATCTCATTGGCCAGTGTGAGGTATTATATATTTGAACAGAAGCATTGGGTTTCAGAAAGCTGTGTGACCAATGGGTGCCGCATTCGCTAACAATGGAACAAAACCACATTCGCATGCGACTTTCTCGGCAACATTAAGAGCGTTTTCAAAAGGATAAACTAAATTTTGTGCGTCGATTCATCACTATGGTGAAGACTTGGGTCTATAACCATAATTCTAAATCAAAACAAGAAGCTTAAGAATGGTGTGAATCTTCTTCGGCTCAGAAACGAGTCCGTCTCCAGAAATCGGCCAAGAAGGTGTTAGCATCAGGTTTTTGGGATGTGAGAGGGTTTTTTTGGTGGATTACTTGCAAAAAAGATTACGTGAAAAAAGACCCAGATTGCAAAAGGAAAAAAAAATTGCTCATTAGGGCAACGCACCGTGCGTCACAAGAGTACTTTGACAAGGGATAAATCCATGAATTAAAGATCGAATTTTTGGAGCAGCCGCCGTATTCAGCAGATTTGGCCCCTAGCGAACTCCATCTGCTTTCAGACCTAAAAAATATTTTAAAAAATTTCGTTTATCGGCATTTTCCCCTTTAACTGTTTAAAGCTGACTTGCAGTTCTGAATAATTCATATTCCAGAGCAGTCGGTAATATTTCGAAAGAATTAAAAAGAAAGAAATTTGGGCTTTAATACCAGTATTTAAAACTTTTACAAAAACTTAAAGTTAATGATGTAAAATGGTTTGTGAATGACGGAATCTCAGCAAAATGATAAATACAATCATTTTTAAAGATGTTATTATAGTTATATAATATTTGCTTTCACGGTTTATGTAGGTATGCTGAGTGCCTACAGGTAACTAAAAGATTTTATTTTAGATGAGTTCAGTAAAAATTCGTGAAAAGTTATTGCTTAGTTTTACCAGGAAGTACAAAATCCCGACGTAGAACCTCCCGAGGCTGGGCAACAACGAACTACATCACAAAGATCAAGCGAGGTGCCTCGGAGTAATACTATACAGTAAACTGCTGTGGAAGCACAACGTTGGGGAAAGGATGAAAAAGGGCAGTAATGCGCTGTACGCATGTAAAATAATGCTGGGCGTTACATGGGGTCTATCACCCTGCCTGATGCATTGGTGATACACGACAGTAGTTAGACCGATATTGCTGTATGGGCCTTAGCATGGTGGACTGCGACAAGAAAACTGACATACTTAATGCTACTGCAAAGGATTCAGCGACTCGCTGCTCTGTGCATAACAGGAGCGATGAAACCCTCCAACGGCGGCGCTGGAAATGATACTCAGCATACCACCTATTGACCTTATGGCGGAAAATCTGGCAGCGAAATCCGCGAGGAGGTTAGTGGCTGCAGGAGTATTCACCTGTAGAACCTTCGGACACAGCTCAATAGAAAAGTGGAGTTCAGGTGGCACAGACTACATGATTCCGTACTTTAGATGGGAGAGAAGGTTTCGTACTACAATTGAAGAGGAGGGATGGCACAAAGGCATGAAGCCTGGCCATAGGACTTTTCAGGGAGCGAGCAATTACTGCTCAAAACCAGGGAGCCTATCAAGCTGCCAGACCACAGCAATATTTTCCAAGCGGAAGTTTTTGCTGTGAGGAAAGCCGCAGAGCTACCCTACACAAACACATGAAGGAACTCAATAATTAATATATACGTGGACAGTCAAGCAGCCATAAAAGCAATAAGCTCATATTGTATTAAGTCCAAAAATGTTCAACAGAGCAGGGAGGCCATAGAAGGGCTAGCCGTAAACGAAAGGATGCACATCAATTGGGTACCGAGTCACAAAAGCATTATGGGAAACGGAATAGTAGCTAAGATAGAAAAAGTGCTGTTAGACTACCATTTGAACAAGAGACGTACAAGATAGGGTTTGCTAACACGGATAAATGCAGGAAATGCAGAGAGGAGGTTGAGGAAACTTTAGAATATCATCTGCGCGTTTGTCCGGCATTATTAAAAACGCGTTTAAAATGCCTGAAAACCCCATTGTTTGAGAGTCTGGAGGACGTCTCAAAAGCGGATCTCCCAGCTCTATTTATAGTAGATTCGCTAAAAGCGTTGACATCCTACATGATGTCTACTTTAAATTTTAATGTCTCCGTTCCAGTCTCCATCTGGTATCGCTAGGGACCAAAAGGTCTATGCGTGTCTTAATGACAACCAGACTAACCTAACCTAACCTATTGCTTCATTTTTTTTTACAAGTAAATTAGAATATTTGGAAAAATTTGGACGCCCGCTTTGTAATTACCGGGCTACTCCCTCGTTTATTTGGTCTCCTTTTGTGTAGTTAGTGTGCTTCGTAGGCTACAAATTAGGTTAGCAATTGCTGAGTGAGAGCACTGCTTAGCTAGACTGCGAAATCCTTTTAGATACGGGTGAATCGGAGGTAGTGCGAGGTAGCTTCCGAGACTAATTAAACTTCAACTCAACTTTCGTTAGCGGTGTGGGTCTTAACGGAGCATTGCTTTAGCCTGACGATTTGTTGGGTATTAGTGAGCACCGATGATTTGGCGGGTTCTACACATGCAAATGTTCTAAAGGGAAATAAAAGTGAAGCAGAGCAACAGCCTAATAAAAGACATTTCGGAAAAACTTATTAACTATCACAGAAACTCCATCTTTATAAAGATTTACCAAAGCTTTGCATGAAATGCACTATAATTAGAAACATTTTTTGTGCATTTGCTTTGAAAATTTGAAATTAGTCCCATGTTTATTTATTATCCGGACGATCTAGCCGGAATTAACTTTATTTTGAAAGTTGTGGTAGCGATAATTTTTTTATAGAAATTAGAGAACAAACGAACATCGATTTTTAAGGCTGCCAAGCCGGTTCGGATAGGTTCTGTTAGACTTGGTTGATTCTGTAGATCTCACATAGACCTCAAACTGATCCATAGTGATTAATTAATTTATTATCCGGCAGATATAGCCGGAATCAACTTTATTTTTGAAGTTGTCAACATTTTTTATAGAAATTAAAGAGCGACTGCTCATTATTTTGAAGAACCTTCCAACTATCATAAAACGCTATCTTTAACTACTATAATTTTTTTTAACTCAATACGGTGTAGTTTATGATCGCTTATCGCTTTATATTTTTGTAAAATGTAACAAATTCCGCAACCACTCTTTTGCACATTATTTTTATTTATTTGTTTTTCGTATATTTTTTTTTCAATAGGTGAAAGTCACCCCCCTGATTGTCCTTTGGAATGCGGTATTATCAGTCACTTCGTGTCGAAATGTCAAAAAGCATGAAATATTATTGCAATTTCTCAAAATCACTTCAACTGCAATTATTTCTCTTTTTCGATGTCCAAAGCGCTACTCCGTGACCAGAAAAGAAAACAACAAAAACACATACACACCCATGCCACACCTATACACACACACACACACACACGGGTATGTGGTATTTACACTATCGGCTATCAGTTAAGCCATTTTGGTCATAAAACATTGAACAGTGGGGCGCTTTGCTTGATCTCCACCGCCAAAATGCCACCATCCGGTTGTGATATCTGCCATAAAATCGAAAAATATCGCTTGTCCATTTCAATTATATAGATCTTTGTTATTTGGCAAAGGTAATGCAAAAAACAACAACACCAACAGCAACAACAACTTTAACGACAGCCAACTTGGCGAACAATAGCGAAAATATAAGTGAAAATGAATTTGGTTGGCATCTTCCTTAGGGAAAACAAAAAGCAATTAAAAATAGTGAAAATCAACAACAACAATAGGAACAAAATCTGATTTCAAACAGACAAACGGGCAGTCAAATGGACAAAATTGAGTGTTTTGGGTTTTTTTTGTAACTTTTGGCCCGAGCGGATGTGCGCGCCGCACAACAATAACAGACACATCAACCGCATTACATGTGTATGTATGTGTATGTAGATATATACAAGTACAAGTATGCGCATTGTCATACCATTGCAACAACATGGATTATTGCATTGATGAGCTCCTGCTGCTGCTGTCGGTACACAAAAAGTACGCAAACGCCACAGGACATCACCAGCCACCTTGGCCTTTTTGGTTTCACTGCTTCACTGCTGCATTTGGTATTTCGAAGTCTTACCAAAAATTCACGCAAACTCACACATACGCACACACCCTGAGGCATTTTGCATGTTTAGCCCGTGGGCCTACACAATTTTCCTTCCCTCATATGAGTTTACGTTTGTATGTATGTTTGTATGCATGCTTATGTGTGTGTGTGTGCACTATGTCCTTTTAGGTGCGTGCAGAGGTGTAACTGTGTACAAAGGTAGGTGATCGTAAAATGCACAAATAACAAGCCATACAACAACTGCAATTAAAATAGGTGTAGAGAGTGGCGATAAGGATGTTATAAGCAGCAAAAACAACAACAACGAAGCGGCGATTGAGTTGTCAAATTTGAGGTAGTCGTAGGTGGTAGTTGTTGTCATTGTTGTTGCGCCTCTGTGTTGCTTCATCTATGCATTACTTTAGCGCGCTCCGTCACGGTGCGATTCACCAAACAAAAGCCAACTAAAATACTGCTGATGGAGGATAATAGAAAACAGCAGATTTTTGGCTGCAGTTTTCGCATCGAAACAATAAAGCATTTCCACTGGCAATTTTGCATGTTAACGCCTGCTTTACGATCATCAAAAATACTTTAGTCCATTTTAGTGTTGGGTTAAATAGTTTCGAAAATTTTTGTTCACACTTACAGATGTGGACAATTAGTGTAGTCAAAATATTCCTTTATATCTATCGCTACGAGGTGTTTTTATGTTTTTGTATTTTTGCACTTAACGAAATTTTATTTCCTGTCATAAAGAAATTCCAATGCTTCGCATGAAATGCGTTATAATTAGAAATATTTTGAGCGTATTTGCTTTGAAAATTTGAAATTAGTCCAATGCTATTTTTTTACCCGGCAGATCTAGCCAGAACTAACTTTATTTTGAAAGTTGTGCTATCAACAATTTTTTTTAAATAAAAATTGGGACGACCGAACATCGATTTTTAATGCTTCCAAGCCGGTTAGATTAGGTTCTGTTGGACTTGGTTGATCCTGTACATTGCTCATAGACCACAAATTGATCCATAGTGATACCAAGTATTTGTATGGCGAGTGTAAGAACTTTATATTTTTGCTTTAATACACAGTTTGACTCAAATTCTTATAGGGACACTTGAGGAAATCAGCAAGTGCGCAGTTGAAGCGGGACTGAAAGTAAAGGCAGGGAAGACGGACAGTACTAAGTCCGGCACACCAAGAAGTAGAGGATTTCGAACAGGACCCCACTTAAGCTGGATAACATCACACTACAGGCTAAAACTTATACTAAGTACCTACGAGTAATGTTGGATAGTAAACTAACGTGGAAGTTCAGTGTGGAAAAACGAACGAAAAAAGCACTGAAGTGCTCAAACTACGTTACTCCTCAAGCTAATTTCAACAGGGAACCAAAGGTAATATTAGAAAAGGACGGTTGGTGGAAGGGACAATTTTCAATAGGTCACACCTTTAAAATATATACAGACGGTTCCAAAATGCATACAAACAGTCATACAATTTACCGGACTGATGTAGTGTGTTCCAAGCTGAGATCTACGCAGCAACGAAAGCCAACTTAGCCATAGAGAACACCCCTCTGAACTCTCAAATAAACTTTTACATTGACAGCCAAGCAGCCATTAAGGCAATAGTAGCTCTAATGAAAAACTCACATTACGTACGTCAATGCCTAAAGAGGGTGGCTGAGCTAGGAACTGAGAAACCAGTCACTATCTACTGGGTTCCTGGACACAAGAGAATCAAAGGAAACGAGAAAATGGATATACTAGTCAAAGCAGGCGCAAATCTTCCTGTAAGCAACGACGGGATAAAGATGCAGCAAGGATTCAAGAAACGAGCTGAAGAGTGGAAAAAACAACTCATGCAGAGTCGCGAAAATCATTCTACACAGGCACAGTGGTAGGTCTACAAACTATATTTTATCTCTCCCAGGAAAGAGTGTAAAATTGTAGTGGGGATACTGACGGGACACTGTTTCACTCCATCATCATCTTCCAAGCCGTGCTCTGGCCAATTTCAGCCAGAGTCGAACCGCAACTGAATAGTAAAGTTTAAGTGGTCCAAGTAATAAACAAGCAATGATTTTAAAAAATGCAGTATTTTCATTAATAAAAAATCAAAAGAAGGTAGAAAGTTTCACATTAATTTCAGCTCATTGCATACATATATAATACTAATATTAGTAAAAATATTATAACAAAGCAAAACTTAATTTTACTAATTATTTAATACATAAAGCTCAATAATTTTATATCGTAGTGTAAATATTAGGTTATCGACAATTTCACTTTGCTGGCAGCACCGTTTATCGGTATAAAGCTCGCTTGCAGTACTGATCAAGCCACACTAGATGGAACACCAATTGATCTTTCGAATTTAGCAGTAACTAAAACTTGATAAAATTTCTGAACAAACGATTTTTAAAATATGTTTTGGCCAAAGCCAAACCGAAACCGAAGTGAAATTTTGTTCGTCAAACATGGCACGGCACGTTTCCGAAGCCGAAATGGTTCTCTATTAGAAATTACTGACTGAATGAATGTCCACAGAAAACACGCTGCAAGACTTGAATAACGCATCAAATACTCATCATCAAATCCTTTAACATTGTCACTATCCGTAGGAACTGTAACCTTTACAAACATAGACAGCATTTCTCGCTTATAAGCATCGAAAAATTGGTAATCTTGGCGCCTATTCCACTTAAATTTAATTTTGTGCTTATCCCACAAATACTATAAATTCAAGTTTGAAATGGATGATATTGGGCAGCTCTATTTTGGTGTCTCGCCTTAATGAACATTTAGGCGAAGGTTACAAGTTTTTTTTAAACTACAAGGTGGCGGAAGATTAATCACTCTATGGGAAGATTTATAATTTTTGTAAATGGAGTCGTATGTCAAACATATTTGACACTTTTTCTTTTATTTGATAAAAAAGTTACTTAGCGATCAAATTGGATGATCAGTTTTGCACCACCTTGTATATAGGACGACTTGCCACCTCGCCACCTTGTATGATATTAATGGTGAAATATTTTACATATTCAATTACAACTCGTAATAACTTAATTAAAGCCGGACTTTTTGGTACTCTCGTGTCGTGTCTGTTAGCCACTTTACCTTCATCGAGTTTAATTTGGAAATTAATCCAATTTAATGCTAAATACAAAATCGATGGGTTAGTACAAGGATTCCGACGTTATGCTCAATGGTACTCGCATTCAAAACACGTTCCACGTTGTAAGGCATGGCGGTGCATGTTTTAGTGAAATGCTGCAGGTTCAGCATATAGAAACATGCCCTTCTGCCTTGGACAGTATAAAATGTATCCTTTGATTATAAATTCCAACAAAATGCTGATACGAATCATAACTAAACAGTTCATTATAGATAAGATCTTTAATATTTTTGAAGTGGCAACAAGCCAATTGAGCTTTTGCATATAAAATAACTTAACGGCGAGAAATTGAAAAAGTTCATGAAGAGAAATGCCGCCTTTTGATCAATTCAGTGTAGCGAAGATGCAGTGTGGCTCTAAAGCGATGAGATTTTGCCGTAACGTACTTTTTAGATTTATTTGTACTTCGACTGCATGGTATTTGTCCCCAGCAAGGCACTTAAAAAAAGAAACTATGCGACTCATTTTCTTGCAAGCTGATCCATTTTTGAAATGACTGAATTTTTTTTACGGATACATATATGGTTCGAGAGCTACCTACGTACTTTAGGATTTTTTAATATCACATATTAGAATGAGCTACGACTTCTGGTTAGATTGACGGCTTCAACATAAGACCATCATAGGCTTCATTGGCGACGCACGCTGTGTGTCCTCGAGGATAATAATTCAGATAATAAATTTTGCTTCCAGTAAATATACGAGATGTGTTCAAAAAGTATCGCGAATTTTGAATTTTCGTAAGTTACGTATATTCGAATTTCGATTTTTTTGTGGCGACATGTTGGTACTCATGTCTCTCACTCATGCCGACGAGTTCGGCCATTTTGAATGTTCAGTTAATTGTTGACAGCTGCTTTGCTTACACGTGTTTCGGCTCGTCTTCGATTTTTACCTATTCAAAAAGATCGATCAAGAACCTGCATAAAATTTTGTGTGAAAAACGAAATTAAGTGCGCGGATGCATTCCGAATGTTGACTGTGTCATACGGAGAAGCTACTTTGGACCAAAGCAACGTTTATCGGACGCCCGAACACTTCAACAACAGACGCAGACGAAAAAATTGATGAAGTGAAGAAAATGTATTGGCCAATCGTCGAAATACCGTTAGAGAAGATGCTGAGGACCTAGACATATCGATTGGCTCGTGCCATTCGACTTTTTTCAATGATTTGGGCATGAGACGGGTCGCCGCAAAACTGACGGGTTGTACCAAAACTGCTCAATTTCGACCAAAAGCTGCATCGCATGAACATCGCTAATGAGATGTTGTACTCTGTTCGCGACGACCCAAATTTGCTCCAGAGGGTCATAACTGGTGACGAATCGTGGGTTTATGGTTATGATGTGGAAATCAAAGCTCAATCATCTCAATGGAAGCTGCAGCACGGACCAAGACCGGAAAAAGCGCGCCGAGTTCGGTCGAGTGTACACGTTTTGCCTACCGTTTTCTTCGATTGCAGGGGCGTTGTGCATCATGAGTCCTTGCCACAGGGTACAACGGTCAATAAGGAATATTATCCGCAAGTTATGCGCAATTTGCGGGATGCAATCCGCCAGAAACGCCCGGATTTGTGGAAGAGCAAAAATTGGCTCTTGGATCACGATAACGCCCCTGCTCACACATAGTTGCTTATACGTGGTTTTTTGGCCAAAAACAAAACACTATTGATGCCACAGCCACCGTATACTGACACAAGTGCATAATATCACATGGGGATTACTAAATATATATAATATATAATGAATAAATAAATATTTTTCGAAAAACACAAAATTCGCGATACTTTTTGAACATACCTCGTATATTACGTTCATACCAGTCCAATTCACACCCACAAACAATCAGAAATTTTCTGCACAGTAAGGAATACAGAGCGTATACTCCTAGAAAAAAGTTCCTACTTTCAAGCCGTCATCCTCAGAGCCCAAATCTTAGTCCTCAGAGCCCCAAATCTTAGTCCATTTGTGCGCTCACATTGAAAGAGAATTGCGCAAATGGCAGTTTAAAGAGATATGGGCAAATATTTCAAGATATGTCACCAAAACTCTAATAGACTCTATGCAACGACGCATACAGCCAGTAATTAGTGCAAAGAGATACTGCATACTAATATTTTTAGTTCATCAATTTTCCTTTATTTTCATTACTGTCGCACTTTATGTTTGAGTTGTAAAATTAGATTGAAGTCAGAACAAACAATTGTCCCAGTTTTTTATGGTTCGCTGTATGCACTTATATATTGTATATGTATATTATAAATGTAGCTGACTGCTTCATGGGCTTCATTTGCTTCCGACACATCCTACCACTTTTACTCTTCTTAATGGTGTCCCTTTGAGATCCTCATATCCGCAAAAAACCTCTGCAAGAAATAAAAGAGTGGACAATAAACTAAATGCGCAAAAATAGCAAAGCGTTTATCTGGTTCAGCTACCACTACAAGCAGTGGACCACCAAAGTTGGTGAGGTAAGAACAAGGACGTGGTAATTAAAGGTCCCATATCGGTCAGTACAATGAGGAGCCTGCTGTGTGCCCTCTTGACGGTGCGTTACAATTGAATTGTCAAATTTTAAAAATCTATTCACCATAGTGAACGTGTCCTGGTATTGTTGGCACAATGACATAAGCGCACTAGATTTGCACACATTTGGGTGAAGTAGAAAGGTGCAAGAAAAAAACACCAGCAGGGAGCATCTGCAATTTCGATTCTGTACTTTGTGAGATCATTTATTGGACTAAGCGGAAAATTACGGCATTCAGTGAACCAAAAAAAAAAAAACAACTCAATTTGTGTCTCTGTGCGAAAATGTCCCCCAAAGTGTAAGTATTTTTTGTGAATGTGCTAATGAAGTGAATGAAATTATGCAGTTAAAATGAGCCAAATTTAATATTAATGAGTAGGTGAGAAGATTCCGGCTTGACTCGAACTTCAGAAAAGAGCATAGAAAAACGTATAACAAAAACTATTTGCCTTCAGGAGGTGGCATAAAACTGGAGTCTCCGTTTCTAAATGGCATTAAAATTTGTAAAAAAAAGTAAATATCATTGAATTTTAATCATTAAATTAACTAGACGATGCTTCGGGGAAGTCTTTTTTTGTATGCTGCTTTAAAGGTATGCATCGATCGCCTCGAAAGAATAAGAAAGATAGTTAATTTTCTCGAAAAATATTTTTTGAATTTGTTTCGCCATAGCTTTCATTCTATTACAAATAGTACAAAATAATTAATTATTTATTCATATGCAATATACACAAGGTGGCACAAAATTAATCACCCTATCGGAAGATTTCTAATTTTTGTAAAAGTATGCACGACGCCTATCATATTTGACACTTGTGAGCTAGGCAGCTGCAGCATGCAAACAGATGCGCGAATGAAGCGCGTAAAGGTTATAAAAAAGCCTTCCATTTCTCAAAGCAATTTTTTTTTATTTACTAAAAAAGTGATGCAAAACAAAATTTCGATGATTGCATCTTTTTTGTGTGTTTAACCGAGCTTCTCTTCCTATTTGTGTTCAGCCTATTTTCCAGAATGCAGGGACCTACAGTTTTATGCCGCCTCCGTATGGAAGATCTTTTTTTTTATGATCAGCTTTTTCATGGCAGAAACGTACTTGGAGGCTTGCCATTTCCCTCCGAGAAGCGACCGTTATTAAAAAATTGTTTCGATCACTTAATGTTCCATGTCCGGGGCTTCGAACCATTACCGTTATCGTTAAAAGCAATCACATGAAAATGTAACAAAAAAGGTATATTCACATTTTCTCTGATTTGTTCTTGCCGATTTGATGACAAAATATTTCTTAATCTTGAAACCTTGAAGAATAAAAAATGATATGCGATTGTTCCGACTATTGTTTCTTCAGAAGCTGGTGGATTGTATCTGTATTGCAGCCGACAATACTGCCTTGGGGTACATCAGCTAAACTTTCACATGAAATGAAAAATTAAATTTGAAGGGGTCGAGCCAAGAAGCACCAGGAAATTTGGTGGCTCCTAAGACACTCAGGCTAAAAAGCCCATTGTATTTAAAGCTCTGGAAAGGGGGTAGATAGTCAAGGAGGGAAGGAGAAAAGTATCAGAGAAAGAGGTTGTGTCCTGTAATAATGCCAACCATCAACCGAACGTCTTTCCTTCTAAGTTTTAGTAGAAAGTTTGACAGTTCTGTACGGACTTGTCACAAAACACTTTGCAGTTCTGCAGCGTTCTAGACTGGACCATCGCTATTTATGTAGATTGCATACATAATCGCTGATCCAATTTATGATTCCTGCGGAGCTGATTCCGATTATACGCTCTGGCCCTTGTGGGGGAACCGCTGATCCACGGTTGGCCAAATCATAGGCAATTTCGTTTCCTTGAACACCAGAGTCTCCTGGAACCGAACTTTCACACAGTTCAGAGTGTTCTTTCCCATGTTTGACAAGAAAGGTAGGTAGGACTTAAGGTAGGACTTAATAAATATGAAATCAGACCCTACTATCTTATATTTTATAGAGTAAGCCATCATGTCAAACGCGGTCAACAGCTTGAGATATATTTTTGCGGCTATGGACTTTTTCGATGGTACTGTGTTTTTTCCTCAAACCAAATTGGTGATTTCGGATTATATATAGGTCTTCTTAGAGATAGGATTCATTCTTAAAGATATTAAGCAATAGGTTGAAGGGCCGATACGATTCGACTTGTTCAGCGCTTTTTCCTAGTTTGATGATCATTTTTACTTGATATACTTTCCAATGAGAGGAAGTAAAAGCAAATAATTTAATATAATTATATATGTACGTAAGGAAAGTGAGTCCTTCTTCCGGTAGTTGTTTCAGCACTTCTCCTTTTATGAGGTCACATCCAGGGTCCTTCTTTTTTTACGTTTTTTTTCACTGCTTTAATTTAATTTTTTGAGAATTGCCTATGGATAGGTACATCCGGTACGTGTGTTCTAGGGTAACTTTTACTTTCGATTTCGTGGGAGCAAGACACTCAGGGTAAGTGACGAGCAAATGTATTTGCCTTCTCTAGATCTGTTTTATCCCATTTGTTAATTTCAATTTTAATGTATGTATGTAAGTATGTGCCTGAAAATTTCTTTTTTCAGTCCACGATTTTTTTTTGTAGCTGAATAGTTTTAGGTCTCGACTCTTACAAACTATTGAGTTTTTGGTCCGGAGTCAAAGCAAAAATTATCCGTAAGTCACGCGAAATGTGTCTCTTTGTCCGTTGGGAGCGAGGATCCAAATCGTTACATTTATTAATCAATGCAAAATAAGTATCTGTTTGTGGCCATCAGCGCTGAAGAAAAATTTTGCTGACCATTTAATTTCTCTGGCTCTATATAAATTGCTAACAATAAATAAGGCAGTAAAAAATGTAACGGTAAACGTCACGTGTTATGTCATTGCTACCCTTAAGGGGGTATTCTGGTCTAGAAAATTGAAAAAATCAATTTTTTTTTTTTGCATATTTTCAAAGCTTAGACTTTCAAAAATATGCTCTTAAAAGGATTTTGCAAAATTCGAATTATTTTCGAAATTACAACTATTTTAGTGACGCGACAGCTAGACTGGTTTGAGCGGACGGCGAAATTCAAACGCGTTTTTCTCAAAACTCCTTTTGCTGAGGTGGTTGACACGATATCTGAAGTTCTATTTGACCGATCCCTTTGAAATTTGGTGAGAATCTTTTTCATACATCTCTTTATCACTGGAGCCTTGGATATTGAAAAATTTTAATTTGAAGTATTTTTAAAAAATTCGTAAAGGTCAAAAAACAGGGGTAAAAAAAAATTTTTTTTTTCAAGTAGGCGCCATTTTGTGAATTTTTATTTTTTTTTTCGGCCGAGGCTCAAGATGTAGCGACATCTTTACTAATTAAGAATTTTCTTTGTTTGTTCGATTTAGATCACTACAAGGGTTGGAATCATGTCAACCAGGGAGCACTGTTTGACTAGCAACCCCTACTTCACCGACCTGTCACTGGATGAATTTTTGACTTTTTTCTTTTTTTTTAAATTTTTTTTATATACCTTAAACATCAATAAATATTATATAAAAAAATGGATAGTAAAAATGTTTTTAATTTTTCTTTTATCCTAGTTTGAAAAATACCCAAAAAGTAGGGCTCTAGACCAGAATACCCCCTTAAGGGAACCTGGTGGTCTAGGAATTTCAAAAAATCGATATTTTTATTTTTTCGATATTTCAAAAGTTTAGTATCTTATGAATATGAGGAAATTCCCAATATTATAGCTTCTACAGCCCATTAAGTAGGCAGAGAGCGGTCCGCGCGCTCCTGTACCTCAAACTTTAAACTCATCTCGAAACGACTTTTTTCGGCTACCTACTGTTGTAAAAAAAAAACTATTCAACCGAATCATCTAAAATTGTAAAATGTTGTTCACAACATCAATGGCTATCGCCCGTACTAGAATCATATTAATATTTCAATTTTTTCGTATGTTTTTATTAAAAAACTCAAAAAAAAACCATTTTTAAAGTCTCAAATTCAAAACCGCGCCATTTTGTCAATTTTTTTTATTCTAGTAGAGGGGCATAGCTACAGCCATACCGGCTAATAATTTTTTTGGGTTTTGCGTTCCAGAAGAGCCAAAATGGGCAACAAGTACAGGTCGAATTTTTCGGGAGGGTCAACTTCAGCGAAGTTTGTGAAATTATTAAAATTTAAAAAGAAATTTTTTTTTTGCATTTTTGTATATAAAAAAAGTTAAATAAAAATCCTAAAAAATGTAAATATCGTTCCTCTTTTTTATTGTAAAAAAATCCTGAAAATACCCTAAATTTTCGAGCACTAGACCACCGGGACCCCTTAATGGCACTCAATGCAAATATATATAAATATACAAATTTCTATGTATGTATGTAAATTTTTGTCAAAACATATTAGTATTAAAATAAATAATTGGTGCGCTCCCTTCTGTTAGGTGTTTGGCCGAACTCCTCCTCCTATTTGTGGTATACGTTTTGATGTTGCTCCACAAAAGGAGTGAGCTACAATTTTAAGCCGACTGCGAACGGCAGATATTTTTTTTGAGGAGCTTTCATGGCAGAAATACACTCGAAGGTTTGCCATTGCCTCCCGAGGGAAAAATAAAAATAAAATATTTACAGTTATTAAATATCTGATTGTTTCACAATTAAGTCTAAACTATTACCGATACTCTACATTAGTTCGCTAATAATGTCATGCCGCAGTGCTCGAATTGTTTTGGAATGCCTTTCAGCAAAAAAAGAGAAAATAAAACTAGCTAGTGCAACGCTCACCAGCTTAAATTGACCCTTCCCCTTTTAATTTTCTATCCAAAAATTGCAGTCAGACTACCCAAATAGTCCAAAAAGTTTGACTTACGGATGATAGAAAAGTGTATAAATATATTTTTTTGTTCAAAATGCGTTGAAAGATCACTTTTCTTGAAATGCCTCACTACACCTTAAAAATGGCTACTTAACTCTCGCAGCTTGCAGCCACTTACTGATAGATTACCCCATTAGCTGTTGTATCGCCCAGAAAATACCCTTTCCCTAGTTAGTTATGAAATAATGTATTAACAATTTAAGTATCTGCTCTTAGAATTGTAAATAAAAAGTTTATGCCCATTAAGAAAACCCCATCATTCGTATTTCATCACAATTGTTAAATGCCCGTTCGTACAAGCAACCACAGGGGTACTTCGATACAAGCGAGCGGGCGAACGAGCATAAAAAGTAAAAAATAAAAGTTGTCTGAGCACCCACTAATACAACCACACAGCTCAAAAAAGAAAAAAAAAACATAAAAAAGAGGGCGTAACCCCCAGCATAAATTGAGAGTGTATGCGTAAAATGTTGTTTTCTGATTCGTCCAAATCAGTAAAATGAGTAAAACTCACAAAAAACACTCGACTCAAATGAAGAATGAGTTTGATATTAAATAAACTATACAATGAGCAAGAGAACGCCATACACAGGCGCCTCATTGGATGTATGCGTGCGTATGCATGTTCATGTATAGGAGAAAGCGAGAGCACCGCTCGCTGTCGACGCTCAGCTACTTATACGCACACTTCCAACTACGATGCTCTCGGTGACACGAAGCAACAGGTTTCTTGCGCTGCTTTAACTGTATGGCGCTGGCGAGCAAGTGAATGAGTGTTTGTGGTTTGCCTATGGGCAGGCGGCAGCGACGCTGCGTATTCGTGCATCTGTATTTATTCATTCATAAAATTAGCTTATCAACTGTGACAACGACAACAAATGCGCCTGCCTGCCTATATGTACAAATTATTCATTCAATAAAAAGTGACCCACGGCGTCCTCGTGGAAACGGTGTGAGTTGTAGGGGGAGGAATTTTTTGTAAGGCGTGAAATCGATTTGAATTTATTTTTAGATGCTAATTATTGTTTAAATATTTTGAGGTATTTGTTCTTTTTGTTTTTGTTGCGTTGTTGGTATTATTATAACCTTCTGTGAAAGTTTATCTGCACTCTGATTGACAGAAACTTAATATAGAATGCGAATTGAGCAAGCGTTGTGCTTTGCTGATTGCACAATTAGTTTCATACTTGCAAATGTAGGTATGTGTGTATGTGTGCATGTATGTATATAGGAATGTCGATCAACCGCTCAGTTCAAAAAGTATGCGCCATGAATCATTTGCGCGCAAAAGTCGCTCGCTTTAGCTTCTTCACTAGAAATGTTCATACAACTGAATTTAATTTCTTATTTGAATTTCTATTTTCTTATGTTGTTTTGCTTATGTTAATGTTGTATTTGTTTTTACTCAAATATATGCAGTTACATATGAAAATATGTACAATCAACTCTTAGTACATACATACATGATTTTGTATAGGGTGGTTAAGTTTCAAGGGCCGGTGTTGATATTGAAGAAAACACATTTTTGTTTAGGAAGTTAGTGCCATTTCGTATGAAACAAAATATCGGCCAAATGGCCGCCGCGGCTTTCACCCGATGGTCCAAATTTTCTATGACGCTGAGGCATAATTAAGGTTCTATGCCGTTAATGTGCCGAATTATCTCATTCTTTTTGTAAATCAAACGAGAATCATTAGTATTCGCTGGAATTTTCTTTGGCTTTTTCCTGGATTTTCAGTACTAATAAATGATTTTTCTAAATATTCCAAAACAAATCTCGTAAGCGGTTGCTTGCTTTTGCTGTTCTCCAGCGCTTTTTCGCTTTATTTCGGTAATTAAATTTACACTGCAGCCAGTTGTTTTCTGTGTAATCTTCAGTTCAGCGCTCGTTGCTAACGCAAAGATTGTATGGGAATAAATAAACGGCATCACCTCAGGTCTTTTGAACGGATATTAATGCTATAATAGAGTAAAGGAAAGTCGCAGTATTCCACAAGCCTCGTTGGGTCACATGGAATATGTACAGCTGTCATATAACATAATCTTGCCAGACTCCATTATTGATCATCAATCTTCACCTTAACATAAACAAAGCTTCATATTTTTTTCTACTTCTCATTTATTACCAACTCTTTTGTAATTAGACACTAAACTTGTGCCTAAAGCCTCCTAAGTGCTCGTGATTCCTGCTATTCGTTAGATTTAAGGCTGCGGTTCTTTGTCCTTTCTTTGAAAACTGCACGCACGCATGCATACATACATACAAACACATTGATGTATAGGCGTTCAAGTGCTTAAAAATAAGTATTTGAACTTGTGGCCTGCGGCTTGTTAAGTCTCAAGTGCCGTTATGACAGACACTTAACGGTTTTTGGCAAGTGATATCACTGCAAAATGGTGAAAGGGGTCACACACAAAAATTGACAAAAATATAGTTTGATACACAAGCGCAAATTCATACAGTGGCTTACAAAAGTATTTTGCTAGTGAATACAATTAAGTGAATCTTTAAATTTTTGTAATGTTTTTTGCAAATTTATTTATAGATTATTTTAGGAGTTATTAAAATTAAAGGTTAATACTACTAATCGAAGATTAATTTGAGAACTGCCATTTTGTCAAAAAAATTTATTTTGCTTATTCCTTCCATTAATTACTCGACTTGACATTACTTTAACAAAAGCTGTTTGGCTTTTTAATTTCAGAGTATCCAGTTCAGAGATATGGTGGTCACCGCAAAGCGTCTTTTTTGAAAGGAGCTCACAGAGATCTGCTGTAGCTCCTTTCCAAATAAATATTTTTACTAATACTACGTCTTAAAATACAGTTTAAAGATAACATAATATGCGTACAATTTTTTAGATCAATAGTTTCAAAAGTTTTCTCAGAAAAAATTTTTGGAAAATTCGCTTTTTTCGGGCTTCTAACTGTATATAACCCCTTAAGGGAACAATGTTAGCGTTTTGCTTACTGTACAATTTTTTTTTATTGGAAAAACTAAATTTCCCTGTTTAATATATACAAAATTTTAAATTTTTACAGATATGGTACTATGCAAAATACTTTTGTGAGCCACTGTATGTATATACTGGATGTGCTTCGATTGCTATTGATACCTTTGGCGCCGTATCAGTTTTCTTTGCAACAGTAAAACGCATTTATATACACACATCTTAACTTTTTAAGCTGCTTTTATTTTTTTTTATTCAATCTCAGCAAAATGGAGGCTGCTTTTAAGTTGAGATAATTTGTTTTTTTTTGTTTTAATAGTCTTAAAATTCAATATGTGTAACTGGCGAAGAGCGAATTTGATGCCACAGAAATGCAAAATGTTTAATATATATTCAAAAGGCACGAAGACTCAAGCATATAATAAAAAATATTCTAAAAATTCCCCACAACTTACCTCAGCCAGCTAATGGCTATTCATTAAATATGGTTACAAATTTATTATAACACATGCGTTGAAATGTCCCGGGCCTAACACATAGAGCGCACTAGTTTCATTGCACTCATCGCTTTTTCAGTTAGTACTAACCTTAGAAAGATAGCTGTTCAAAATTCATGATATTCTATTGATTAGTTCGTGAGTTGTTGTGTTGTGTTACTTTTGTTATTTTCAAAAGAAAGGATCCAAAAGAATTTTCTGTTTTAATTTTACACTGAAAAAAAGAAAAAATAGCATTCAAGCGAAGGAATGGCTCGAAAAGTGTTATAGGGACTCCGTTCCATCAGAAACAAGAAGAAAAGGATGGTTTGCTGACTTCAAAAGTGGGCGTAGAGACACCGCATTCCGATAATGCATAACGCAGTGGACACCAAAATGAGGTCGCAACACCAGAAAACATCAAAAAAGTCCATAAAATCGTTTTGCATGATCAAAAGGAGAAGTTGCATGAGTTAGTTAATATCGTAAAGATCTCAAACGAACTTACTGGCTTTATAATGCATGAGCATTTGACTATGAGAAAGATCTGTACAAAGTCGGTGCCGCTTTGGCTCACTGTTCACCAAAAACAAGCACGTGTTGATAATTCTGAGCAGTTTTTTGGCATGTTTCAATGTAATAAACTAGAATTTTTGGTGGATATGTGACAATGGATGAAGCATGCTTCAATCACTTCACTCCGGAATCAAAACGATCGTCTGAATGCACAGCAACTTATGAAGCGCCCGAAAGCACATCAATCAGCTGGAAAGGTTATGGTCTCAGAATTTTGAGATTTGCGTGGTGTAATATTTACCGACTATCTTGGGAAGGGAAACACCATCAACAGTGAATATTATATGGTGGATATTGCAAAGAAACGTCCGCATAAAGCAAAAAAGGCAATTCTATTTCATTAAAACAGCGCACAATGTCTCACAAATCAATCTAAACAATGGCAAAACTACATGAATTGAACTTCGAATTGCTCCCACATCCCCTGCATTCGCCAGATTTGGCTCTCAGCGACTACTGGCTGTTCGCAGACTTAAAAAAAATTGTTCACTGGTATGAAATTTCGCGCGAATGTAGAGGTTATCGCTGAAACTGAGGCAAACTGCCTATTTTGAGGCAAAAAGAAATAGTTCTATAAAAGAGGTACTGAAATGTTAGAGCGGCGCTGGATTGATTGCGTTGGTCTTGATGGAAAGTACCTCGATGAATAAAGACAATTTTGAACTAAAAAAAAACATGTTTTCTTTGTTAAGCCCTGGACTTTTCAGCCTATTTGTTATGTGGGTATCCAGTAACGAATCCCCTTTGGCCGTTTTGTATGACATTTTGTCAAACCTATGCCATATTCGAGCTCACTGCGTGGAGGAAATCGTCGAAAAAAGAACACATTTTGCCGCCAAGTCCAAAGATGTCCACTTGCGAGGTAACGTTTTCAAAACGTAGTGGGAACAAATTTGTTTACACTAAACATACCACACAAACAAAAGTCCGCCATTTAGTTAGGCACCTTTTTGAAGTGAAAACTTCTTTAGAATCGTTGGGAGTGATTTGAGACGAAAAAGCGACACTCTTGGCTACGAAGCTTTATATGTTGATATACGTATATGTGTGTGGCTGCGTACTGCTGAGCCATGCTAGTATAGTGAGTATTGTAGTATGTATACTACACTGCCTATTACTTGCTTTGGTGTTTAGTTCAAGCGTCATACGTATGTATTAGCGAGAAGGCATTATGTATACCTATACTACACTACCTAATACTTGCTTAGACCAAGCGTCCTACGAATGTTTGTGTGTATGTTAGAACGCGTTACGACGCTCATAATAGCAACCGCGTGTGCTGTATTGTGTCCGTATTTTTATATTCGTAAATATTTTAATTTTTAAATATTTACCGCAATTATGCCGAAAAATAATGCAGAAAAGTTTCGTGAATATCGACAGAAAAAAAAATCAATAAATAGCATCACGGAATTCATTCACGAAAATTTAATAAAGTATACACCAGAAGTATCGCGGATACTTAGAAAAGATTACGATAAAGTTCCAATGATTTTAAGTGGCGATTTTAACGTAAATTTTGCACTGGACACAGCGGTTCCTTTAATTGACTTTCTCAATACAACATTCAATTTAAAAATGTGTAATAATCGCACTGAACCGACAACACGATCAAAAACAACAATTGACGCGGTATTTCAAAGATATGTTGACAACATCGAAACCAAAGCATTTATGTCATATTTTAGCTATCATAAGCCACTCGTATCATTTGTTGAAATTGAAAACATTGAGGATGAATAATAATAAAATGAAGAAAATAAAATATGAACTTTATAGCAATATTATAATGAACCTATAATTATCCCGCTCCTAATGCTGCTTTCGTCTCATTCTCTCTCAGTTTGTTTTACGGAAGGTTTCACTTCTATCGCGTGTAACCATTAGACTGGTAATTTTTTTTTTTTTTTTTTTAAAGACGCTTACTTTGGTGCCACCCTACTACAAAAAAATATGTCAAATAAAAAATATATTGGTTTTTTATACTATTTGATGTCAGTAATATCATACTAAAGAGTGGTTAAGTTTTAAGGGCCGGCGGGGATTTTGAATAAATTACAATGTTTTTAGAAAATTATTGCCATTTCTCTTTATTATGATAATATTGGTGTAGCTCAATTACGTGTGGAGCAAAATATTGGCCAAATGGCCGCCGCGGCCTCGGCGACACACCTCCAAAGACCACCAAATACAAATAGTTCCTTATCTATTATAAAATCAAAACGATCGCATTTTATTTTCTTAAATAAAAAAAAATCCTAAAAAATATTTATAAAAAATCAGTATTTGACAAGACTACTACCTTAACGAAATGCATAAAAAGAATAAAGTTAAAGGTTTTTCCTCCCCCACTGAAATGCTTCTACTTTAAATGGCCAATACCCACCTATGTCACTAAGCAATTCCATGCATTAAAATGTTTCGCATAATTTCATCATAAAATTCCAATGTCTATGGGATTAGTGGCAAAAAAAAGTACCGCATCGCCGAAAACCACAATAAATTTCTATAACCTCACATACATACATACATACATACGTATGTGTGTACATGCATACTAAGTATGCAGTGAGCAGCAAGCAGTTAAGTAGACGTGGGTCAGTGATGGGGTGGTGATGCGAAAAACTTGTTGCTAAACTATTAATTGGCGCCGACTTTTTATTTAAAATTGTTTTATATCACTTGGTATTTTCTCAATCAAAACGTAGTTGGGTATTTCCCCAACAACAGTTAGCTGAAAGGAGTATTGGAAACAAAAAAATCCAAATGAAAAAACAATTCAAAATCAAATGCTTGAAAAGTTGTTTTAGCGACACACGCACAAGTCCACCTTTATGCTTATAAATGTTTAGCTGCTGATTGCAAAAACAACACAGCCTTTGCTAGGCAATTTGCTCAAAGTCAATCGACTCCGACGACCAGTTTGGTATGCGCTAAAATAGTAAGAAAAATTAAAAAAAAATAAATAAAATAAAAAATGGAAAATAAAAAGCTTCAATTAAATTTTTTAAATTAATTCGATTTGATAAATTTTTTTTATTTTTATTTTACAATCACTTTAAGCGTTTTCGGTTATACGTGTATATTTTTAGTATTGTATTTGTATGTATTAATGGTCGTGTAAAGTAAGTAATATTAGGTGCGCAACTAAGTTTCCGCTGTTTGTCAATAACACATCGATCAATAAGTCCCGGGCCTGGATAAGAAAATAACCTTTTCTTTCAAAAATTCTTTTTTATTCATCAATGTCGTCCCCTTTGATGGCGATGATACAATCATTCCAACGAGTTTGTAGCTGGCTGCAGGCATAGGCCTGTTTTGTAGAACATTTGTCTTTGGCCTCAAAATACGCTTCCGTTTTAGTCCCGTAGAATTTTCTTTTTTTGAGGTCTGAAAACAGGGTTTGATTGAAAAGTAATGAACCTTATTTTTTTTAAAGCAGTTTTATTAAACCTTTTGGCTTATACAACTAATATTCTTCAAAATAGGACCCTTGAGCGTAAATACACCGCTGGTAGCGATCCTTCCCCTGCAGGAAACATTTTTTAAACTCATCCGCCGGAATCGCGTTTATTTCGGCTGTCACAGTTTTTTGGATCGCCTCGATGGAGTCGAAACGCCTCCCCTTCAGCTTTCTTCTCAGGCGCGGGAACAAGAAGAAGTCCGGTGGGGACAGGTCTGGGCTATAGGGAGGTTGGGGAAGCACCGGAACCCCCATCTTGGCCAATGTAGAGGTGCAGAGGAAGGCGGTGAGCGCCGGCGCAATGTCGTGATGAAGGGTCCAATTGTTGAAGAGGTCGGGCCGAACTCGGGCGACGCGGTTTTTCAGCCGAAGGAGCACTTCTTTGTAAAATGCCGTGTTTACAGTGCTTCCTGGAGGTCCAAACTGTTTAGCTTTACGGAAAATTTAGTCGAGTAACGTTGCTCCAGCGATCGCTGCATTTTCACCACTTCAAAATCCTAACACACTTTTAAAACCGCTTTTACGCGCGGAGCGATGTTTACTGTACCGCTGTTGCCAGCGAACTGGGACCAGTTTCTAGTGGAAGGGGAAGGTCCAACGATCATTTTCCCCCACCAGCCGATTCGGTTGATCGCTTGGCAGACGCTTCGCGTGGGAAGGCTCATTACTTTTCAATCAAACCCTGTATACAGTGAGTGGGGAAGCAATTGTTACACGGTGAAAGAGGATTTTTTTCATCTTCGCATGGGGCCGTTTTTTTGCGATTTTTTCCTTCAATGGTTCCAGTAATTCACAGTAATAATCAGAATTAATTGTTTCGCCTTTTCCAAACAGCGATTGAAAATTTGCATGGTATCCCAAAATACTGACACCATAACCTTTCCAGCTGACTGTTGCGTCTTTGGTCGCTTTGGACGGCTTTCACCGCGTCCAGCTCACTCAGATGACTGCCGTTTCGACTCTGGTGTGTAGTGGTGGATCCATGTTTCATCCATTGTCACATATCGATGAAAAAACTCAGACTTATCCCGCTTAATAATGTCCAAACAGCGATTTGAACCATCAATTTGTTGTTTTTTTTTTCCGGCGAGAGCAAACGCGGCATCCATTTCGACAACAGCTTTTTCATACCCAAATGTTCGTGCAGTGAATGCACTGCCTTTTGATATATTCAGGATGCCAGCTATCTCTATCTCTGTCGGTGTCTATACGGTCACGTTTAAAGTCAGCATACCATCGTTTGATGGTTGTTTCCGATGGAGCAGAGTCCGGCTAACGTTTATTGAGCCATTGCTTTGCTTCAACGGTATTTTTTTTTCATAAGAAAGCAATGTTGAATCAATACACGAAATTGCTTTGAATTCATTGTTTTTAAAAATAGCAAAAGTAGCGTCAATTAAAGCACTGTAACTTGGTAAATAATGAATCGAATTCCTTGAAATCTTGACAGTATACCTTTAGAGGTTGGCACTATTAAATAACATAATCGACATGGTATTAGTGGCGCCATCTAGAGGTCAGGCCCGGGACTTATTGATCGATGTGTTAGATGCCGCCAGCAGTGTGTCTCTAGTCGATTCTAACATAACCTAAACGTCATAAACCATGACTAGACATATGGTAAACGAACTGCTTCGACACATTACTGATTTTGTTTTGGTATCATTCTCGTCTACTTTTGGTTTTGTGAAATGTCCGATTTTGTGCCGAATAATCGTCATTTGCGGCAAGTGTTTATTTTCCTCTTTCACTCGAAAAAACGGCGGCCGAAGCGCATCGAGAGCTACGAAAAGTTTATGGAGATGCTATGTTATAGTGACACCTAATCTCCATAATACAAAGGGTGATTTTTTAAGAGCTATAGGAAAGTTTTTCAAAAATACACACGTAAAATTAAAAAAAATGCATGCAATTTTTATTTAAATCGACAGTGCAGCCCACATAATTTAATGCTTAAAGATTATTTCATGCAAATGTTGACCGCGACTGCGCCTCAAATGGTCTATCCGCTTAGTCCAATTTTGGCATACTCTTTCCAATGTTTCGGCCGGTATCTCACATATAAATGGTTTAATGTTGTCTTCCAATGCGTTAATTGAAACAGGCTTGCTTGAATAGACGTGAGCTTTAACACAGCCCCACAAAAAATAATCTAAAGGCGTTATATCTGACGATCTGGGTGGCCAATTCACAGGTCCCGAACGTGAATTAAAATGTTCACCGAACTCGCCTCTCAACAAGTCCATTGTTACGCGTGCTGTGTGGCATCTGGCACCGTCTTGCTGAAACCATGTCATGCAAGTCAAGCTCTTGCATTTTGGGCAAAAAGAAGTTGGATATCATTTCACGGTAGCGCTCACCATTTTCAGTTAGGTTACGATTCGCAGCATCTTTGAAGAAGTACGGTCCAATGATACCTCCAGCCCATAAACCGCACCAAACTGTGACCTTTTCTGGATACGTTGGTAGCTCTTGCAATTCATCTGGCTGATCTTCACTCCAAAATCGACAATTCTGCTTATTTAAGGGGTTAGGTGGGTTTGAAAATTTCAAAAAATCGATTTTTTTTTGTCTTATTAAATAGTATAATATGTTTAAAACATTCTCCTACAATTTCAAATTGATCCGAGTAAAATTCTACGAGATAGACCCTTCAGAAATTCCGTCCATCAGGCCATGTCAGTGCAGCGTTTCGCAGGTATACGTGTTTATCTCAAAACTCCATTTTTTAAGTCCGTGGACACGATTTCTCGAAAAGTTATAAAGCGATTTTGTTCAAATTTTGCACACTTCTTTGGAATAACATTATCAAGTTATTGAACGAAGGATTTTTTTTTTTTTATTACAACTAATTTTTTCGAGCCAACACATGACGAAAATTTTACCAAAAAATGTGTTTTTTTGTTCAAAGTCTGTCAAAAATTCAAATAAAATTTTTTTTTTTTCCTTCGTCCAGTAACGAGATTTATCCATGTACTAACGAAATATTTTTGGTTTTTTGATTTTAGATGAACCAATAATGAGTTATGCTGTCCACGGCAAGAGCATTTTTTTGTGAGACGTCAAGGAAGATGAGGTACCAACGGCTGAGTGTTCGGAATTTTTAAATAAAAATTTTACAAAATACTGTTTAAATATGTATCTTTGATATGCTGAATTGTTTAAATAAAATATATGATTGTATATATTAAAAAAAAAATAGTAAAAGTACCCGTTTTTTAAACCTCTGTAACCCACCTAACCCCTTAAGTACCCAGTGAACCAAAAATGAGCTTCGTCGCTGAACACAATTTTTCGATAAAAAAGTGGATCTTAAATTTTCTTAACAGAACACGCATTTTTATAATAAAATTCAATGATTTGCAAGTGTTGTTCGTTTGTGAGACGATTCATGGTTAAATTATAGACCAAACTGAAGATGTTTGACAGTGAAACAAAACACGAAGCGTGCGTCAGCTGTTTAAACCAACTGTTTAAAAAGATAATTGCTAAAAAATCACCCGTTAATATAGTACCACCCCATGTTTTTGTATAAATAAACGCCTCCCTTACTTTCCGTACACGCGCAAACATATTTTTGATTTAGTTCACACGGAAAGTTCATTACGTTGCACTTTTATAATTTTTATTTAATTGGTAAACAGTTCTGTGGAATTGTGCAAGTGCATTAACATTTTCTTTGCGAGTTAGTTTTTTTTTCGTTTCCTGTTTACAAAATAATTTTGAAAAAGTAGTAAACAATTCACAGAATTCCCTAGAATTGTTTACCAAAGTAATTAATTCACAAAAATGCTAAGAGTGACATTTTTTTTAAATAAAACAATTGCATTGATAACAACTGTCAGTAATCAGTAGTTAGCAAGAGATAGCTGAACAGTGCGGTCGCGTTAGAACAGTCGTTTGTGCAGTATTTGGTGTCAATCTCAAATAACACTCGAACAAGTGTATTTTTTACGTGCCAAGGTGCCAACACATATTAATTCAAACTCTCTTCATAACACCGACAAAAAAGTTAATTTGCTTATTTTTGACAAACCACCGTGGTAGAAGACCCCGAAAGGGGCAGAAGCAGGTCCGTGCGCAGGGGGGGGCAAGGGCCGTTTGGTGGTCGATCCTGCACACGATCCTTAAACACTCAACAAAAAGGCAATTTTTCTTTATTAACTCTTTTAACGTATATGAGTAAAAAGAGGTTAATCGCATTTATCAAATTTTATTTGTGAATGAAATTTCAATCCAGAAACCCCCCCAGCAAGCCCCTACAAAGTAAATCGACAACAAATGTCACAACGATGGCAAACATACACCATTATTATAAATGCATTAATCCAAACTTCATCTCTCCAATCTTCCCAGCAACAACCACAAGGTGAAACACGATGATATATACCCGTTTTCAGCTTGGACATACACGCCTGACCCACAGCAACCTCTTTCGAAACAACAATCCACAAAACCACGTTTGTCCCTTCTGCAACGAAGAGTTACTTTCTATCAAACACATCGTTACAAATTGTGAAGCATTACATTCACTAAGGCAATCAACATCAAACCACACAATGGAAGAAATCATTGTGATTGTAATTTATTACTTTTCCAATTTTAAATTAGTCTTGTAAGTTGTCTTGCAACTCGGTCTTAATCATAAAGTTTTTACTGCATTAAATGAATAAATAAATATATATTTTTTTATAAAAATTAAATAAGAACTTTAACTATGCTGCTTTAAGTGAAACAACGTGCCGAGATTGGTTCCGTCGCTTCAAAGACGGTGGTTTTAATGTTGACGACAGTGTGACTGTCAATCTACTTGGAACTTGCACATTATTATTCCCAAATTTAATGATCTATAAAACTGCGTACCTAAAATTTTTCCAAAAATTCTGAGTAAGAGGATGTACATATAAGCTAATATCAACTTAATAGTAAAATTTTTGAACTACTTAAAGCTTTTGAAAAAAATGGTGCATTTTTAGAATAAGGCATAAAACTTAAAGATATTGTCCATCTAAATGCAAATCGTATTGCAATAAAAAGCTATTAAAATATTGAAAGCTTTTGAGATGAAAAGAAAAAACTCTTCAAATTGTGAGTTTTGAAGTGAAAACTTCTTTAGAATCGTTGGGAGAGATTTGAGACTCGATGAAACGAAAAAGTGACACTAAAAAGAGACATACATATAGATCTTATAGTATATAGTCTGTGTAATATACGCGTTACGACGCTCATAATAGCAACCGCGTGTGCTGTATTGCGTCCGTATTTTTATATTCGTAAATATTTTCATTTTTAAATATTTACCGCAATTATGCCGAAAAATAATGCAGAAAAGTGTCATGAATATCGACAGAAAAAAAAAACAAAAAGAAAATAAAACTAAAACAACAATTGACGCGGTATTTCAAAGATATGTTGACAACATCGAAACCAAAGCATTTGTATCATATTTTAGCTATCATAAGCCACTCGTATCATTTGTTGAAATTGAAAACATTGAGGATGAATAATAATAAAATGAAGAAAATAAAATATGAACTTTATAGCAATATTATAATGAACCTATAATTATCCCGCTCCTAATGCTGCTTTCGTCTCATTCTCTCTCAGTTTGTTTTACGGAAGGTTTCACTTCTATCGCGTCTAACCGTTAGACTGGTATTGTTTTTTCCTTGAGTAGGAGGGTTTCTAAAATATAAAGCATTTCAAGCAGTGTATGCTTTTGGAGCAATTAAAAATCTGAAAGTTTCTGAAAGAAAAAGCTTAAATTATACCAAAAGTTGAAGAGATATTTTCCTGCTGGATATATAAACAACCAAAGTGAAAGCTTTTGACATATTTAAAGCTTTTTAAAAAGTGATAAATTTTCAATTTCGAAAAAGTTCCGAAAAAGTGGAAGGTTTTGAAGTTGAGATATCTTTTTCCGAAAGAAAAAGCTTTAAGTATGCCAAAAATTTACAAAACATTTTTTTGTTGCACACGAAAGCTACTAAAGTGAAAGCGTTTGATGCATGAAAGCTTTTTAACAGATTTTTTTTCTACTTTCGAAAAAGTGAAAACTCTTAAAATCGTAGCATTTTGTTCCTGAAAGAAAAAGCTTCTTAAAGGTAAAGCTTTTAAAGCAGTAAGACTTTTTGAAACAATTAAAACATTTAAAATGACGAATCTGAAAGCTTCTGAAAGAAAAAAGCTTTAAGTATGCCACAAGCTCAAAACAAATTTTCTTGCTGAATACTAAAGTTACCAAAGTGAAAGTTTTAGACATAAAGAAAGTTTTTTTTAAAGTCACATTTTTCTAATTTCGAAAATTATGAAAGCTTTTTAACAGTTTTTTTTTTCTTTTTTGGCAAAAGTGAGAACTCTTCAAATCTTTATATTTGGTTTCTGACTACAAAAACTTCTTAAATTATGAATCTGAAAGCTTCTGAAAGAAAAGACTTTAAGTATGCCAAGAGTTGAAAAAAAACATTTTCTTGCTGGATATTAAAGTTACCAAAGTGAAAGCTTTTTGTGCTTTGAAAGCTGTTTAAAAAGTGATATTTTTCCACTTTCGCAAAATATTTCGAAGAAAGCTCCACAAATTGTGATATTGTGTTTCTGAACATGAAACCATTCATGAAATGCAGCTAAACTTTTTAAAACAATTAAACTTTTGTTAGTTGTTAGTTAGGTCTTTTAAAATGATGAAACTGAAAGCTTTAAGCATGCTGAAGGTTGAAAAAGAGCTTTTTCTAAACAAGAAAGTTACTGAAGCTTTTAGCATAAAGAAAGCTTTTTAAAAAGTGAAAAATGTTTATTTTCAAAAAGCTTTCGAAAAAGTGAAAGATCTGCGAATTGTGAATTTTTTTTTTAATATGAGAACTTCTAAAGGTTAAAGCTTTTAAAGCAGTGAGGCTTTTTGAAACAATTAAAACTTTTAAAGTGAGGAATTTGAAAGCTTTCGAAAGAAAAAGCTTTAAACATGCGGAATGTTGAAAAAATATTGTCTTTCTGATAACAAAATACTTGATTTCTGAAAAAGAAAGTTACAAAAGGGAAAGCTTTTTAAAAAGGTATATTTTTCTACTTTAGAAAATGCCTTTAAGAAAGTGCAAGCTTCTGAAATTGTCATATCTTTTGTCGAAAGAAGAAGCTTTAAAAGTATTTCGAAAGTTTAAAAGATAGTTTCTTTCTGAATATACATACAATATAAGCAGAGAATGTTAATGGACAATGGACCATGGAAATGGTAAAAAAATTTCCGAGTAAAAAGTTTTAAATTTGGATAGCGAATTTACCGATTTTTCTTTTTTAATTTTATACAAAGTTCGAATCTTTGCTTTATATACTTACATATTTGTGTGAATTATACTTTTATAAAAAAAAGGGTGAAATAGCAAAATAAATAAATAAATAGAAAAAAGGATAAAAAAAATAATAAAAAAAGCAATAAGCAAAAACAAAAAAATGGAAAAAGAGTAATAAAATTTTCAATATGAGGTGCACACCTTATTTTGACGCTGTCTGTATATTTATATTTTAGAATGATTTTTTTCATAACTTCCACGGTTGACTTTGCAGCAGTGCATTCCCAATCAGTCAAGTCAATACAATTTTTCAGCACATTTTCGCCAGTTTCGGCGCTTATCTCACCGATGTATTAAATTTCAAGTGCTAGATAGACCAACCTGTACAGGGTTGCCCATATTCGACGGACCCATCTGGCAACCCTGTATCTTTTGACAGAGACGTCAGATCGCTTAATGACATACCGCGTTGGAAGCATCAGTCCAAGCAGATTTTTACCATGGATCAGTACACGCCACGCGAGCGCTCCCAAATTGTTGAAATTTATACCTATTCAACAAAAGAAGTCAAAAGAAGAAGAAGAACAACAAAATCATCATGCCCGATGAGACTCATTTCTTATTGAATGGGACGGTAAACAAGCAAAATTGCCGTATTTACGCCACTGAAAATCTTCACGAAATTCAAGAGGTACCGCTTTACGACGAAAAAGTCACTGTTTGGTGGGGCGTTAGTGCGAAACGATTATTGGGCCGAAATTGTTGTTCGAAAATGAAGATGGTCAAGCTGTTACCGTCAATCAGGAGCGTTATCGCGATATGATAACCACTTTTGTGATGCCAATTATTCGTCGAAAGCGTATGAGGCAGTTCTGGTTTCAACAAGATGACGGCGCTCCACCACACACAGCTCGCACCACAATCGATTTTTTGAAGAAATTGTTTCCTCGTCGTTTTATGTCGAAAAATGGCGATTTTGACTGGCCACCGCGTTTGCCCGATTTAACGCCACCTGACTTCTTCTTGTGGGGTTATTTAAAATCAAAGGTTTATATTAATAAGCCAAAGACCATAGAAGAGCTCAAGAACAACATCCGTGAGGAAATAACCGCTATTCCAGCCGAAATGTTTTAGCTAAAACTATGGAAAATGCTGCAAAACGGGCACAATACGCCGTACAGGCTCAAGGCGGCCATTTGAGAGATATCATATTCAAAAAGTGATGTCAACAAATCTACTTGAACCAAATAAAATGATTATTATCGTCAACATCAAAAAAATTGTGCTTTTCTTTGACCCAGTACTTGCATTTAGCTTCTTCTCTTCGTTTAATTGAAACTAAACGTGCGTGCATGCACCAAATGCGCGAAAACAAAAATACGAACTTTAATGTTTTTTTTAATATTTTTTTATTTTTTATTTCTTTACTTTTAATTTGAAATGCATATGTTTGTAATAAATAAGTTTCTAAGCTTTCATAATAATGATGAGTTAAGGTTTTTGGCTTTTTTTTCAAAATACATAAATTATATTTTATTTAAATTAAGTTTTTAAATTCTAATTATATTAGCTTTACAATTAAGTAGTTTGCTAAGTTTATGAGATTTGTGTTTTTTTTTTATTTTAAGTACATGCACACATAGCCATATTTTCTTATTACTAATACATGAATTTATACCTATGTACACATTGAATTTAATTTCTTTTATGAATTTACTAAAATGTAGCATAATTTGTATTTTTTAATTCTATAATTTTTTTTATTTTTTAGTTTAAAATTTTGTAATTTTTTAATTTTTTTTTTGAAATTTTCAGTTTTTTTCTCAGTACACTGAAATATTGCATTTCAATGCGTAGCCTATCATCAAAGTAACGCACACATCGTCATATATACACACATCCAAATATTATAGTTTGTACAAATTCGAGTAATAAAACTAAATAAATATGTTGTTGTTGCTGTTGTTGCAATAAATAAGTATGTATGTGTATGTTAATAAATATTTATATGTGTATGTGGGTATTTATATGCAAATTAAAATCTAAGCTTCATGTAAAATAAATAGCAAATGTGTGTAAGTTATGTATGTATGTATGTGTGTAGTAATTGGGGGAAAATAATTTAAGTTACACAGTTTGAATGACCTGCAGAGATCTCAGTGGCAGCCAACTACAGACTCTCGGCATGCTCAGAGAAATTTGCATACACGGACACATGTGTATGTGTTTGCCGTGCATGTGTGCTGAGCGCTAATCTGGTCGAAGGCATCATTTTGTTTACTATGTTACATGCTAAGCTGTGATGTCAATGTGATGTCAAGTTAAGTTATCTTATGTCATATCATGTGATGCTAAGTCTTAAAATACTTTACATGTGTATGTGCCCCTGCCCTACTACAGATTTGATGGATGTCATATCTTGTGATGTATTTTAACTATCATATCATGTGATCATCGTATGATATATCATCATGGCATATAAGATCGGTATGTGATATATCATTGTATACAAAAGGTGGCGCAAAATTAGTCACTCTATCGGAAGATTTATAAGTTTTGCAAATGGCATCGTGAGTCAATCATATTTCGAGCGCGTAAAGATCGAAATAAAGTTTTACATCACTCAGAATAACTGCTTTTATATAGTAAAAAAGTAATTTTTTTTTATTTACCTATTAAAAAAAAAGTTTATTTAGTAAAAAGGTCATTTAAAATTTGTTTTTATTTAGTAAAAAAGTTATTTAAAATTTGTTTTTATTAAGTAAAAAATTATTTAAAAACAAAATTGGCAGGTCAAAAAAAGGATTTCCATGACTCAAAATCACTTTTTTTTTTGTTATTTACTAAAAAATTTGTTCAAAAACAGTAATTTATGATTAATTTTGCACCAAATTGATTCCCATGACTCAAAATCACGTTTGGTTTTGTTATTTACTAAAAAATTTGCTCAAAAACAGTAATGGATGATTAATTTAGCACCACATTGATTTTCATGGCTCAAAATCACTTTTGCTTTTGTTATTTACGAAAAAAATGCATTCAAAAACAGTAACGGATGATTAATTTTGCGCCACATTGATATCCATGACTCAAAATCACTTTTGTTTTTGTTATTTACTAAAAAAATTATTCAAAAACAGTAATGGATGAATAATTTTGCGCCACATTGTATAATGCATACTCGTTCAAGTTAATGTTCTGTCATTATTATTGTTATTCTTTGCTGTAATGACATTGCCTGATTTCATATCGCATGATACAAATACTTTTTATTGTTTAATTTGGAAAATATCACGTCTTTGAATGTGATTTAATTAAAAACTTTTTTTTTGTTTTTTCATCATCGAATCATCAATTCATCATCAAATGATATCGTGGCACACAATGTGTAATGACGTTTATCTTATATAATTGTACGCAGTGGTCTTTCATGCGATGTGACATCAGTTGATATCGTGTGATGTGAAAGTCCATATCACATGATGCATGTCACGTGGGCGCTCCTAGTTGGAACATCTATGTATAATAAATGGCATAACTTTCCTTAATAATCTGTTTTTTATCAAGTTTAGCCACTAACGCGACATGCTTCAATTGTTCAAACATTTTTGGCCGCAAATTTATGCGCCAATTTTTTGTGCAAGCAATAAATACTCAATGTATATATGTACATAAATACAAGTGTGTGTGTGTGTATATTTATATGGTATAAATAAATGTGCAAAATGAATAAATAAATTAATTAATAAATAAGTACATTAAATAAATAAATAAATAAATAAATAATACAAAATTTGTAAAATCTTATTTATCATAGGTTGACATTTGAGAGATATTTTTGAACATTTTTTTATTTTTTTTTTAATTTGCCATGCTGGGTTTTTTATTTTTGTATTTTTCAAGCATTTTTTATTTTTAATTTGCCATGCTTGAATTTTTTTTTGTATTTTTCAAGCATTTTTTATCTGTTTCTATTTTTAACTTGCCCTGCTTGGTTTTATATTTTTGTATTTTTCAAGCATTTTTTATGTTTTTATTTTTAATTTGGTTTTTTATTTTTGTATTTTTCAATCGCTTTGAAGCTGGCTTTAAGCCTTTTGCTTCACGCTCTACTGTGACTGGCGTGAGCTATATATATTTGCACAAATTCACTTAAAAGCAGACCTTAAAAAATTGTTATATTTACATTTGCCTTCAATCGGATAATTAAAAAATAAAAATAAAACATAAAGCAATCAAAACTATTTTTCAAGTCTGCTTTTATTTAGATTTCACGTTGTTAGTGCCATTTTGCCTGCACCTCCACACGCAAAGTGCCGCACAAACTCAGTCACTTCAATTTATTTTGACACAATATCTTTGTTTTCTATATTTTTATTTACAATCTCTCAAGCTTATTTTTTTGTTGTTGTTGTTTGATATAATAAATATTTTTTTATTTTTATTTTTATGTTTTTGGTTGCTTAATTTCTTGATTTTCTTCAAAGTTGAAATCGAAAAAATTGTGAGCAAATCAATATCGTCAAGTCTCTCATAAATTAAGTTTCTAAAAAATGTCTTATAAAATTAATAATATCAATATCAGTAATAATAATAATAATAATAATTAAGGTATTGTCATAATAGAAAAGCAAAAGCTTTTTGAATCCGTAATAAAAATAAAGCATAAATAGGATATAGTCTCTAGCTAAAAATCGCACACCCAAATTCACTTACAACCCATCACCGCGCGCACCCGTCCTATACGAGATGATTTGAGCAGGAAGAGATCAACGAAAAAAAAGCAACGGCGCTGCTGCTTCGCTCCCAATTTCACGAACATGCATTTTGCCTACTTATGTACACGTGTATGTATATCTGTGTTATTGACACACTCGTACATATATTCGTGCTCGTTTGTCTTCGTCTGCGTTCGTTCTCCTGCATATGATTTGTTGCTGGCTCGGTTTGTATCGAATTGGTGTGACGACGGCCTCTCAGGCGTTTACAAATATATTCTTATTACATATATTTTACGAGTACGAGTATTTACATGTCTTTTGCGTTGAGATATCATTGTGTACCGTTGCACATCTTCAACAACAATGCATAGAGTTGATCCAGATACTGCAGGAAACTTATATTTTCGACAACCATCAACCAGTCTTTCGCGAAGACGGTCTCATTGTAGGTGACACTATTCTCATCGAAGTTTTCCATTGTAATTTTAAGCGTATCAATTGCGGATTTTGTTATCTGTAGATTGTTATTCAATTCGACACGTGTGACATCCAAATATTTGTTCATGTCATTGAAACCCTGACGATATCTATGCATTAGAGCTTGCTCGTTCTTTTGATTTTCCTCTGAGAGGCGTGTGAAAATGATTTGCAACGTTTTGATGGTCTTGTAGATTTTGTTCAGTTCGACTTTGAGCTAAAGTAGAAGAATTAAAGGAAAAATAGAGAGGTTATAATTAGTTTTGGGGTAAGGTGAAAGGAAATGCTACTATGTTTAGAAAACAATTTTTTAAATATTTTTTTTTTAATACATATTTTTTTTTAATATTTTTTTTTTAATATTTTTTTTTTATATCACTTAATACTCTTACATTTCTAAATGCTTACCAATTCTTCATCCAATGTCTTGCCCTCCAAATGACTAAAGTCATGACTCACTACTGATTTCGTGAAATCACGGTCCAAGAACTTTTGATATGGATGCGACAAATTCAATTTGGATTTAATCCAATATTCTGTGGCATTTTCAGGTGTTGTATTGAAACGGGGAAGAGTCTGAAAAAAATTAGAGGAAAATTATTTAGAATTTTATGCCTAATAAGAAATAAAATTTATTTACTAGAAAGTTGCTGAAACCTCGTTTTGACTATGCTAATACTTGATAATACATTTTTTGAACTACTTAAAGCTTTTGAAAAAAAACATGGTGCACCTTCAGAGTAAGGCATAAATGTTAAAGATACTTTCCTTTTTAATGCAAAAATTATTGCATAAAAAGCTATTAAAATATTGAAAGCTTTTGAGCTGTAAAGTGAAAGCTCTTCAAATTGTGATTTTTTTTATCGAGTATGAAGGTCCCTAAAGTATAAAGCATTTCAAGCAGTGAATGCTTTTGAAGCAATTAAAAGTCTGAAAATTTCTAAAAGAAAAAGCTTTAACTATATCGAAAGTTGAAGAGATATTTTACTGCTGGATATATAAACAACCAAAGTGAAAGCTTTTGATATATTTAAAGCTTTTTAAATGTTTGTAAAGCTTTGAAAAAGCTTTCGAAAAAGCTTTTGATCAAGTGAAAGCTCTTTAAATTGTGATATATTTTTCCGAAAGAAAAAGCTTTAATTATACCAAAAGTGGAAAATATATTTTCCTTTTGAATATATAAGCTACCAAAGTGAAAGTGTTTGATGTATGAAAGCTTTGTGATATTTTTCTACTCTCGCAAAAGCTTTCGGAAAAGTGAAAGCTCTTCAAATCGTGATATTCTGTTTCTGCTTACAAAAGCTTCTTAAAAGTAAAGCTTTTAAAGCATTGAGTTTTTTCGAACAATTAAAACATTTAAAATGATGATTCTGAAAGAAAAAGCTTTAAATATACCAAAAGTTGAAAAAACATTTCTGCTGAATAATAAAGTTTGCAAAGTGAAAGCTTTTAACATAATCAAAGCTTTCTACAAAGTGATATTTTTCTACTTTCGCAAAAGCTTTCGAAAACGTGAAAGCTCTTTAAGTTGTGATATCTTTTTTTCGAAAGCAAAGTCTTTAATTATACCAAAAGTGAAAAAAATATTTTTTGCTGAATATTAAAGTTACCAAAGGGAAAGCGTTTGATGTATGAAAGCTTTTAACAGTTTTTTTTCTACTTTCGCAAAAGTGAAAAGTCTTCAAATCGTGATATTTTGTTTCTGTATATAAAAGCTTCTTAAAGGTAAAACTTTTAAAGCAGTGAAACCTTTTTAAACAATTAAAAATTTGAAATGATGATACTGAAAGCTTCTGAAAGAAAAAGCGTTTAGTATGCCAAAAGTTTAAAAAACATTTTCTTGCTGAATATTAAAGTTACCAAAGTGAAAGCTTTTGACATAATGACAACTTTTTAAATGTATTTATAGTTTTTCTATATTCGAGAAAGCTTTCGAAGAAAATTTCACATAAATACACAACAATGTTAAGGTTTACTTTGCGAAATACTGCTAACTCTTTAAAGTAAGACTTCAATTAATGCTTATTTAAAGTACTTACATAGTTATGCACATTGTCCTTGAGCGTTTGAAGCGACACCTCAGCTTGAATTTTCAAGCTACGCACAACTTTTGCAATGTCCATGCAGTTCATATCAAGCGAACGGATATTTAGATGATGATGACGATATGCGGGTACAGTGTGGCTGGGCATACGCTCGCTTTCCTGCAGCATCAGATTCTTATGATGCTGCATCCGGTTTTCGAGAGTGTGCAGTATTTGTCTTCTTCCGGGTAATGTTCGAGCTGAAGCAGTGGAAACGTGCGCGAGTATGGCAAAGCAAATGATGGGGAGGAGAGCAGCGGACTCTGTAAAGAGAGCAAAAAAACAAAGAATTTATTAATATGAAGGCAAATAGTAAGGAAAGCGATTTTTAAAAACAAAAAATATGTATATTCTTGACTAATATAAAAAATAATTTAATATTTAGTAGTAGATTTCAATATTTATAAGTAATCGTAAATTCAGCTAGAAATATTTTACATTTTGTTTCTAATTTTTCTATGACCCAAAGCGTGCTAGCACTTTGCCTTCCTTACTTACTCACACAAACACACACACTCACACAAGCACTCACATACACGCACAAATGCATACCAGCATCGAGAGCTTTAGATTCTCACACAGAAAACAATCGGCACACACACCACCGCAAGCAACTGAAGTATGCGCCAATGAGGGCCACGAAATTTTCACACACTGCCACAGCTGGCCGACAATAATATTGCAAAGCGAATGCATTTGCAATGGCAGCTCTAGCAGTTGGTGGTTGAAAAATAGGTTTGCGCGTTGTGGCCAACTAATCGCAGCAGCAACCAGTAATGCAACAACTCGCATACACTTATGTGTGTGTGTGTGTGAGTGTGAAGCTTGCTTGTGTTGGTGCAATGCATACAAATAGATAAAAGTGTGCTTTTGCGTATATATGAGCGCAATTAGTGCGACGCATGAGCACACATAATAATTTGTACAATTTTTTAAAGATCACAACTTGCAACCAGTTAAGCTGCCGTGGTGGCATGCAGCACGATCGATCGAGCGATCGAACGAACGATTGCCGCCTTTTGCGATATGTAGATATGCATGTATGCAATTGTGTGCTTAGCGCTTAACAGGTGGTCTAATGTAGACAGACTTAGACTTAATTTGTCTAGGCTGATTCAAGATCAAGGCAAAGGCCGCCAGTCGCCAGTCGCCAGCTGCTAGCTGTCAGCCACCACCAATAGAAATTGATTGGTTGGTGTGCGCTTTTAATAGGCAATGCTGCTGTTGCCGCTGTGGTTGGTCTGCTTTGTGGTTTTTGCAATACTACTGCAGGAATTGTGTAAAGCGCATACCACGCATGCGCGCCGATCGCAATTTTCATTTGGTAGCAATTTGAAATGTGCGCGCGCATTTATCCCAGCATTCATATGTATGTACATACAAATGTACGTATGTATGTATGTGTTGGCCCGGCATAGTCTGAGCATTAGAAATTTGCTAATTATCCTTTGCCATGCAACAGTTCGATTTCGAAGCGGAGTGATCTTGGTGAAAAATTGCTGTCAGTTGTGATATGAAGTGCGTGCGTGTGTATGAACGTTGCATTGTATGTGTGTCGCCCGGTGTGCAGTGTGTGTGTGGTCGTTCGTAGCGGCTTTCTAAACAAACCGGCTACGGTGCCGATAGTCCAATTAATTGATAATCTCAGCAAGCAGAGCGTCGTCAAGCGCTTGCGGAATGCACTTGAGAGGAGGAAATTTTTTTGTTGCTATACTTTTTGGTTTGCGGCGTGCGGCGTTTGTGCGTGTGATAATAATTTAACTGGGTAATATTAATGTGTCAAAACATTTTTTATTATTTTCAACGTGAATTGTTTTTTGTTTATTTTTGCTTGAAGCGAATAAAAAATGATTTCAATTCCGTGGCATTAATTTATCGTTTAGAATCAGGATATTTTGGTGAAAAGTGATAATAAAAAAAAATGAAATTAAAAAAGGTGAATGCTCACTAAAAATCAAGTTTTATAAGAAAAATACTAATAATCCTTAACTAAGGTCTAACATTAAATGAATGTAATCTTAAACCTGCTTTACATATTTTTTAATACTTCATTGATCAGGTTAGGATCGGTAGTGTTGGCTGATCTGTAAAAGAAGATCTACGATATCTCACTTAAACCAACGCGAAAAGGAGCTCTACGCAAAAATACTGTGGATTGCGGTTGTTGGACTGATGAGGGTTATTTTTTTGAAAGGAAACGAGTTTTTTAATAAAGACAACTACAACCACCCTATTTGTTTTGCAGACATGATAATCGAATTTTTGTGGAGGAAATCTGTTTATAAAAAGCATGAGGACCCATTTGTGAAACTGATCGAAGCAATATATTGTAATATATTTATATTGTGTTGCCAGTGCTACTTCATTAACTAGATACTTAAAAAATTATTTACTTTATATTTAATAATTTTTTTATTTTAATTTATTTTATTTTTCATTTATTTATTTTTAATTTATTTTAATTTTAATTATTTTTATATAAACATATATATATATTTATTTTATTTTTAATTATTTTTTTATTTTTAATTTATTTTATTTTTAATTTACTGTATTTTAAATTTATTTTAATTTCATTTTTGTTTTAATTTTTTTTTCTTTTAAATTATTTTTTTGTTTTAATTTCTTTTATTTTTAATTTATTTTATTTCTATTTATTTTTTTTATTTTAATTTATTTTATTTTTAATATGTTTTACAAAAAACAAAAGGCCTTAAAAATAATTGAAATGAGCGGTTTAATACTATTTAAAGAATTTTTGAGAAAGACTAAAATTTTTCAGAATATCATATTTGATATTTTAAATAAGAAAAACATTTAAATGTATATGGGAATATATTAAAAAAAGCCGGTTACAAAATAAGAAATGATATTTAAAAAATTTCCATAAAAATTAAAAATTCTTCAAAATTGTAGTAAAAAATCAAAATTTATATAAAAAAAATATAAAACTGTTCACAAATGTATTTAAAAAAAATTATGTATGTGCACGCATATACATATACATACATACACACACTTTGGCGCTTCCATTCATTATTTTCTAGCTCCTCATCAACAATTTGATATTTGCGCTTCATTTTCATTGCCTTATGTACTTCCAAACTAGTGACTAATAATCGGCCACAACAGCCTTACATACATATTTACATATGTATAATTCATGTGAGTACGTGTCGTATGAGTACCTACTGAGTACTTAACAATTAGCATAGACTGAGACGTTTTATGCAAAAAAATAGTGCCGAAAAACTAGTCGTAGTTAATTTTTTTTTTTTTTTGATGTTGCTTTGTATTTGTTTTTAATAATTTATTTATAACTTATTTTAGTACAGTGATTCATTTGTAAATATGTATGTATGCCCTATAATTCGCTATATGTATGCGAGTGTTATTTAGTACACACATACATACATACATACATTGGCAGTGGTTTTCTTTGCGTTGTATGAATGTTTATATTTTTTTTTATTTAGAATCCAAATTTAATTGATGTATATGCACCTGTATATATGCATTCACATGTATGCCAGTTCCTTAAAATATAACCAATAGTGGGTTTTAAATTATTATATATATTTCTTTCTCATTCTCATAGCATTTGTGAATATTTGTATGCCCCTTAATTGGATTAGTATGTACATGCATACGTGTGTATGTATGCGCAGAGGTGTGCGTTAGCCTATGCCTCTAATGAATTTATATTTATTAATGAGCATCAAAGAGCACGCGTTGACTCATTGTCTTCTAGCACCCATACACACACGCACACACACACATTTGCTTGAATCAATACTCTCGATAACGTGCGTAGGTGCACGCGCATTGACCTGTAAGCGAAAATCATTCATGAGTATCCTGCATGCTGAACTCTCAGCTCAATTTATCGCTATAACAATCATTCAATATTTTCATACATACACATACATACATATATGTACGTACTATTTGTGCGCGATTCCTCTTTCGCTTTTTAATTATAGCCATTGTTGCAATTATATTTATTTATTTGAACACCATTTTGTTATTAATTAATTAGATATACTCTACATGTGTTTATGCTACACAAATATGTACAAGTTTTATTTGCTTCGACTTCTTTATTTTTATTTGTTTGCTTTTGTCAATGCATGGCGGCGGGTTACCCCTGGATACCGAACTGGAGAGGTGATAAAAATCATGTACCAAAGTATAAAAATAGCTCTATTTCTAATTAACTGTATGTAGGTGGAGAAAGGGAAAGTGTAGAATTTTTCATTGTTAAGATGTGTGGATGGCATGAAGGCTTTAGCGCAAATCTGGTAGTTAGTAGGCGTTGATGCGAGGCAAACGCAGAGCGTAGGCGGCTAGTGTGTGGCACTTAGGGAAAGTGTGACAGCGAAGCGCTGAACCTCATGCACAAATGTGTATGTGAGGAGAAAGTGTTTCTTAGAAAGTAGTTTCCACACGAGCATGCAGGTGAGTGGGTCGATATGAAGGTTGAATTTCTGAAGGATTCGAAATTGCTTTAAACTTGAGAAGAATTGCTGATGACAGTGATGGAATTGGAATCACATGCAGAGTGCCCGAAAGGATAATTTCTTTGTGAGGGCATTTAGAAACTTTACGCTTCAATGAAACTTGGTAGAACTTTTATGAGTTGAATTGTATATAAAATAGCTAAGTAATGGAGTGCACGCCATATGAATATTGTTAAACGCATTTCAATAAAAAATGTTAGGTGAAGTAAAAACATCAAACTATTTTGCGCTAGATGCTTCTAGTAAGTGATTTCTCATGAAGTTTGCAGTCTGATCAGAAAGTGACTATGAAAATATCTGCCGAATAGAGAACTAAAAAACAGAGAACTAAAGAATAACATAGACAACAATAAAAAAATATAATATTAAAAAAGAAAAAAATAATAATAATATTAAAGCTTTCATTGCTGCCTGATTAAGAAAAGTCGCCTTGGAGTAGCAAAATCTATTTAAAGTATAGCTAAATATATATTTTTGTATGGAAGTGCGTAGATGCATATCTCTGTGTATGAGACAGCAAAAGGAGGGAAAAAGTTCCTTCTAATAGCGATCGCCCCTCGGCGGGCAACGCCAAACCTCCGAGTGCAGTTCTGCCACGAATAAGCTCTTCAAAAAAAGAACAAGAACAATTTGCCAATCGGAGTCGACTTAAAACTGTAGGTCGCTCCATTTGTGGAACAACATGAAAAAGGAGAAGGATCTTGGCCAAACACCTAACAGCAGTGTACGCGCCAATTAGTTTTTTTTTATGAATTTGTGTGATAGCTATTAATATACATTTTTTATAAGCACTAAAGTATATTTTTAAATACAAATACAGCCTTGCAATTTCATTGAAATTTACAAATAAATTTATGTGGGTAGTTTAGAAAGGCGGAAGACATGACAAAAATAGAGGAAGTACTAAAAAATTGAAGAAAACGCTTTGATGTTTAACATTTTTCATTGACATTTTTTTAAATTTTATAGATACTATTTTCTCTTAATTTGTGATTATTATTTATTTTATGAAAGCCTTATAGACCCCCAATAGGTGATTTTCAAGCTCAAACTTGCCTATATTATCAGTGCAACCTTCAGTTTAACTGTAGCTCCATTTTTTCTCTATGAAGTGAGAGCAAACTTAAATTTATTATCATTATTTTTTTTCTCTCAATTTGAGATTCAGTTAGGATGGTTAGGATGAATGGCTGCCCTTGCGAGGGGTCCACTTAGATGAATATTCAAAATTTGTCCATTGTGAAACCATACAGGAGGAAGGGAGGGGAAAGGAGAAGAGAAGCAACCAGACAGAAAGCAGAGGCTTTGGATTTGAAGATGACGAGCAATGGTGGCGATTTACGTTCGTATTAACCGCTTCAAGCTATTGATGAATTTCATCAGGTGTATGATATTTACACCCGCACTAACCGCAGGTGTAGCGAAAAAGTTAGAGCCCAAATGTCTAATTTCACTCTCTCTCCCACTGTCGTCTGAGCGCTATCTAGCGAGCACAGACTTCGGTAGACACTTGTTTGAGGAGACTGTAGTTGGGAATAGCTGAAATTCATTTTGAATCCAAAATTGTCTTTGTGAGCAGAAGTTATTGTAAACTTGCCTGCGACATCGCAAAATGTCGCTCTAGTGACGACCAAGACCCTACCATTCTTGTGTTCGATTTATTTTGCGGGAATGTAAATGCATATCAAATTGTGTTTTTTAACATGCCGAGTACAATTAAAATATAAAAAAATGTTAATGAAAAACTATTTGCCGCCCAGAGCGATCATAAAGTTATATTTCTTTCATAAAATCAAAAAGAATAAGAATATGCTATATTTATGTATATGCATATACTATATATTATAATATAAGAGATACGTTTGTGAGCGCAACATAATATGTTGTTCGTATCAAAGTATTTGAGTTTTGCCCCACGCTACATCAAATTTTGACTTAGAACCTCTACTTATATGGCGAAGTTTGTGTTTTCCCGTATAAAGTGAAAATATTGACCGTACAGATCGCTTTGGCATGCAAATCTGCTATAGGTGTGTGCATATGGAGGAGTACTTATATGTATATGTGTGTATATGTAAGGAGTACATTATTGTGAGCAAGAGCGCAATAACAGAATCACAGTCGCAGTCACCATGACCACAATCTCTTATCAAAACCAAGAACAAAAACTGAGACCAACAAATTTGGTTCAGTAACTATACGCAAATTATGCATAATCACACAAACAACACATGAAACACATATGTAGGGGAATGTATACTTTCCATGTGTAATTCTTGCGGGAGTTTCTGAGTGTATCATTTTCTGTGCGAAGGGGTTTTATTAATGAAACAGCATGGATGTTGAGGTTGTTTTTTTTTGGTGTGGGTACTGATAATACAGTAAGAGCGATTTGAAATGATGAAATATGAATGAGCGCGTATGTCATTGCTATTACGAAAACTGAACTACTTGGATGCTCGCTTTCACTAAAATTTTATCTGTATATGGATTTAATTCGAATAAAATTTGTTCATAAAAAGAATTGTCGGAAGAAGAATTTTTTCGTAAGAGAAATGTAATGCTATTCGGAAAGGCTTTTCTACTGTTATGCAGATCTAAAAAAAAATCTTTAATTTGTATTTGCTGTTAATATTGCACGATGAAAATGGGCTTATGAATTTATTTGTTCATTACGGATTAAAAAATTGGGAAATAAAAATAAAATTAATTTAATACCGAAAAATGTTTCTGTTTTGTAATTTAAGAAGGAATAGCATAAGTTTTTGCCAGAAAAAAATATGTTTCAATGGTGCTGCAGTTTTCGCCAATTAAAGAATGAAAAAGAAATTAAATTTAGTGAAGAAAATTTTTGTAAAATTTTAATTATTATTTTTTAATTTAAGAATAGAATTTCAGTTCTCAGTTTTCCCAATTAAAGATTTTAAATTGAATGCATTGAATGAATTGAAATTAAGTTGAATGCAGCCCATTTTTATTAATTTTTGAATATTAATTATTATTTTTTAGTTTAAGAAACCTCATGAACTTATGCTTTTAAGTTCGTTGCATAATCGTTTGCGCGCAAATATGATTTGGTTGAAAAATAATTTAATGCCAAAAATATTTTTTTTTTAGTTTTTTTGGTTTTGATCTAAAGGCATGCGAAATTTTCCACTTTCTTTTTTTTCAAATACAGCTCAATTGACGTTCCATTTTATTATTAACCTAAGCTTTTAACCTGCAATACTTTTTGTATAGTTTTGCAACCCCCTTTGGCACGTCTGCGCTGTTGTGGATTGAAGTTTGACGGTTTCGGCGAATTAACAAAAACCAAAAATGCATAAAATTTCAATAAACGAGGTGAATGCGAATATCACTCATTATTTTACTTTGCAAGTTTAAAAAAATTGTGTGCCCAATAAGTTAGAAATAAAATTACTGATATAAGTTGGGTTTTCTCAACATTTCTCACAGTTTTTAAGCCTTTGTATCATTTCTCTAAATTTCTTATATAGCATTTTTCTGTGCCATCAAAAAATTGTATTGCTTCATATTTTTATAAAATTTTGAGTCAAAAAGAATACTTTAGCGTAAATTGCAAAACATGCCCACTTTAATTGAAATCAAATATGTAATACAAAAAATCACAAAAACCACTTCTCAAATACGAATTCAGTCCGTAACTTCAATTAAACGCCACCTAAGATTCACCATTTCTAAAACCCGAAATATTTATTAAGTTGACAACAAATCCACAAAATTCCAAAGGCAGTACCGCACACACCTATACTTAAATATTCATACACGTATTTTCTGGACATTAACGTGTACTCTGTTTATTTACTTATTAGACTATTGTTTTATTTATTTTTTTTATTATTATTATTTTTTAATGCTTGTAAGACTTACTCATCAACGGTGCCCTCTTTGGCGAACGCGCTTTGACGCTTAGTCGCGCGTTTTGCATTTTCGATACTGAGGCGGCGCCGGCTTTCGTCGATGTCATTGAGCAGGTGACGTTACTATTGTTGGGATTTCCAATGGCCAAATAGCCATTGTCCAAATGAGTAGCCTCGCTAAGATGCGGGACAGCTGTAGAAGTCACACTGACGCTATTGCTGTATAATTCATTTGATTGGTTGCAAGCGGTACGCTGTCGTTGTTGTTGTTGCGCCTGTTTTGTATTTATTGTGCGCACTGTGCGTGATTCAGCACAATCCAGTGCGCTATGGGTGTAGTTGGTAATGTTCACCTGTTGCTGTTGCATTTTGTTAAACATTTTTTTAATATTTTTTTATACTTTCTTAATGTAGATTATCACAGAATGATCCAAGAAACGGAATGTGCGCGTTTAAATTGCAGTCAACCCAATTTTCTCTTTATAGTTCACCACTTTCACAATTTCAAGGATAAATTATTAGTAATTTAAACTTGGATTTTGTTTTTGAAAAATCTGTGTTTTTTAGTTTACCAGATTCGTATGGAAACCAAATTTTCAGTCACAGAAAAAATACTGTTTAAAAATGTCTCCCGCTTTGCAACGTGCAAAATGCGCAAAATGGAGAAAATACAGGATTTCAACACGCTTGTAAATTTTCAGATTATTATTATTTTTTTGTATGTTTATGTTAAATACATAAATTAATAGTTCTTCTAATTAATGATTTTATTTGTGAAGTTCTTCTTAGAGCGCGCGATCTCCTTTCAATTTCACTAGTTCGCTATTGAATGCTTATTGTAATCAAATCCAAAAACCATGGGGTTTTATATGAGGCTGAGTGGCGTATGAATGAAGTCGCAACACAACGACGACCACAACAAGAATCTCACACATGTTGGTGTGTGTGGGCAATACAAACAACACGCACACACACACACACACACCCATACGGGTTATGAGCAAACTCACATAGACGACCCCAGAGGCGCGTCGTGTGTATTTGGCGTAGTGTAGCGACAGCGGCAATATCATCGTTTGCGAAAAGTTTCAGTCACAACGAAGGCTACGACGCACTCAGCGGCATTTCTCAAATAACCAAATAACCGTTGAAAAGAGGGGCGATCTTGACCAATAGTGAGCACGCAAAGCTAACGACTACGTATCGTTTTGTTTTAGCAGTGTACAGTGGCTTGGTACGGTGTAGCTGGGCTCGTCTCGGCTCGCTTCGCAGTTCGCGCCGCTGTTACTTACTTCGGCATGCGTGCATCGGCAAAAGTATGTAATTAAATAGTGGCGCTAAAAAAGTATTGTTTATTCTTAATATGCCAAAATGTGTAATGAATATCCTACTAGTGGCATTAAGAGGGCTAATTAAGGGCGTGTTACAAAGGAGACGAAAGACCAGGCGGTTGCCTGACGATTCATAAAGGATGCGGAAAGAAATGTAGTAGTAGAATACTTCTAATCGTGCTGGTCGGCGTCCCACTCGTCGACGTCTAGGTCAGCGTCAACAACAGCGTCAGCATCAACAACAGCGTCAGCGTAAGCATCAACGTCAACGTCAACGCCAACGCCAACGCTTGCATCAGCTTCGTTGTTTGCGTTAATGCAAGCATCGCCAGCATTATGTTCAACAGCGAGCGCTTAAAACAAACCTACTCTTTAATACAAACAAAAACCGCATTTATTCACTATTTACTCATACAAAAGCAGCGAGCAAGTACAATGTTAGTGATTATTATTTATGTTACGCTACAAAGATTTCCTCTGCGCTCCACACACACCCTCATTGGGTGTTGTGTGTGTGTACGAATGCAGCGCTGTAGGTGTGTGTGCACCGCCAGCCCACCAATCCACCAACCAACGAGCTGGCAATCACATTACATCCAACAAACAACAATACTAACAATGCTATTACTAACAATAAGAGCTTATTAATTGCACGCATACATATTCCCTCCCATACATACAGTTATATACGTACATGCAAGCGCGCGCGCGCTCACCGTTATCACTACATATGTAAGTTTATTTGTAGGTTCTTGTTTTTGAAATTGTTGATTGTGCATATGCTACCAGGCGGCACGCGATCAGCGAGCGCGCTCATGCTGACCGTCTCATGTAACGCTGCACTTTTGGAGCAGCGATAAAGGCAATTAATTAGCTGCCCCTATGCACGCTTGTATTTGTTTGCTCCTTTGTGTGTGTGTGCGTGTGTGTATATGGGAGCGAGAGGCGCGCAAATTACACAACCGGCGTGCCCGCTCATTTCGGGGTAGGTGACACTGTGTTAAATTTATCCAACGCTTTCAGCTGATGAAATTTCATTTATCTTGGCGGGAGTCAACAATTAGGAGTTTGATTTCCCCTCTTACATGAGGCACTAGCTCTTACTACTATTTCACATTTGCGCTCTCTTCGTGCAAATCTGACTGCTGCTTGTCTGCCGGAGCAGCTGCGGTATCAGCCGCTGTCCACATGATCATCGGCGGATATCGAAATGGTTGAGTGCGAAAAATCACCAGATCAGAATGATGACAACTAAGTGTAGAAGAATGTTTGACGTCAAACTGAATGCAAGGCTGGTGTGGCTGCACCAACCGCCTGTTAGCAGCAGCAGCAAGCACAAGTAAAATTAAAATCGCTAAAATGAATCACTACGATGCTCGTCCGACTCCAACTCTGTTGTTGTCGCTCACCTCCGCCGTTACTTGGTCACACACACAGTTTTTTCTGTTTCTTCTTATGAAACAAACTATTTTTGTGTTTGCTTAATACATATTTCGTAATTTCGGTACTTTGGGAAAACCCATGTAAATATAAGTAATTTGTAAATATGTATGTGCCGCTGAGTAGGTGCTCGCTTGAAAAAGTCTCACAAGTAAAAAACAGAACGCAAGTTTTAATGTAATGAGAAATAGTAATAACAAAACAAAAACAAAGCTAGTGCAAATCTACTTGGTATGCGTAAAGCGTATGCGTTTAACATATGTGTGAATATCTACATATACATATGTACACACATATGTGAATATCAAAATATGCTTGGAACTATGTACATTGCAATATTTTCTATATAAATGCCAAGGCTCATTTCTTTCATAAATTGTAGTTTTCGTTATTCATTGCATCGATTAATAATCAGACTGAACGTAGAAGCACACATTGGCCTTCTTTCTAAAACATAGTATTGTCGCTCAGAAACACAAGGCTTGAAAATCGGTCATATGGACAGTTTTAAGGGGCACCACAATCGCATTTCTTTCTCAATAAACAGGCACTAAGAGGTAAATCTTAATTCCCCAGTAAGCCATCTCACTTTTTACTGGAAAAATTATACACAAATATTACCACGGCACCCTGTTCTATGTTACGGTGCATGAGAGTGAGCTTAGACAAGGAGGAGTGTATGCAATTTTTAGTTTAACTGACACATACAAATTTTGTGTGAGAGTACAAAAAAATGTAACTAGCCATAGTAGGGTAGGTGAAGATGAGCATACATAAAGAAATAAAGGGGCGTGGTACCGGCTTTGTGTGTGAAATGTATACACCTGGCGCTTTGAAGTCGTAAGTCACATCATAATGTCGATAAAATCACTGAAATAATCAAAGTTGAGCGGCATTTTAGTAGTCGTAGCATCGCCAAGGAGCCAAAGATCAATCAAAAACTGTTTTAAGCCCTTTGACAAAAAAGTGTACGCAAAAATAATTAATTTATTTTTCCCCAAACCAATATCTTAAGTTGCATTTATGGAGATGTAGTAACCCTTTGCTTCAACTTCGAACCTTAGGTAGTACATAGCATTTACATGTGAATCGATGAAATTTGCAATAAAGGAAAACAAGCAAATAAAATTATTATTATTTATTATATGTATGCCGTCGTACAAAATCCAAAGGACAAATCATCGACCAAACATTTCACGCATCACTGCAACCCTTACAGGTCATTGGAAAGTAGGGAATCATGCAGCCAGACGCATCCTCCCCTTCAATCCCATCTGCAGAAGCTATCAAGCGGAAGGGGTGAAGGAAAGTCTTTTCCACTACTTATGTGACTGTCCAGGGCTAGCTAGAGCACGACTCCGCTCCTTCGGTAAGCCTTTCTTGCAGGAATTGAGATGGTCTATCAAAGCCACAATAAGTAGAGTAAGCAAAGTGTAGGCGCACCTGAAGTTTTATACGAAAAATAATAGTTGTAACGATGTGGTACACAAAATATTTACTTACAAAAGTGGCGAAAGCTCTCATTTTTACCTACAACTGCCTTTTGTGAGAATTTTTTTTCCGAAATGTATACATACATACATAGATATTTTTACATGTTTCTTCGGTATACTACAGTTGAGCTTATACATACATATGTATGTATATTATATCAGCATAAAACAACGACAGCCAATAACGTGTGTGAATGAGTTTAACTCTTTGGGGCCGGAGCCGCTCGACGGGCGAGCGTGGCTGAGGAAAAGAGGTATTGGAGTGCGCGGTAAAGAAAAAAAAACCGTGAACGTTATAAAAACTAAGGCTTTATTTAACAAAATAAAACTTTTTCATAAAATCAAAAAATTATTATAAACAAACAGATTGAAAAAAAACAACAAAAAGAAGTTTGGTTATATTTATGTATAGTTTTATATTCCGGCATTGTGTGGTATCGTTCAAATTGACGAACTAATGCCGTCATCTTACATCTTATCAACGTATCATCTCTAGATCGCTTAATCATGATGCATAAGATAAAATATAAAATATATAAAAAGCCTGCTGGTTCCTCTGGCAGTGACCCTGAGATACTAAATCGAAGAAGTGAAATTCGTTCAGAATCTACCACCGTCTCACACCGTAAGTTTACATTAGAAGGAAGATAAGACTTCATCGCTAATGGCCCCTAATGTTTTTGAATGAAAACGTGACTCTTTCACTATACCTATGCCTATCTTATCGCTCAGAACGACAGACGCCGCGAGCCTTGCAGCTACGAACTAATTTGGGCGGATAAATGGCGATACACGTCCGCAACGGTAAAACGGCTTGGGCGGCTATATGCCGACACTCGTCCCCAAAAGCTTAATATTTATTTTGTTTACTCTGGTAGTCCACTGTTGCATCCTTAAGAAAAATATTTTGAATCTTATCTTACTTCCTTGCGTATATACAAAATCTTCAAGGTGAAATATGGTAGGTATTATGGGGTTAGGGGTAGACAGAACTTTCAAAATATTTTATTTTTGTTTTCCATTTTCTTAAAGTATAATATCCTAGAAGTATTGTGTGAAAATTTGAAGTGAATCCGAAAAATACTTTTTGAGTTATTCTACAATTAACAAAGGGCGCTGGGGCGCTCAGGAACGGAGAGCAAAACTTTAAATGCGTTATACTCAAAACCATGTTTTTTGAACTGCTGATCACTGTATCCTAAAAACCGCTTGGTAGATTTCAATAAAATGTATACTGCTTTTGAAAAACATAAAAAACTTCGGACTTTTTTTCAAATATGTCGAATTTTTTTGTCGGCTTTTTTCTCGAAAAGCTGAAAAAAGGTTCGATCAGGCACAAGATTACCTATTAACAAAACTAATTTCTCTTGTCCAATTGATTTTAATTGAATTTCAAAGAACTTTTGATGATCAACGCAAAGGACTTCTGGAGCAAAGGGCTCCTCACAATCAGCGATAACTTTTACAATTATAAATTTTTTGTTGTTAAAATTTTCTAAAGTCAAGTCGAAACATGATGTATTAATGCTATGTGTTTATTTTTGTAAAATAAAGCAATTGACTAGCAAAAAAAAGATTGAAAATCGTAATTTTTTCGGGCCTCTGACTACCCCTAACCCTTATAGCTCCGGTTTTTAAATGAGAAAAAAAGGTGCAAGTTTACTATTGAAAAAAAGGACTGCAAATCAACCAAACTTAAGTTGTAATCTTCTTTATAAATTTGACCGCCACTTATCAGACTTTTTATCAAATTACGCTTCTACGGCTTACAATATTTTCCACGACCAGATTCAAAGAATTAAATTGTACTTACTCATGCAAAAAATTTTTAATAATGGTTACAAAATCAAAATTTTACAATATGAAGCCAACCCCTCTTATTCAAACATTGTTACTAGTGTTGCATTAACAAGAAGAAAAACTTTAAAAAGTTGAAAACAGTAAAATTGCAATGGTAGCTATTAGTTTGCTCGCAACTATGTGAGATAAAATATACATACGCCTGTCTATTTTTAGAAGTTTATTTGAGCTTCTCTTTCAATTTGTGAGAGATGCCTCACTGTCACTTTTCACGTCCTTCACAAAGCATGCCCTTCGATTCAATAAGTCACATAACAAACTGCCGCTTAGAGTTTTCCAGTCAATGCATATGTACATACATTTTATATATAAAAATCTGTTTAGCCACATAATACCCGTATGTAATTATTGATTGCGATTACGAAAAATTGCAGCATTCCCTTTGCCTTAAAGACCGACTGCACATCCACCTACCTACCTACCTATCGATTGCGACTCTGGTATTCTGGTTGTCATCGAGATTGTGTGCGAGAAGGAAGAAGAAGAAGAAAAGTACGACAATATCGAAAATGGCCCCAAGCATAATTCTGATTTTGAACTCCTTCTATAACTCGGGTGGCCGTGTTTTTATTACATGCATATAAAATTTCCAAATTGAATCAGACTTGTGTAAGAAAAATATTCTAGAGGCTTCGTAGAATTTTATTTCATGCCTGCGTCTTGCCTTACTCTTCATTTAATCACTCCTTCAGCCTTAAGCTCTATTCAAAGGATCTGTAGACAGCAACTAATGCTGATTGTGGATCAATCATGAGTAAACAGGAAAGGCAGGTGTATCCTCTGGGCAAATTCCTCGCATACTCGCTCAAAACTCCTTGCTAATAATATTAGATTTTTCATTATTATATCCGCTTTTGCCCATGGGCATTAAGGGTATTATTTTTTTCACAAAACGGTAGCGTAAAGAAATCCGAAATATTTAGACCAAATGCTTAAAATGAGGAGAAGCGTCGATTTAGTCATGTCGTTCGTGCGTACGAAAATTATTATAGTTGGTTGGTAATGATCAACAAAATCGGTCACCTCCCATTTAAAGGCAATTTTAAAAGCAATATGAACCCAAAAAAGAACTACGGCGAAAGTAAAATTTTCAAAAATCAACGTTTCACGCCCACCTTTGGGTTCATCCGCGTGATATTACAAGCCATAACTCTCATTTTCTATGAGTTTGTTTGATTCTAAAACGTAACAGTCGACTCAAATTAAATTTTACTAAAAAATGTGTGCCGGTATACAAAGCTCTGTCCGGAGCATTCATGTTTTTCGCTTGTTTTTTAGGCCAACTAAAGGCTTAACTACATTACTTGCAAGCTTAAAAACACACCCAAGAAATACTCTAGAATCTAGCATTTAGATAAATACTATAGTGATACTATTGAGCTTAGAAGCTCAGTCGTTTAAATAGGTGATCTGATTTTCAGCTTCAAATGCCGGTGTCCATTAATTAATCCCATTGATTTCTGTCTGGCTTCAAATATTTTTCAAATCTATTATTCTAACCTCGATCAGTAGCAGTGTTTCAGTATCTCTCCACTACTGACTTAAATCAAGATTAGGCAAAGGTTCAAAGCCAAGTCTCAAATTGTGGAACATTATTTTTCTAAAATCGGATGCCTCTCAATAGGTAATAAAAAACCTTTGATATTATATTCACCTTACATATTATTAGTAAGTTTAGCTCAGTTCGTAAGTTTTAGGCGGCCACCGTAGCGGATTGAGTTAGTGCGTTACTACCATTCGAGAGTGAGTAGGTACAAATCTCGGTGCATGAAACAGCAAAAACTTTTTTCTAATACCGATCGCTCCTCGACAGGCAATGGCAAGCCTCCAAGTGTATTTCTGCCATGAAAAAAAATATTAGCCATTCGGAGTCGGCTTAAAACTGTAGACCCTTACATTTGTGGAACAACATCAAGTCGCACGCAATAAATATAAGGCCAAACACCAAACAGAAATGTTTTACAGCTCAGTTCAAAAGTGCTGTAGAAATAAGCCTATGAAGAAGTTCTAACTATGGCAATTAAAAAGAAGTCCTCTTCTCAGCAGGTATTGCCCTATTATCAAAATTATTCGTTTTCTGAAGTTCACCTAAGGATGGATAGCTGCATTCAATTCTCCCCCATTGTTACTCTTAGACTCTAAGCCGATTTCTCCGCTGAGTTCGTGCAACTAAGGACTCTTATCTTACGAGTGAAGTGAGCTTTACGAACTATGATCTTTTTTTCAACTGTCTCTCCAACTCAAAAGTGTTCTTTAAAGCTTTTTGTTGTGAGACAACCAAAATGTGTTTGTCGATATGATAAAGTGAGCTATAATGTTTAGATTAGTTCGAAAAAATATTCTATGTACATAGGTACCTTATCTTTTATTCCCTTGCCTTACGAATCGAACGAGGATTGTGACACTTTCGATGAAAGCATTTTTCATGCGTAAAACAATCTCGTATTTAATACGAGTTCTTCATTTTTGGTCAGAAAAAGTCATCAAGTGTCTGATTCGAGGTTCACGTCTCTTACACGTTGTTTTAAATCAAACGTCTTAGACCGTTGCCAATTCATTGCAGTTTACCTGCTACTCCACGTTAAACCATTTTATTTTAAGTGCAAACTCAATGACCTGGCTGACACTTTATTCCTAAGCTCGTCAGTATCATTCAAGGATAAAGAGCCAAAGTATCTAAACCTAGTGGTGTGCCACGCTGGAAAGGGAAAAGGGTAATCAAAGGCGCTACTTCATCGGTCAGCAATCGCAATAAAATTTTCAAAATACGCGCCGCCAGCAATTAATCGTTCGGCAGAGCGACAGATCAAACAATTTTCGGCACGAAATTCGGTCAAAAACTCGGCAAACTTCATCCACTTAATTGCCGCCTGATAATAAATATAAAATAAACAGCTGATTTCTGTGTCAGCGAGCGCATAATAACAAACTCGGCCCACGATTATCATTCAGTTGTTGTTGTCTTGTTTATTAGCGATTCAGCTGTGCAGTCACGTTTGTCTTTAACGCTGTTTAACATAAGAAAAGGTGAAATAACAATAAAGCTCAAATGCTACGTAACTCTTTTTTGCTATTTGTTTTTATTATCATTCGCGAAAAATCGACGCTCTCTTCGGCAGTTTGTGTGCCTCTTCATTATTAATTTAGTCAATGAAAAATTCTTCACATTTGTCACTCTTTTGGTCACAACAAACTTTACAACATTCACGTTTTGGCCCCTTCGCCGTCTGCCGTCAATGAGAATTGGTGTTGTTTGGCATTTCCTTCGATTTCACACATACTTACGTAACTACTTACATCTGTGTATGTGTGTATGTGTACATTTGCACATTTTTTCTTTTCGCCAATATTTTATGCGCTTTGCTAATTTTTGTTGCCACTTTTATTTTGCTTTCCAACTTTTGTAACATTTTCTTTATTTTTTCGGGCTAATTTTTGTTATTCTCTTTGCGCCCACCTGTTTTGGCGGCCGGCGTGTGTGGCAACGCGTCAAAACGGAAGTAACACCGCCGCCTTTGCGGCTGCCACAGTAGACGCAACACAGTGGTTGCCTGTCTTCCTGCTGTGCACACCCGCCTACCTATCTATCCATCTATGTATGTATGTATGTATGTATGTATGTATCTAGATGTATATCTACTTGTTCGCTTACATGAATGCATTTGTATGTAGCCCCGCTAGCAACTTTGCAACGCGCGCAAACACAATCACATTTGCACATTTGCGATTTGGCTGATATGAAAATTTCTATGCAATGAACAGTGAGCCTTTATTGGGCTATTTTTAAACAAAATCATAAATGGAATTTCGATTGGTCTACGAACTCAATGCCGGCAAGCTGGCGTATTTAAGGTAACAAAATGACCGATGAGGCTGAACGCAGTCGCTGAGCCCTTCATATCTCAGAGGCAGAGACTCTTGCGCTTCTGAGGTTGAATGGAACCGCCGAGCCCTTCATATCTCTTGCGCTTCTGAGATTTATAGAGGTTCGCATTTTTCAGAATTGTCTTTACGCCGTCCTCAGATGTTTGTAATACTGCTATATTAAGACTAATCACTACTCGTTTGGGGTTCGAACCATCAGTTTGGCGTTGTGGTAAAACCCATTCTTCCATTTCATTTCAATTCAATTTATTCCTCAATCAAGCTCAAACGGAAGAAATGCCAGAGCCACTCCCAATTAGTGTTGTTCCAGTACTAACTTCTTCTTCTTCTTAATTGAAGCGATAATCGCTTACGCGATTTTGGCCGAGTTTAACGAAGCGCACCAGTCGTTTCTTTCTCGTGCTAACCGGCGCCAGTTGGACACACCAAGTCCTTCTCCACCTGATCTTTCCAACGTAGAGAAGGTCTTCCCCTTCCTCTACTACAGGGTGGGCCATGTAGCGTTTGCTTTTTGAACCACCTATTTCTTTGAGAATGGTAACACAATTGACATGTCAAATGTGTTCATAATTTACTTAAAGGTTTGACATTTACGAAATGGGACGCTATACGCTTGAACAAAATTGGAAACTATTGAAAATCTATTTCCAAAGTGGTGAGTCTTCTTCTTCTTTTCTGATTTTCACATCGGTGGCTACGTCAATAAGCAAAATTGTCGGATTCGGAGCTCAGAAAATCTACACTTTACTGTAGAGAAGCAAATGCATCCACAACGAGTCACTGTTTGGTGCGGTTTTTGGTCTGGCGGCATCATCGGGCCATTTTTTTCGAAAATGAGCGAGGAGCTGCGGTTACAGTAAATGGCGAGCGTTACCGTGACATGCTCAACGAGTTTTTGTTTCCAAAAATTGAAGAGGATGACATGGACGACATTTGGTTTCAACAAGACGGTGCAATTTGTCACACTGCCAAAGTTCCACTCGAACTTTTGGCTACCGTTTTTGAAAACCGAATAATCAGCCGAAATTCCGATATCAATTGGCCGCCTCGGAGCTGTGATTTAAGCCCGTTGGACTATTTTCTGCGGAGAACCGTTAAGGACAAATGCTATGCGAACCAACCAGAGACTATTGATGCTTTAAAACTCGAAATCGAAGTTGCCATTCATGAAATTGGAGCCCAAACAATCGAAAATGTGCTTAAAAATTGGGTTGATCGAATGGCCTACTGTAAAGCCAGTCGTGGCAGTCATTTGAACGATATTATTTTTCATTCATAAATGACAATGTTCAATCTTCAAAATAAAATAAAAAAGTTTGAAAAAATATTGATTAGTTTTTTTATAGCCGATTCAAAAAGCAAATTTTACATTGCCCACTCTATAGTTTTAGTTGGTTTCATTTGAAGGGAGGTTGAAAAGGTGTCGATTCTTATGCAGATTTTTGGTTTATCGGGACTTTCCCTGGGTTGATGGGACTCCTCATGAGCACCACATTTGCTGCTTTCTGCTCTGCTGCCTACGAGTTTTAGTCGAGGGATTTTGCCAATAGATATTGTATTACTTTGAACTGAGTCGATAATTAAACAGTGATGTCCTCACTTGACGAACAAAACCCTATAAAGTTGGTCCTCATTGCGTTGGAAAGATTACTTGCCTTCCCATGCACTTAATTGTCGCCGGTTAGTATGAGAGGTAAACGACTACCGAGAAGAAGAGTTTGAAATCAGAAAGCTGATCGTTTTTCACACGTCTGTGTATTGGCCAGATACTTTTGCTGATCGTTATAATTTGTTATTGGTGTATATAAAATATATTATTGTTGTTATTGTAACAGCATATACAAAAACAAAATGGATGACGAATTTTTAATTGTGGGAGGCGGCAAACGAACCCTCATGAACAAGAGGAGTGGAAAAGTTTGAGTGTTCATTAGTACCAATGCCCATAGGAATTCTTCTCTTTACTGGAGTTTTATTGGGTTGCACAAGTATACGGAGTTCGTTTGAGTTTTAAAAGGTTCAACGTACTACTAAATGTGATCATTTTGCAGGTACTTCTTCCTATAGGGTTTTTTGGACAGATGGCGCATGACTACTGCCAAGCAAAATACATAATTTTTTCAGTATCCATTGACATTTCATCATCGAGACTTACGCCTCAATAACGTTTACAAATCGTACAACGAAAATCGTATTATGAAAATCGATGCTCTGTGAAAAGTGTTCATCGCGAGCTCGGGCCAACTTATGGTGTACATAACCGTCCTATCGAACGCACAAATCGACAAACCATCGGCAAAGTTGGGAATGATTTTGCAATAATCGACAGATTCGAGATAATATTCCGACTTTAAATGGGAGTTTTGCCGAAGACCCGTAAGAATCGATTCGGCGCCGATCTAAACAACTTGGCCTATCATACGGCATTACTTGGGCGATTCTACGCAAGGGTCTTGGTTTGAAACCGTATAAAACACAGCTAGTGCAAGACTTCGAACCGGCTGATCATCCAAAGCGTCATAGTTTCAATCGTTAGGCTCTTGAAAAACTCGCCGAAGATCCGTATTTCTTGACCTCATGACCCGAATTTTGTTCAGCGATGAGTCCTATTTTTGGCATAATGGCTATGTCAATATGCAATATTGCCGTATTTGGGCTGAAAAGCAACCCGAAGTTGTTCAAGAGCAACGATTACATTAATTGAAAAGCGATCTGTGAGCTGGAGGAATCATCGTCCTATATTTGTTCAAAGACGCGTAGGTCGCCAAGGTAACTGTGAACGGCGAACGCTATTCGGCCATGATAAACGATACTTTGATGCCGTAAATTAAAGTCCGTTATCTCCACAACATTTGGTTTCAACAGGACGGCGGACGGCGCTAATTACCATACAGCCCGTGAAATAGTGTATTTACTGCATCGCCGTTTCAGTGAGCAATTTTTCTCTCGTCTCGGATCAGTGGATTGGTATATTGCTCACCAAAATCGTCTGATATCACATCTTTGGACTTTTATTAGAGGGGATACGTAAATTTTAAATGCTTTGTACATAAACCAGCTTCGATTGGGGTATTGAAAACCAGCATTACTAAAATTATTCACAAGATACCGACCGAAGTCCTCCAGCGATTCATTCAAAATTGGTGCTTACGGATGACCAAATTACGGGGCAATTAAGGTCAACATTTGAAAGGGATTATTTTTAAAAAATAATTGTCAAGAATGGTTCTACATAAAAATAATAAAGATTGCCCAAGCAAATTTAATTTTCATTGTTTTACTTGAATTGAAAATCCGATACCTCTAAATTGATCAGCCCTCATAATATTATATAACCGATTTTTAATTAATTTTGCATACGAAAATTGAAAAAAAAAAATGATTCAGCTGCTTTATATAAAGAAGTAGGTTTGTATGCATTTGCAAGTAGTGGAGTGGAAATTTTGCACTTCATAATTTTTCCTTTTTTCTTTATTGCAATCAAGCCACGATTTGTGTTGCTAAAAAATCTTTATACTTCAAGTTATTTTTTATTCGCGTATAAATTAAATTATCTTCATTACTTCACTCATACGAAATTTTTGTGTCACACCGCGCACTGGCATTCAGTTACTCTTCACGGATATTTCACAATTCTTCTGTGTTTCTTTAAAACAATCATACACTCAAGCATGATGAAATACTTTTGATGATATCGACGTAAGGAAAGAAACACAATATTGCCAAAATTTTGATCACCGACAAAAAGCGCGTTAAAGAAGAAATTAAATATTGTAATTACAAGCGATCAGTCAACTATTCGATCAATACAAAGCGGAAGAGACAAAGCAACTAAAAACGATTGAATTTAAGAATTTTAACTGAGCGCTACTGAGGTAGACAAATGTAAAAACAAAAAACAAGGCGAAAAAAAAACATACCAACAAAAAAGTAAATGGCAAAAGCCACCAAACGTCAATAAAAGTAGCGAATGCGTTGCGATAAACGGATATGAAATTGCAACAAAGGGCAGAAGGAAAGAGGTGAATGAAAATGAAAAAAAAAAACAAAAAAAAAAAAATTATATTTACATGACGCAAAGACGAAGAGGAAGAAACAGACGATCGAGAACTCTTGATGAAAATTAATTACAAATATGAGACACAAAAGTGCGAAAAAGAGAAATTTCTATGCGAACCCGGAACTCTTAGTTAAATAGTTGGCTTGCAAAACTCTCTGCAAATACACCAAATCAATGAATGATGGATTATGTACATACATACTTACAAATACATAAATATTTTGTTGTAGTGACTTACAGACCCATGACGTACGCGAATAAATATATTTGTGGGCGTCAGCGCTACAAATACGGCAAACAAGCAAATAAATGAAAGGGTATTGAAAAGAAAAAATAAATAAATAAAACGTGAGCTTCGCAGCTGATCTTCACAATAAAAAAGTGAGCAAACATAAAGGTAGACAGAGAGTTTAGACACAACCTATTTAAAAAAGCTGATTGGTTACGCTAAAAGATCCGAATGGTTACATGACATGTTGAAATAGGAGTGGAGGAATCATCATCATCTTGGCGTTACAGTTCGGGGTGGATAATTGCCTCCGCAGTCCGCTTTCGCTTTATGTTGTGAGATTTTCATCTTTCGTATATCGCCTTCTACCTCTTGCACGCATCGTCTCCTGGGCCGGCCTCTCCTTCTAGCTCTTTCAGGGATTACTTCAAATACTTTTTTGGTCGTTCTTTCGCTGGTCATTCTTAAAACGTGTCCACCGTAATCTTCGGGGTTTTGTAAACCGCGTTACATTTCCTCCCGCGATTAAAACACTGAGCTTTTGGTGTACCGTCTTCTAATCGTATAGGGCCGAATATTCTTCTAAGAATTTTTCATTCAAATCGCATAAATTCACGTCATTAACTTTAAGGACCCATATCTCACAGCCGTAGGTGGGAACCAGTCTAACTATAGTTTTGTACATCTATAGTTTTTGTTTCTTTGATATCAGGAAGACTACATCAGTTTGATATGACCAAAATATGCTCTGATAGCTGCCTGAATACGGTTTCCAATACCACAATCGAAGCTGGTTTATGCACAAAGTATTTGGACTTTACATACTCCCACAAATAAAAGTTCAAAGGTGGAGACCAGAGAGAAACTGCTCACCGAAACGACGACGCAGTAAATCCATTTTTCCACTGGCTGTGTAGCAAATAACACCATCTTGTTGGAATCAAATATTGTGCAGATCACGGGCCTCAATTTTCGGAATCCGGCATCAAAAAGTCGTTTTTCATGACGCCATTCACCATTCACTGTTACATTAGCGCCCGCCTCGTCTTTGAAGAAATATGGGCCGATGATTCCTCCAGCCCATAGAGCGCACCAAATGATTGTTTTCAATGAATATAGTATAATGGCTGGTCCTGAATGGTTTCGGGTTGCTCTTCAGGTTGTTTATTGACGTAACCATTAAGCAAAAAATGGGTCGCATCGCTGAACACCAAACTTGGCCTGAGCGCGCGATGAACACTATTGACAGAGCATCGATTTTCATAATGCGATTTTCGTTGTACGATTTCTAAACGTTATTGAGGCGTAAGTCTTTCGATGATAGAATGTCAATGAATACTGAAAAAAATTATGCATTTAGTGTGACACTCGCGATCTGTCAAAAATTATGTATTTAGTTTGGCAGTAGTCACGCGAAATCTGTCGAAAAACCCCTTATTGCAAAAAAGTACCTCCAACCTGATCAGAATTTATTTGACGCCCATATACGGTATTTTGCTTTAATTTTTCAATAATTTCTGTGTGCAATTTTCGTCTTAGAAATGATTAGTTCGTTGATTGATTTTTCGTATGAAATCTCTTTTTTTATTTTTGTGAATTCTGAATTAAAGTATCCCTAAAACTTTTGATTTGTTTGATGTCCGTAAAAAAACATGCCACTTTTTTAATTTATGTTTTGAGTTAGGTGGCAAAACTATGGAAAAGCGTATCTTGATTAGAACTTTCGCAAAAATGTTCATTTAAGACCCGTACGGTAATGAATTTTATAATGAATTTAACTTTTAATATTCGTTTAAAATTCTAAGTAAGTGGCAACTCATATATAACTTGTTTCTGGCTTAGGTTATAAATAATATCTACGTTTAGTTTAAATTTAACTATATTTGGATAGAGCTCCAAAGTTTACTTATATTCGCAAAAGACGCAGACGTATTACAAGATGTCTACTACAGAGAAACGTAAGGGTCTAGCTCCATCTGGTAACACTAAAGATCAAAAGGTCGGTGTGATGGCTTTCAGCCAGCCAGGACCTAACCTTAAATGTAACTAAATTTCGTTTCATAGTTTTAGATGCGTGGCAACCCTATTCCACACTGTATCTATGTCATAAAAGCATACCTTGATTAGAGCTTTCGCAAAAAGCTTCTATTCAATACCCATATAGTAATAGATTATATAATATAATTAATTTTGCTTTGAATATTAATTTAAAAATTTTGGTTAGTGGCAACTCTCTTATACAGTATATCTGGCTTAAATATACAATTTGGTTTGAAATAAAATCTAGATGAAATTTAGATTTAATTTAATTTTGTTTGACGCCCGCTTAAAAATGTCCTATTTTTGTACATATTTAGTTTACATATCTGGCAACCCTATTCTAAACTATAATATATCATTTAAGAATATCCTAATTAGAGCTTTCGTAATAATCTTTCATTTAATACCCATATTGTAATATTTTCTGTAAGTAGTTTTATTTTATTTAATATTAATTTGAAATTTTAGGTAAGTGGCATCTCCCTTATACCAATTTTCTGGCTTATATGAAACATGAAATGCAGATTACATTTAGATATAATTAAATTTTATTTGTCGCCTGCTTCAAAATGTCTTACTTTTGCAAATATTTGCTTTAGATGTGTGGCAACTCTATTCCCACACTATATATCATGAAAGCATATCTTGATTAGAGCTTTTGCAAAAAGCTTTCATTCAGTACCCATATTTTAAATTATTATGTAAGGAATTTAACTTTCAATATTAATTTAAATTTAGGTAAGTGGCAACTCCCTTATACCAATTTTCTGGCTTAGATGAAAAATGAAATGCAGATTACATTTAGAATTAATTAAATTTCATTTGACGCCTGCTCCGAAATGTCTTACTTTTGTAAATATTAGCTTCAGATACGTGGCAACTCTATGCCAGACTATATGTCATGAAAACTTATCTTGATTCGCAAAAAGCTTTCTTAAATACTCTTATTGTAATATATTATAACAATAATTAATTTATCTTTTAATATTCTAAGCAAGTGGCAACTCCCTTACACCAATTTGCTGGCTTAGGTTATAAATAATATCTACGTTAAATTTTTATTTAATTAGATTTCGTTTCACGTAATTTAACTTTTAATATTAATTTAAAATTTTAGTTAAGTGGCAACTCCTTTTTACCATTTTTCGGGCTTAGGTTATAAATAGAATCTACATTAAATTTAGATTTAATTAAATTTCGTTTCCCGCTCATGTCCTACTTTTGTTAATATTAGCTTCAGATATGTGGTAACCCTATTCGAAACTACATACATATAAGTATATTAGGAATTTCTCAAAAAAGCTTTAATTTGTTGCCCATATTTTTATATTTTAATAACCTAAATATTTAATTAATTCAAATTTTTAAATAGGTGGCAACTCCATTTATAAATATGCCGATAAGGGCTTTTCTACCTCGTCTATTTGGTATCTATAATATATTGAAATATCGTTTTCTACTTTATGGAAAATGCTTCCTCAATATCTTCATGTATTCGATTTCCGAAAAAAACGCTTATACATACCTATTCGAATTTACCTTATACGAGTACTCGTATCAAAATTTCAAGTCATATTGCCAACTACTTTTCAAGCTTTGCAATCAATTTTTAAAAATATGTTACGTAGCGTGAATTTTTATATGTCAAAATAAAGCCTCAATTTTAATTAAAATCAGAATTTTTTTAAGTTCTCATGCATTTCTGAACTCATTTTTATAGAGAAATCAAACGCTTACAGTATTGAAGCTCTAAAGAGATTCTGTGGCAACATATTTCATACATCGTAGGCTGACAAATACTAAAAACCCTGCACTCTTTAATATAAATACTTTACCAAACTCACAGCGCTCAGCACTTATTTTATATTTTTATTTATTTATTTATTTATTTTGTTTCCCCCTTTTTAAAATTAACCGAGCGTTCAAAAATATTTTGTGGTTAGAATAAATCCCACTTAAATTGAGTTTAGTGGGTGTTGACATATTTACTCAGAATGACCCAAATAAAATTAATCAGTGGGATTATCCCTTTTCTCAACTTGCAATTTATTAGTAAATTCCTTTCTCATTTTTGGAAAACCTATGCCAGACGCAAACTGCCTGGGTTTTATTGTGGACTTCCACCTCATCGTTTATTTATATTTTTGTGGTCTGGCTGGCGCATGCCAGTAACTTGCATTTGCCCGATATACTTTATATTTGTGTTTATAATTTTTTATCTTTAACACGCGATTACAAACATTTTAACTGTTAACGGAAGTTGAGTGTTGAAGGAAGTGGTTTTAACCAAATGACGTTTAATACTGAAAATTTGTATTTATTAATTGTGATATTTATACACTTTGCCACAAATTGAGTACTTAGGAGAAGTACTGCTACAGTACGAATCTTCAACAACTTCCGAAAACATGCTTTTAAGCGCACCTTTTGTTTTAACATCAAAAAATATTTAGTCTAGAAAAAAGTTCTGAGCATTTCGACAGTGAAATTAACATAGTTGGATAATCCGAGATGAAATATGCCCTGTTTTGTTCGATAATTTTTGTGTATTTTGTAGGAAATTTTGTAAGATGTACGAGCCCCTATTGGTGGAAAATTTGACCACATCATTCTTTCAACCCTCTCTTATGGCCTTTTTACAGTTGCTTGAAAAGTTAGCAACCAGTTTTATCAAGACTGAAGCAGAAGAATGGTCAGGAATGGCGTAAAAGGCCGAGTATAAAGAGTGTTGTGTTCCATGAAAATAATTCCAGGCCATACACATCTTTAATGACGCTATAAATCGAAAATAGTCGTTCTATTGTTCTAACTCAACGCGCATTTCGCAAAAAGTATCGCGGCAAACAGGCACCGTTTGACAATACTATCGCCGTTTGATGTCAAATTTTTTTCAGCACGGAACAGTAGGAGATCGTCAACATGCCGTTCATCAACGGCTAAGACGTGTCAGTGAACTTGTTGAAACAGTGAGGGGTGAGGGAGAGCGTTGCCCAGGAGCCAACAGTGTCATATCGTCGTCGCGCTCAGCACTTTGGCGTCATTGAAACCAAAATGCGGCGCATTTTAAAGGATGATTTAAATTTGTTTCCGTATAAAGTGCAATTGACACAAAGAATATTGTCGACAGACCATTCACGTCGCTTGGAATTCGGCCAAACAGTCGCTCGAATGCTTGACACTGAACCCAATTTTTGGAAGCAAATTTTAATGACAGACGAGGCACATTTTAACCTCTCTGGCAGCATGAATAAACAAAATTGCCGCATTTGGGGAACTGAGAATCCACACGAGATCCATAAAACGCCATTGCAGGACCGGAGAGTAACTGCTTGGGCCAGCATTTGCGGCAAAACCATCATTGGGCCATATTTTTACCGAGAAAATGAAATGGTCGCTGGAAACCGATATCGATGGATGTTGGCTCATTATGTCTGCTTGCAAATGCGTGAGAAAGGTGTAGACGGTTACTGGTTTCAACAAGACGGTGCGCCATGCCACACGAATTTTCTGCAACGAAAATTCCCGGGGCGTCTAGTGTCAAAAAGAGGCGACATCGACTTGCCCCCAGATCACTTGACTTAACCCCCCGAACTTCTTTTTGTTTGGTTGTCTGTAAAGTAAGGCTAACGCCAACAAGCCGCAGACTATTGACCAGTTTAAGGCAAACATTCGTGCCGAAATCGATGCTATAAAAAAAGGTCGCAGTTTGTGATTGCTAATAAAGGTGGCCACTTGATTGATATCGTAATCAAAAAATAGTTTTAATATTATAAATTGTAAAGAACCAAACCAAATAAAAATACCTCACTTATATAAAGTTTTCAGTTTTATTTTGTTTTCAAAGTTATTCAATGTTTTCATATCGACATAAAAGATGGCACACCATCGTGTACAGAGTGATTCGCAAAGTGATACAAACCTTGCGAAATTAACATTCAATTAAAATTTTATATTTTTCCACACCAAACATTAATTGAAAGAAATTATTGATCAGCTAAACTACTGTAAACTTAAGCGGTTTATTAAATTTGTGAAATAGCAATGCGCATCGGTGATCACTCATTTGTAAGCGCAAGCTATCCCATGAGTCACAACATCGTTTACAAGTTTCGCAGCAAAAAGCGCAAGAATTCCCCCGCATTGCTTGCAATTCATGTAATCACTTTATAATGGCTTGCAGGTTAACGCGTGCCAAAAGCCGCAAAACGCGCGCCGAAGCGGGAGCTAGAAGTGTGCCTGATATTGTAAGAGCAAAGCGCAGAAATATTTTATTTGCAGATGCAAATACACATTCATACATACGAGTGGCTGTGCATTAGGCCGGGTCGATTTGTGTGGAGGCAAAAAAATCGCCCATTGCTCTGTGAAAATCATATTCTAGGGATCAAAATAAGAAACTTTGCCTCTAAAACGAATTCTGATGTCCCCCAATATGGGTCGAACGAAAAATCCCACTTCGACCCATTTAGAGTGCTCCAATCGAGTCCAAATGTATGACCGACCCCCACTAACTTTGGACAGCCGATCCACCCATGCCAGTGGCACACCCCCTGGAACTCCCCTGGGGGGCTCCCCATACAATCATTTCAAAATATCACCATTTTTGGCCTTTGCATGAGAAAAGAAACTAAAAAGTTCGACCCAAATTGGGGGACATCAGAATTCGTTTTAGAGGTATGGTTCCTTCGTCAAAGTTTCTTATTTTGATCCCTAGAATATGATTTTCACAGAGCAATGAGCGATTTTTAAATCGACCCGCCCTACTGTGCATGCACTGCGGCTATAAGAAATATTTGTATGGAGCTGCATTATTAGATTCACGTTGACAGGCAGATAGTGGAGAGCAGGGCAAACGAAAGAGCGTCAAATGGTCACCGAATAATATTCGCACCTACACACACACACACTCATACACACATTAACTTGCAAATTAGCTAAATACCCACGACATAATAACAACTAACTAAAAGCCATTTCTGCCGTAAGAGCAAGCCGCCGAGCCATTGACAGCTGGTACGTACATATGTGTGTATGTATGTATGTATGTACAGCTCCGAAGAGCGCACAGTCGACGCGATAGACACGCGCGTGTATGCACTTGACAATTTTTTTGGTGGGGGCAAGTGGTGAGTAGCTAACAGCGTCTGGCGGCTCGTTCAATGCGGCTCCCGCTCCAAGCTATTTTTATGAATGAAAACGTAAACGTAAAACCCCTACAACTACGCCAACGTGTCGGTTATGGGCTGGCTGATTTGTTGTTGGCGGACAAGCGTGAATATTAATTGATTTAAAAACCTGTTGCGCCTTGCGTACGTTTATGAGCGCGACGCGCCACTGCTGCAGCCGCTAATATCAAGTCTGGGTTTTATGAGCGCGACGCGGCTTAATGCTGCCAACAGTCGTTTTCTGCTTTTTTTTGTTTTGTTTTTTATTTGTGTTTTATTTACTACATTGGGGTTTTTCAAAATACCAGCGTCTCCGATTTTGTTTGATTTTCTTTTGAATTAAAATTTTGCGTTTAAATTTCTTTGAATTTCACAAGTCAAAGCAATTAGAGCAGTAAGGCAGTAAGCGCGTCGCTGAGACCCTGTGCATGTACATTTGTGTGTATGTATGTATGTATGTATGTGCGTATGTATATATGTATGTAGGCATATCAGCGATCACATTTAGCTGATATGTTTGCGCATTTGAGTTGAGATGGCGTGAAATGCTTGCGAAAAAATTAACGTGAGCATAGAAAAATGCCAGTACATGCAAATGCACATACATATGTACATATATACATGTATATGTTCATATACATATATGTATGTTTCTATCAATAAAATTTATATGTCCACTCATACATACTTATGCCCGCATATCGATCAGCAATTATGTCAAATTTGATTTTTGCGAGCGCATTGATTATCATTGATTTTTGTTTTTATTTCAATTTTCTCCCATCATTTATTCGATGGAGTGCGCGTGCGCCACTGTTGCCGGAGGCCAATCTCTCAAACTGGTTCTCCTTTTAGGCGACTAGGCGATAGACGATGCCTTTCGGCCGGTCGATGACGCGCTACGATTTAGTGTTAATTTTCGCACATTTCTTGTGAACACAAGTCAAGACAACAATAACAACAACACGCGCAAAGTGAATGCGACAAGTGTGCTTTTTGAGTTTGCTGACAGCGGTGACGTCAGTAGTATAAACAATTTATTGTTGCTTTGTGGGTCTTTCCTTTTGACTGATTGACAATGCCGTTACAAAGCAGACAGCTCCGAAAATGACGGCGGCTCACTGTGATATGTTAACTAATTCGAGTAGTTCGGTGTCAAAATGTGTGCGTGTGTGTGTGTGTGTGTGTGTAAATTCGCATTTTTTATACATGGTCTTGCAATGAGGACATAGGAATATAAAGGGAAATGAAATTGCTGATGAGCTTTCAGGACCTCTTACCCGGTCATTCACAGTCCCCTGATAGTCGTTAAAGGACAATTGCGCTAATTATGTCTCAAGGAAGCGCAGAAAAGATGAAGCCCCATTTCTTCATGTGCTATTTCGAAAACCCTTTGGCCCCAGTACAAAATTGGGAGGACCCAAAAAGTTCTGGGGACTCCACACCATTCAATTCGTAGTGTGTGTTTACCGTATATGTGTTTACCGGTCACCGGACGATCGGCACAAACGCGGAAAAGCTAAGGTTACCAGTTAACCCCCATTGCAGAAGCTGTGGGGACCTTTCAGAGAAGAAGACTGTAGAGCATTTTCTCTGTCAATGTACAGGCTTGACAGCTAGACGACTAAAGTTGCTGCGCGCTCCTTTCTTCGACAGCCTGTGGCAGTGCGCAAATAATCCCATAATAAATAAATAAATCCCATCAATCTTCTCCACTATATCAACAGTTCTGGCTGGCTATAGATATCTGCCTATTGAAGGTCTCATAATGGTATCAGAACGGCGCTTTAGTGCTACTTGAGGAGTGCCAGACTGGCACTTCAACCATTTCACCTACCTACCTACCTAATGCTTAGTAATGGGCTTTTTCAGTCTCAGGTGCGGTTTTCCAAAGTTTCATTTCATTAGAAAAGCGTTGCTCTACCGTAAAAAAAAACTATACTTGCATACTGTTTGTATGGCGAAGCACCCTAGAAAATTTATATTTGGTATTGCTAATTAAAAAAAAAAAAAATTGTGTTATTAGATTATTACAGAAGGCATAGAAAAACAAGTGACAGACGATTACAGAGTACAAAAGCAAGCATCAGATGTTGATTTGGGAATGCCATACAATCGCATTCGGGTCCATTGAACTCAGCCGGTAGATAAAGGGTTAAGCGGAAATAAATTTTATACATTATATAATTTTGATATTCAAGCAGCTGTTGGTGTGGCACAACACAATTATTTGAAGGCTGATTATAAGGGCATTAGGAGTTTCTTTGCCGAAACCGATTGGAGCTTTTTGGATTCAGCAAGTGATCCTGCTGATTCCTATGAGATTTTATGTCGAAAACTGAATAAAATAAATAAATATGCCACATCACCTTAATTTTTTATGCCCCGCTAAAACTTTCAAGATTTCTAGCGCGCCTTTTTGCAAGACCTTGTATATATGAACACATTTATATGTGAATGGTACCTTTTTTTAGTTTTTTTTTTAATTCACACAAGTGGTATTTACTTATATTTCCATAAAAGCTACCGCACTTCAAATGATATTTTTAGTTTATTTGATATTGCAGGTTTCCTGCTATTTTTAGATTTCTCGATTTTTATTATTTGCCTTATTTCTTTCTTGTTTTTACTTCACCATAATGTTATTAACCTATATGCACATATAGTATACTCTGTAGTCAGATGGCAGAGTAGCTCAAGTCGAGTGAAGGGAGAAGTGGAATATTGTTTTGGTAGTTTTACAGACACCGAGACGCTTAAAGTGGCACCATGGATGTATGTATGTACTACGTTGCAAAATTATAGAATATGTGACAGTGCTGGTTTATTTATTACATTTTTTAGCCTATCAGGCTGCCGGAGTAGAGTAGTATCTTCCAAGCGGAAGTTTTTGCTGTGGGGAAAGCTGCGGAGTTAGCCTACACAAAATCAGAAAATAACTCAATAATTAATATTTACGTGGACAGTCAAGCAGCCATAAAAGCAATAACCCCATATTGTATTAAATCCAAAAATATCCGAGGGAGCAAGGATGACATAGAAAGGCTGGCCGCAAACAGAAGGCTGCACATCTACTGGGTACCTGGTCACAAAGGCATTATAGGAAACGAACTACTAGATGAGGTAGCAAAAGTGCCATTTGAACAAAAGAACGACATACTAAAACCGCTAAATATAAGGCGTTTTTCAATAGGAGCGCTTCAATTTTTTTCCGATAGGGAGGGCGAACGACGCAATATTTTTTATTTTTCGCTTGTCATTTGTAAACTTCATTAGTATACATTTCATCATGGAATGCTACACACTTGAGCAACGATTGCAAATCGTACAAATCTTTTATGAAAATAATCGTTCTGTTGCTGCTACTTTAAGAGCATTACGGCCATTTTACGGTCCATTTAACAAGCGTTCCGTTTTGGGGTTATGTGAAGTCATTGGTCTACAGTAACAAGCCGGCGACGATTTGTGAGCTCAGAGCCAATATTGAACGCGAAATTGCTGGAATTTCGGCCGATTTATGCAAAAGAGTGGTCGAAAATTGGGTTCAACGATTGGACTTCGTAAAACGTGCACGCGGTGGTCATGCAAAAGAAATCGAACTTTATACTTAAATGTAATTGTTCAAACTCGATAATAAAAAAAAAATTAGTTAAAAAAGTCAAACCGTTTGTGTTTTATTCAAAAAAAAAAAGTTGAAGCGCTCTTACTGAAAAAAGCTTTACAACGAAATGGACGACTACATGAAAGGACTACCATAATTTGACTATAGCAAAACTGCAAAAGTCATGTGTAGAATTAATGACAAAAAACATACTCAATTCCTACTTAGGCCACTCACGAAAAGAGGTATGCTGACAGGTCATAATCAATTGTCTGCTCATGCGTACAAGATTGCTAGGATTGCTAGCCACGACAAATGCAGGAAGTGCCGAGAAGATGTAGAGTAAACCTTAGAGCACCTCCTTTTCTTCCAGATCGAAATCTTCTATCTCGGTTGCGTTGCTGTTGCGTTGAGATTTTGCTTCTGTGACAATACCCTCATCACAAGTTTCTACAATCATTCGACTCTACCAGCCTCCGTTTTTCTCTCAATTGGAGTCGCAAAGCAACTCACTTCGCGCTAATGGTGCTTCTTCGGCTCAAATGTCAACCCTACAAAAAATATTCGTATGGCGCCGATAAAAATTCGCAAATGTATTGATGATCAGTTTTTTATGTGGAATTGCTTAGGCAAGCTTTTGATATGCCACTTTTAATGAGCAGCTATTCCACAAATCCGTTATTTTTTATTGACATAGTTGTGGACTTAGGTTGCGGCATCAATGATCCGTGAAAATATTACATCTAAGCCTCATCTCTCATTAACGATTTTGGTAAGAATTGGCTTTTCATAGAGAATAAGTTTTCTTTTTTAAAGCACCACTAGGAGAACAGGCCATTGTGGTCCTTGTACGGCGTTGTCAAAAACGCCTCGAAGTGCCTGGGAGCTGCATAGTTTGAGGGTCTGTAGTATATCTCAAAAATGGATTTTCCAGCGCTGCTTAGATTTGCTCCATCTGGTATCGCTAGGGAAAAGTTCTCGGAGTGGCTTAATTGCAGCCGGGTTAACCCCAACCCAAACCTATTTTCTATATAAAAATATAGTTCATGCTATAATAAAGACTATATTAATCCAAGTTTCTAAATCGGCACAAGTACGATAAATTTGCATCAAAATTTCCAACTTTTTAATCAGAATTGAGAAAAATTGTAGTATATGCAGTTTTAAAGCTTATTCAATTTTAATATAAAAAGTGCAAGTTTGAAGTCGCTCGAAATTCTTCTTGATTTTTGATAATTTTTTCTCTGACGGTGAAGCGCATTTTCCCCATATAACGAATGGAAGAAACCACCCAACACCGCGAACAAACAAAAAATTGTCAAAAATCAGAACTATTTTTAAGCCACTTCGAACTTGCACTTCATTTTACTAAAATTTAATAGGGTATAAAATACACAATATACAATTTTTTACTACTAATTTTTTTTAGTTTTTTCAATAAAGGACAAACACATTTTTTTTTTCAATTTTTGCACGGTGCTTACTCGTTTTAAGTGTCTCATAAAAATACAAAACAAAAACAGTTACATTAAATATCTAGTGAGCAATTTTTTTGGCTTTGAAATCTATCGATTTTCATATACTCGTACACACGATTTCTATATCGAGAAGATATAGTCTTTTTTAGACACACCTTCTTAGTGAGAGAAGATAAAAATTAAAAATAGCTGGGAGTTAGGAGCTCTAAGAGCCCATGAAATTAACCACCTTGAAAGCGGTAATAAAACACCCTGTGTATGAAACTACAGTTTAGTATAACTTCCCAAATTAACAAGGTTCCACCAACGGCTTATGTATCTTGGACAATTAAAAGGACCTATAGATTTGAGAGAAAATCTGCAGAAAACGGCTATTACGTTGCTCACGATGGAAACTCATTAATCGGGGATTGCTAATCAAGAATCCGATGTCAATAATTTATTAATTCGAAATTATGGATCAAATATTAGTATGCCGGCGGAATTTTGAAAAAAAAATTAACTCAAACGCATACACTCGAAACTTTGTACTCGGGGATTTTCGAAGAGCTGATTACGAATCTGATGAATTCGATCTACAAGTGGCCAAAAAAATTTCGCGACCTTATAAGTTAGTGTACTTGCGCTCTAGCGCTCGCTGAGTTGGCGCGAAGCCCATCTTTCCAGGAGGAGACCGCAGGTGGTCAAGAGGATCCCAATCATCACCTTCGGGGAGATATTACCTCACAGGTCCCTTGACTGGCCAGCCCATCTGTCTCACAGTTTCCTGCAATGTCGCTGTGACCAGAAACCCAGACAAATCTTATGTCAAAGAATTCGGAGGCGATTGTAAGTGAAGCAGGCATTCTCTAACCAGTTCCAGATGCACCGTCATGATTTTCCAGGTAACAAAAAGTTTATAAAAGAAATAAAAATTTTAATGAAGATGTTTTCACTTTAATGTATTTTTCCAGAGGCAGTTTTCAGAATGTTCCAAAACCTAAGGAGTGGAAAAGATCCGGCCTCAAGGAGCTGGATGAGAACAGTTTTCGACAAATGATGCGCTTCAACCACGAGTAATTTGAAAAAAGAAAATTATATAACACGAAAAAATTTCACATACAAATAATTCAAGAATAAGCACCAACATCAGCCATAATCGCAATGTGAACAGATGATAATGAAAAAGCAAAGCTAAATAGCACTGAGTGATTTATTGAACTAATTAAAAAAAATTATATATTACAGAATTATAAACTTCACATTTTAATCAAAACTCGCTAGAAAAATGTCAGAAAGATAGGGCAGGAAAATATTGAATGCAATTTGATCACATAAAAGAACAACAACGTTTTCCATGCACCATGTAAGGCCAATGGCAACAGATCGAGAATACCCCTAGTGTCTGATGCGCTGCATAAAACCTCATAGGCACGCGAAGGGAGGTCCTTGTATCGGCTTTGCGATATAAGAGAATGACATTTTGGCGAGGGAGATGGCTGAATCCTCAAAAGTAAGATGATGCTCGACGAAGTGAAAGAGAGTTGTTGACAGAAATGGCAGAGTTGGCGGACCTATTGTTTGATTTCTTCTGTACGAAGTTGGTTAGGCACACGACATAGAGATGTGGATTTCCGCCTTACCCAAATAATGACGGTTTCTTCAATTATTATTATATTTAAATAATTTCGGACATGAAGACGTCCCATACTGCACCTACTGTGCAAATGACATTACTGACGATGCAGAACATTAGTTTTTTTATCTGTCCACAGCTTAAAACCGAAAGGGTTGACTTGAGAATTAAGGTAGGAAAAGCAATTGAGGTTAAAAACCTGGTTGATATTATGCTTGAGTCAAAAGAAAACCGGTCCGCTGTTTCCAATGTAGCAAATAAAATTATCACAAAGCTGCTTGCCCATTCACGAAGTAATTCCCGGAAACGGAGCTGGGGTGAGTTTTTATTGCGGTAAGCCAAAAGACAAGTGTCTTCAATGTATCACAACATGATCGAGTACTGCCCAACAAACCGGCATGCACGAGCAATGCAACAACATTTCTCGTTCTCTACGTACCGCCGCCGAAGAAGAAATCGGATTCCGACGAGCCCCAAAAAACAGTTGGTACGACGAGGAATGTCATGCTGCCGCAGAAAGAAAAGATGCTGCCTATAGAGCCACGCTGCGATCGGGCGCAACGCGAACCATGTGGGATCACTACCGAGAGCTAAGAAAGCAAGAGAGACGTATTATCCGAGAGAAGAAACGAGAGACCGAAATACGATATTGCGAGGAGCTTGAGATGCTGGCCAATAAGAACAACCCCCGAAAATTCTACCAGAAAATTCGGCGGCTTACAGAAGGTTTCAGGACCAGTGCGTTTTCCTGTAAGAACAAAGACGGCGATCTCGTGACTGACATCCAGAGTATACTTAGATTATGGAGGGAACACTTCTCGAACTTAATAAATAGTGAAAGCTGCGCATGCCATAGAGAAAGTGAAGATTCCGATACCCCAGTCGTTGACGATTCAATGACTTTTGCCACCTACCTACAACAACAACAAAAAATACCTTTCAGTGTCAGGAAGGCGACTTTCACTCAAGAAGATATTGATATGATGTATTCTATTTTCATGTCAATTTGTACATTCAATTCTTAGCTTAGGTTCATGGAAAGTGGTAACATTTTCCCACAATATAAAGTTTCGATATTTAGTCATCATTTGTCGACATAATTCAGCGTATTTTATAACGTCACGAATGAAATTACCAGGCAGTCGCACACAATCTACGACATGTAGTAACTGTTATTGTTCGTCGGAAACTACATTCTTATGTATGACTCCCACCTGTTGTTCCACCTTTCAAAGAAAACACATCAGTCGTTAGAATGGGGGACTACCCTAACCTACCTTAATAGTGGGAAGAGGTAAAGACACAAGCAGGTGATCAAATCGCCAACAAACATTACACCACTGGGGGGCGACTAGCTGAGAAGTTAAAAATGCATGTGATCTGTTAGAGATGTTGCTTGCTGTAGCTACATAACAGTGGTAGTGCGGTGTTAGGAGAAAACTTGATAGTGCATAAAAAAAGTTCGTTTGAAAAAGTGCTATAAAATACGTCGAGAGTTTTAAGAAAAACTTTTTCTCAAAAACCAACACACCGAGTGCGATGAGTAATACACTGCAATGACAACATCTGATAAATAAAATGATTGCATTCCTACGGACTTAATTGATAGCAAAACGGCTGAACAACAATACGCACATACTTTAATATTTGCAACTATGACAATGCACGGCAGAGCGCACGGCTGCGAAAACAGCAGCGTAGTGTATAGAAAGTAGGCTTTTTATGTTCTTATACCTTAACATGTGCACCAGTGGCGTCTATATAACATTACGGGCACAAATTGTCTCTAGTGTCCTTAAATAACTTTGAAAACCATTTTAGAGCCAGACGGCGAATTTTGGGCTCCGAGGTCATGAGAGAACGAGTAAAATTCACATTAAACGCATTTTTGTGCCCCCTCATGAACGGTGACTCTCTACTGGATCAGATCTGCGTCTGCATAAGTAGTCCCAACTCACAAGGCTCTTTATATCTGATTGCCTCGTATTTGCCGCCTGAAAGTTCATACGAGCTGTACAAAGCGCATGTTGACCACATAGTATATCTTGTCCTAAATAATTTAAATGACAATAATTTATGTGTGTTAGGTGATTTCAACTTGAGTAAAATAAATTGGTGTGCTAGTGCCTCTAACTCCATTCTCATACCAAATAATGTAACTGCAAACCATGAATTATATCTTATTGATAATATTCTTAGTCTTAATTTATTTCAAATTAATAATTTTGTTAATTCTCTGAATAGAATATTAGACCTCATATTTGTAAGTGATAACATAAACTACGAGATCAATGAATGTTTGAATTCCATAACTCCAAAAGGTAAGCATCATTTACCCTTAGTTGTCAAAATCGACTTTTATAGTTTTGCTACTATTGCATCTGATGTCAGGCAATCATTCAATTATTCTTCATGCGATTTTGTCAATTTCAATGACTTATTACTTGACATTAATTGGGATAATTTATTTGCTGAACTTGACACATCTAGTAGTTTTTCTGCGTTTAAGTCCATTTTGTCTAAACTCTGCTTAGATAACATTCCGCTCAGAAAGAAAAAGCCCTATAAATTGCCCTGGTATTCTAAGTCTCTGAAGAAGCTTAAAAATCTTAAAAATAATTATTTCAAGAAGTTTAAATCTACGAAGAATCATTTGTACTTCGTTAAATATAAGCAAGCGTTAAAGGATTTCAACGATTTAAATAAATCTCTCTATAACAGCTATATTACCAATATAGAGTTAAACATTAAAGCGAATCCCAAAATCTTCTGGAAATACATAAAATCTAGAAGGAGTAGTGCCAGTGTTCCCACTGGTATGTTTTTCGATAATAGCCAAGCGCGAACCCCAACTGAAGCGGCAAACTTGTTTGCTGAATTTTTTAAATCTAATTTTGCTGACGACGAACTTGATCGCCCATCCGACTTTTCTTCTGACTTAGATTATGCCCTGAACTTTGGAGGTCTTTGCCTCTCTTCTGAGGATATTAGTAATGCTTTAACTAAATTGAAATCATCCTCTCAAACTGATGCTGATGGACTTTCAGCAGTTTTGATAAAAAACTGTCCGGCCTTCGTCTATCCCCTGAAAATTATTTTCAACAAATTTTTATCGTCGGGGTGTTTTATTGACGCATGGAAACTCTCTTTCATTACGCCCTTCTTTAAGAGTGGCAATAAAAATGACGTTAGAAATTATAGACCTATCTCTAAGCTGTCGACTATTTCCAAAATTTTTGAGCATGCGGTCTATGCAAAGCTGAGTTTTGCCGTTAAATCTTTAATTTGCCCTAATCAGCATGGGTTTATTGCTAACAGATCTACAGTATCTAATCTGGCTGTTTTTAGTGAATACTGCATTGATTCTTTCTCCGCTGGCTTCCAGGTTGACTGTATTTACACCGACTTTTCGAAAGCCTTCGACAAAGTTTCTCATAGAATCTTAGTTAAAAAATTAGCTGGTCTTGGCTTTCATTCTACATTTCTGCAATGGATAAACTCTTATTTGAGCAATAGACGCTGTGTTGTAACAATCGATGGTATTTCATCTACCTCCTTTGCTGCCATCTCAGGTGTTCCGCAAGGAAGTATCTTGGGACCGCTTTTATTTCTGTTATTTATTAATGACATCAAAAGTTATTTCACATTTGCTAAATTTTTGCTTTATGCTGATGACCTTAAGATCTTCTCAGCGATCAAGACGCAAGAGGATGCCACTAAACTTCAAGCCGATGTGAATAGGCTTTACTTCTGGTGCCAGAATTCACGACTTTCGCTGAACTTATCTAAGTGCTTCAAAATATCTTACTCTAAAACATCTAATATTTTGTGCACTAAGTACAGGATCTCGGCATGTGCCCTGCAGTGTGTTAGTGAGTTTAAGGACCTTGGCGTCATCTTCGATAACAAATTCTCTTTTAATAACCATATAAATTATATTACTTCTAAATCTTTTTCGATGTTGGGCTTCGTCAGACGGAACGCCACTAAGTTCTCTGATCCCTATACCATTAAGTTACTGTATACATCTTTTGTTAAATCTCACTTAGAATATGCTGCTTTTATTTGGAGACCTTGTAGTCAGCAAGCTATTAATAGAATCGAACGTGTGAAAAAAATATTTCTCAAATATGCCCTTCGGTCCCTGAATTTTATTGATCCCATGCCATCATATTCTGCTCGTCTCATGCTTATAAGTCTCAAGCCTTAGAGATTCGTAGGACTATACTGTGTCTGTCTTTTACTCATAATATTATTACTGGAGTAATTGATTGTCCCTACTTGTTGGAAAGGATTCGATTTAATGTTCCCCAGCGATCTCTTAGGAACTTCTACCCTTACTATGGGGGAAACTTTAAAACTACGTATGCCAGCAATGCTCCCATTACTCGTGCTTTACGGGAATTAAATGCCGTTCATAATGATGTTCTTCTTGATTTCTCGCTTTCAAGAACAGCACTTTTAAATCTTTTGAATTCTATATTATAGTTAGTTAGTAGCTAGTATAGTTTTTAAATACATATAATATATTTGTAGCGTAATCTAAGCAACTTTTGTATCATAGTCTGTAAGGATTGTAATTCATAGACTTAAATAAATAAAAAAAAATAAAAAATAAAAAATTCGTTCTCTCAAACTGGGATCTATTTTCAGATTTACCAAAGAATCTAGACATTTCTTACTGGTTTAGCTACCTCTATGTCTCTATTCTATCCTATCTTTTTCCTTCTGTTACTTCTCTCCTTTCCTTCTTGACCGTCTACCCTTTCACTTTCCAGAGCTCCCATAGTATGCCTTTTAGCCTGAGCGCGTCTTGGCGCTTCTTGGCTCGAATTTTCAATTTTCAACTTCAAGCGGATGAATGAACTTCTATTTCGATAACTCACATGGAAAATCGTAGCAAATCATCGCTAGACAATTTTCACGCCCCTCTTTTGGACGAGATGAATTTTTCAACTCACTGAAAAAGGAAGAACTAACGCCCCTAAGTGAGAACGTTATATGTAGGTTTATACTACAAAATATCAAACTTTTCGATCAAAATATCGAGTTACAGCTCATCATACGTAGTGTGCCAATGGCGATCCAGCACTCCCATTTAAAAAAAAAACCTAAAGAAATGTGTTAAAATAAATGAATAATTGGCGCGTACACTTCTGTTAGATGCTTGGCCGAGCCTTTCTCCTATTTGTGGCGTAGGTCTTGATGTGGTTCACCAAAGGGAAAGAAATAGAAAAATAGTAGAAAAGATTTTTTCTAATAGCTGTCGACCCTCGGCTGGTAATGGCAAACCTCCGGGTGTATTTCTGCCACTAAAAAACGCCTCATAAAAAGCATCTCCCGTTCGGAATTGGTGTAAACTGTAAATAGCTCCATTTGAAGAAAAAAATCGAATACGCCTACAACAAATAGAAGGAGAAGCACTACAACAAAAACCATATAACCCTATGAAATACTTGATATAATTAAAAAAAAAAAATACCAGTCTAACGGTTAGACGGGATAGAAGTGAAACCTTCCGTAAGACAAACTGAGAGAGAATAAGACGAAAGCAGCATTAGGAGCGGGATAATTATAGGTTCATTATAATATTGCTCTAAAGTTCATATTTTATTTTCTTCATTTTATTATTATTCATCCTCAATGTTTTCAATTTCAACAAATGATACGAGTGGCTTATGATAGCTAAAATATGATACAAATGCTTTGGTTTCGATGTTGTCAACATATCTTTGAAATACCGCGTCAAATGTTGTTTTTGATCGTGTTGTCGATTCAGTGCGATTGTTACACATTTTTAAAGTGAATGTTGTATTGAGAAAGTCAATTGAAGGAACCGCTGTGTCCAATGCAAAATTTACGTTAAAATCGCCACTTAAAATCATTGGAACTTTATCGTAATCTTTTCTAAGTATCCGCGATACTTCTGGTGTATACTTTATTAAATTTTCGTGAATGAATTCCGTGATGCTATTTATTGATTTTTTTTCTGTCGATATTCACGACACTTTTCTGCATTATTTTTCGGCATAATTGCGGTAAATATTTAAAAATTAAAATATTTACGAATATAAAAATACACACGCGGTTGCTATTATGAGCGTCCACAGCAAAACCGGCGTGACCGAAACTCTAACACAATTACACATATGCACTCGTATTTGTTTGAAAATCGACTTTTTTTTTTGGTTCTCCGTCACCTTTGGAAAATGTGTAAACAGTAAGCAAACTTTATTCAAATATTTTCCCTCATTTTTGCATCAGTAAAATTAAACAAACGCCGTAGCCGAATGGGTTGGTGCGTGACTACTATTCAGAATTCACAGAGAGAACGTCAGTTCGAATCTCGGTGAAAACACCAAAATTAAGGAAAACTATTTTTCTAATAGCGCTCACCCCTCAGCAGGCATTGGCAAAACACCGAGTGTATTTCTGCCATGAAAAAAGCTCCTCATAAACATATCATAAAATAAAATAAAATAACTGTATAAAAAAATTTTTTTCTTGTGATTCGAACCAAGGATTTTGGATCGGAAGCTCACATTGCTAGTCGCTCGGCTACCACGCCATGCTGTCGGCGCTGGCCTAAAAGTTATTTAGTTCGTCGCTACGTTCATATCAACATATAATATAACGCTTCGTAACTAAATAACTTTTAGGCCAGCGCCGACAGTATGGCGCGGTAGCCGAGCGATTAACAATGTGAGCTTCCGATCCAAAATCCTTGGTTCGAATCACAAGAAAAAATAAAATTTATTTAATTCGTCGCTACGTTTATATCAACATATAATATAACGCTTCGTAGCCAAGAGGGTCGCTTTTTCGTTTCACTTTTCCTCAAATCACTCCCAACGATTCTAAAGAAGTTTTCACTTCAAAAATTTGCAAAATCTAATCAAATATTCAACTTTTTAACCAAAATTTTTAGAATTTTTCTGGGTATGCAGTTTTATAGTCCACTGAATTTAATGAAATGTTGCGCCTTTTTTTCCACACGAAATAATGCGGCAATTTTTTTATATGAAAGAAAAAACCTAGCACCACAAAACAAGAAAACCAAAAAATGGTCAAAAATCAATAATATTGCTTTAGGGAAAAAGAAATCTATTATTTTCTCGGTGGATGGCTGCAGTGATCGATATCTGACAAAGTATCGATCAAGATGACATTTCACACTAAAAACCAACAGAAGTCAACAAAGAGAAAAATAAAAAAAATACAGTTTTTCTTTGATAGAGGCAAAAATGCTAACCAGGCCGCTGAAATTGTGAATGGTATTTATGGCGCCGATACTTTAAAAGCTAATTACGTGCAATTTTGGTTTCGCCGATTCCGTTCAGGCATTTATGATGTTACAATATATCTTAATGTTAAAAATATCGAAAATGTCGATAAAATCAGAGAAATAATCGCAGTCGACCGGTATGTTAGTATGTTAGTAGCACCGCCAGGAGATAAAAATCGACCTTCAAGATCGAACAGTTTTAGAACATTTGCGCAAAAATTGTACGTAAAAACAATGCAATTCTTTTTCCCAAACCATTATTTTGTAGCCACATGAAACTTGCACTTTGTTGCATTAAATTGAATTCGCTATACAACTAGATACCATAAAGTTTCTAAAGATTCGGAAAAAAGTTGAAAATTTTGATGATCATTTTTTTAGATTTGTTATATTTTCGTGATTTTTCTACAAACTTTGGTGCTTTGGTTTATATGGTTTTTGTTGTAAGATGCACTATGCTTTTATAAAAACATAGAAAAATTTAATTTAAAAAAACTCAAAAATGGCCAACATTGGCAATTCGTTCCTACTATTTTGAATACAGGTGCAAGTTAGGTTAGGTATCATAGTACTGGCTGATCTGTAAAAAGAGCTCACTCAGACCTCTAGGATCCATTATGTTGCCATTGCTATGCATTGAGAGTAGAAGATATTACAATATTTTATGTAATTCTTAATGCACGTCTTAGCGAGTTTTAACAAGGCGTGTCGTCAGCAATATCCTTCAAGGATGAAAAATATGTTGACCCTAATCACATTTGTCGAGTCCTACAGAGGGCAGGGGACAATGGGAAAGTACGTGTTCCAAAGTACCCCCAGCATTCGCTTCCTTGCATGTCTTACACACATCGCTCTGAACTAATCCAATTTTGGCTGCGTTATGTGGGGTGAGACAGTGTGCCGTCAGTACTCCAAGCAATTTTTGCCTAACACAGGTTTAAGTATTGATGGAAAGATAACAAAGAGTCTATTGACATAAATGACATAAACTGACCTGCCAGCCACATATATACTTAAATTTTATTATTTTACCGAAATCCATGCCTTTGAATTTGTTTTAAACTCGATGATCTAATTTCCTTCTCGTCTTTTTTTTTTAGTTGTATTTAATTTTTCTATTTTCTCTAAAACCTACATACTCGTATGAATATTTCCAAGTAGATAAGATAACATAAGTTACGAGTGTGATCCAAATCGGGCCATAAATGGGATTTTTCACTCAACAAAGCCACCTAAGAGCGCCGAGGAAACTCGTAAACTTGCCCAGGTGTACCAGTGTTCAAAATAATAGAAGCGTAATAAATTAACAAGTGTCGACTTTTTTTGTATTCATTTTTTTTTAATAATTTTATTAAAATCCATAACTTAGTACAGAATTTCGGGCACTTTAACATTTCAACTTTCAAGTCCGAGAAGAAAACAAATCAGCTACTGTAGCAAATTCCCCTTGTGCGAATTAGCCTTTTGCAATACGTTTTGCACTTGCGTATGTGTACTATACTGCTCCTCACCTTTTGAAAATACAATATAGCCGTTTCTCCTCATATTAAAGGGTGATCAATTTAGAGGTGTCGGATTTTAAATTGAAATAAAACAATGAAATTTCAAATTGATTGGGCAACCTTTATTATTTTTGTGTAGAACCATTCATGACGTTTATTTTTTAAAGATAATCCCTTTCAAATGTTGGCCTCAACTGCGCCGTAATGCGGCCATCCGTAAACATCAATTTTGAATGCCTCACTGGAGAACTGCGGTCGGTATCTCGCGAATAACTTCAAGTAATGTTGGCTTCCAATGCCCCAATCGAAGCTGGTTTATCCACAAGGCATTTCGATTTTACATACAAAAGCCCAAAGGTGTGACACCACACGAACTTGATGGCCAAACCGCGGGTTCGTGACGAGAGATAAATTTCTCACCGAAACGACGACGCAGTAAATCCATGGTTTCACGGGTTGTATGGCAAGTGTTGGAACCAAATGTTGTGGAGAACACGGGCTCCAATTTCTGGCATCAACAAGCCGTTTATCATGGCGTTATCGTTCGTGATGCGTTCCTATTAGAAAAAGTACCTCCAATCCGATCACGCTTTTGTACTCCCACAGAGGCGGCAAGATAATTATCATTTTACTGGTTGAGTTTCCATGCTTGCTGAAATTTAATAAGTTTCTAATAAATCGTCAACAAAAAGAAGCGAGAAATGTGCTCCTAGGCAGTAAAAGTGAAGCCGAGTGGCGAAATTCGCTGATACCCATAGCGATTGCTGATCTTAAACGGGTTTGAGTAATATTTCTCAATGGTCGCATGTTTTCTGAGCCTTTCTATGCCTTAAAATGGCTCGATCAGCCTCAAAGTGTTAGCGGTAGGCTAAATTTTTTCAAACTAAAACCCTGTCGTCCGAATGGATACAAACGCTCCGGCTCTGAAAGTATTCGATGCGGTACCAGCTGGTGGTAGCAGAGGAAGAGGAAAGCCTCCTCTGCGTTGGAAAGATCAGGTGGAGAAGGACTTGGCTTCACTTGGTATGTCCAATTGCCGCCGGTTAGCACGAGAAAAAAACGATTGGCGCGCTTTGTTAAACTCGGCCAAAGTCGCGTAAGCGGTTATCGCGTCAATTAAGAAGAAGAGAAAACCCTTTCCTTCCGAGCCTGGCTTGAAAGTAGCCAGTCACGATTATTATATTGAAAATTGAGCAATGCTCGTAAGTCCGTCTATATAAAAGTGCATACATACATACGTGCATGCCTACATACATGCAAGCACTTATATGTACATAACTACATGTAAAAACCCACCTTTCATTTGAGTAATATGAACTCCATAAGGCATTCTCGCGCCCCCCATCAAAACAATCCCATTTTACAAATAGCACAAATCAAAAACCAATTACAATCGCAACGAAGCACGACCAAAAGCCAACACTGATTAGTGCCACAGCGAACAGCTGTAGATTGCGCGACACGCCGTATCCCAGTTACTCAGTCGCTTTCACACCTCATTGACTGTGAGGAATTCTTTGTAAATAGTTTTGAACTAGAAATTCCTTTATAATTACATATGAAATGCGGCAGAAGTCTCGTGAAATGTGTTATCAAATTGATTAAATATAAAAAGCATCGATTGTCTGTCAGAAATAAGGCATTCGAGTATAGTATCAAAATGATTTTTCCCAAGCGTCGATTTACACGAAAAATGAGTGGAGAAAATCCCATTTCTATAATCGCACAATAATTTCACTTTCAACAAATTGCTGTGAATTTGCGAAAAATGAGAAAAAAAAGATTAAACATACTGAAAAAACCAAAAAAAAAAACGTAACTCAAACATAATCAATAACAACAAATTAGCGGCGAGTAAAAAGTGCATTGTTCGTGCCGGTTCACCAGCTTGTAGATAAACAGATGCACTTGTGCGGATGTGTGTATGTATGTATGTATGTATGAATGTGTTAATATTGTTGAAGGCGTAAACAACAAGCCCACTGTTTACTATATGCAATCAAATACACGCCAGATCACGCTACGAGGGCTGGTAATTAAGTTTTGAGATGGAAAAAAAATAGATAAGTAAAAATTATACTTAATTTTTATATAATTTTTATAATCACAAATGGCTTTATCTTTATTTATTTATAATATTAAATTTTTGTTTTTTTTTCAAAATATTATCAAGGAAGTTAAGTACACTCTCATATGCGCTTGAACCAATTTTTCAAACCTTCGAACTAAGGCTTTTTGTCAGCGTTTGCTGAATTACGGCAGCAGCGGCGCCTAATACGAAAAAATTTTTTCCACAGTCGAATGTTAAAGCAATTTGTGATTTATGGGCGAGGAACTTATTTCTCAAGCAAGGCATGCCCCAAGCTCACACACATAAAAATTTGGCAACATTAGTTCACGCTTAACAACCGGCTATGCATGGGCTTCAAAATATGTATTCTACTTAGTCCTACCATAAATTCTGTGACAAATTTTAGAACAATTTCGCAGAAAAAAGGGCCCTTATTTTTGCTTTTGTTCATCTGCATTGTCTACTAATAAATTATACGCAGTTTCGTGACAAATTTCGCTGCTGAGAAAGTTTTTAATAAACAAGACGACAAAATCTATGCTGCTTTAGTAAATCTTGCATGTTTTCACAAAGCGTATTGGGAAATTTTCCTCTCACTACAATCGCAACAGCATTCGCATAGGCTACGATGTGCTACCCTCTCTCATCTAGGCTCTTTAGCAAGAAGTTTATTGCCAGAATCCAGAAGAGAGGCGATAGCACTCCGCTTTGAGGTGTTATTCTACTGACTCTTTTCCTGATCTTCGAAGCTCCTAGGATTGCGCTCACAAATCGGCTAATGAGAATGTTTTTGGTGAACTCAATAGGAGCCTCAGGAATTCTAAAATCGATCAGTGCTTTTATTGTGGTGTCTGGTGACTTTTCAATTTCTGTAACAAGTGAATTAAGCTCTGTTTCTGTACAGTTTCCTTTACAGTACGCAGGGTGCAAGATTTGTCATATTCATACTTTTTTCTCCCAAATCACAAAACTTAAGTAGCAACCTTCGTATTATAAATGCACGGAAAGTTTGTACGGAAATTGGCGATAACATTTCGTGGGGGGTGTTGAATATCTGTTCGATGTGTAGACATACATACACACGTTCGCACATACATACATATATACAGCCACACAAACATACAGGCAACACTTCAGATTAACAACAAATTGAATCATTATCAACTATGCAATCTGATCGATGCACCGATAAGCGCGCGTACACGCGATTGTTCGACGCCGATAGCGAAAGCACAAGTCATGCGTTATATCGACGTTTTGAATTTTTGCGAATTCTAATGCGAATTCTCGCTACACTTGCGCCACAATTTGGTTTTCCCCATACTCTAAATATTCTAAGCATGAACACGTACGTACATCTAAGAGCAACATGAATCGTCGGCATTGGCAGCGACTGCTATACGGGCGGCAGCTAAGTTGACGCCGGCAGAAACGCCAGCAGCAACAGTTGCTATCATATATGTATGCACATACACACACACCCACACTTATATTTATTCAGCTGCTCACCGACACTATATCTGCGACTGCGGGAGCACTGGTAGGCGCTGAGCTATTGAGTTATGCTCCAAAATTTAGGAACAGTAAACAAGTTTTTTGTTGTAATTCACTGAATTTGAGATCATATTTGAAATCACAAATTGCTTTTATTTGAACCTATTTTTACTAATTACAACTCGACATTTCAATTTCTGATCAGAAAAAAATCAGATATCAGATTAGCATAGATTTTTTAGATTCATTAATCTGTACCCACGAGCCTTAGATGTAATCCATTTTTAATCGGTTTCTTCTTGCCCACAAAATAAATTCGTCGCTTATGCAGTCTTTGCAATAAAGGACAATTAGAAAAGAAACTGGAATCCAGTTGAGATTAATAAATTTCTCCATACTACTATAAAAAGTAATTAGTTCTACATTAATTTTTATAGATCTTCACGCAGGGTGACAAAAATGCTTTGACTGAACCCTCCGCGAGGGTGCCGGCTTGGGCGATGGACCTCGGCATCTTTGCATTTCCCACCCACGTCTTACTTCTAATAATCGAATTATCGAAATTTGATATTGGAATAGGGAACGGGGATGCGAGGAGGAAGGCAGTAATACGCCTTGCTTAGGCTATTTACAAGGTATGTACAGTGACCGACAAAAGTCTACATACACCCCCCATTTCCACTGGAATGAAAGTTCAAAACCTTTACTAAAAAATGTGTATACACAGTTTTATTTGAAAGCTTTTTCTAATCATTATAAACTTAAAAAAATCCATACATTAACATAAAATAGCAAAGCTATGGCAAAAAAAACCTAAACCCAACGTTGACAAAAGTCTGCATACAGTACACAAATATCTTACTAAAGTAGGGAAAACTTCACTTAACTCTAAGTAATATTGCTTCTTAGTATTTAGTTGGTCCACCATTAGCATCAATTACAGCTTGAAGTCGTCGTGGCATCGAGGTGCCTAAATTTGTTAACTCTTCAGAAGTTATATTGTTCCAAGCTTCTATTAGACGTTCGATCTAAAATTTCCCAGACATGTTCAATGATATTTAACTCTGGGCTTTGCGGTGGTGTATTTAATTGCTTTGGAGCATGATAAAGCAGCCAATGTGTGCTGTGTGCTTTGGATCGTTATCCTGTTGAAATACCCAACCTGGACCAAGCTCCAAATCATCCACCGAAGATTTCAGATTGATTTCCAATAGTGATTTATATTTATAACGATCCATATTACCTTCAATAAACACTAACTAATCTTCCAACTCCAAATGCAGCAACAGCTCCCCAAACCATTACATTGCCACCACCATGCTTCACTGTTGATACCAAATTCTTCGGACTCAGTGCAGTATTTTTTTCCTCCACACTTTTGCTCTTCCATAGCTACCGAATATATTAAACTTCGACTCATCTGTAAACAAAACTTTTAGCCAAAAATCCATCGCCTTTTCCCAGTGTGCTTTGGCAAACTCCAGGCGAAGTTTAGGGGTTTTCAGAAATAAGAGGCTTTTTTCGTGGTGTTCTACTATGAAAGCCGTTTTTGTTCAGAGCTCTTTGAATTGTTCTTGGATGAACACACTTGTTGGATGAGCTTGCTATATCCTCGCCCAATTTCGGAGCAGAAACTTTTGGATTTTTGTCCACTACCTTTAGAATCAAGCTGACGTCTCTGCGAAATAGTTTGCTCGGGCGGCCACTGCGCGGCTTATTTTCGGTGGAAACACTATTTTTAAAGTTTTTTACAATGGTCTGGACTGTTGCGCGACTTAAGTTTAAGATTTTTGAAATTTCGCCATACGATTGTTTTTCTTTCCTGCGCTGAATAACTAAATTTCTAGCGTCAACTGATATTTATTTTCGAGGAGCCATTGTAGATGCTTAAGTATTCAAATTGCAACTAAAATCAATATTAGCAAAGCAACAAACATAAGAAAAGGAAAGAAATAGATAAACGGTATTTTACCGTTATCACAACATAGGATATCAGAGTACAAGCTAGGAAACCGGTTTTGTATGTCCACTTTTGTGAACGCTGTTTTTGCGTTTTTTAGCATAACTGTGCTGTTTTATGTGAAAGAATGGATCTGTTTTAGTTAAGTCGATTAGAAAAATATTCCAACAAATGACGGTGGGTGTAATACCTGCTACTATCGGCGGGCGCGGTGGGGAACTTGATTATTCTTTGCGTGTCGTCAGTGGTCACATCATTGATGCGATAGTTACAGGCCCCAGCAATCGAAATGCTTTGCAAAACAATGTGATTGATCAGCCTCAAAGGGTGCCGCAATCTAATCAGTCTCGGATCTCGAAAGCGTTAGCAGCGTGGCAACCGTAAACATCGCCACGGAAGAGAAGCTGCAGACCTCACCGAAAGCTTCAACGACTGGTGCCGTTTGCGAGAGCAGGAAAGGAGCGAGAAAGAAGGCGAATAAGTAGGAACAGAAAGCCCTTGCGCAAAACAAAGCGGTAGTCAAAATTCAAATGTGGCTCGCACCAAAAGCTTCCTCACGCATACGTAACAGGAGGATTTAAAATGGGTCGACAACACAATTACGATAGAACGAAAGCACTTTTCAAAAGACGAAGGGTTTGCGACAACGAAACCTGCCTTCACCAATAAAATTGAGGAGAACGTGGCGAGCAAGTTGAAGAAGGCGAAAAGTCAAAGATCTGGCGAAGAACAAAAACCGGTGGCTAAGCGTCGTCGTACGAATGCGGCTCCTGCAAATCTTGCTGACCTGCCGAACAGTGCCAAGATTGCATATAGCCAAGGTCAGTGATGTAGTCAGCAGATCGTAGCACTGGTTGACCGAAGTCATCCGAATGGACACATGACGACAGATCAATGAAAGCAGGTAGATGAAAAACTGCTACAAGGTATCGTAGCACGGATCGTAAACGAGCCGGAAAAACCCTTGCCTTCATTCGAAGGAGCAGAGTTCGGGCATTTGACTTGGGCATGCAATCATTTTCAGACCAGGATTGTGGATGTTATTGCAACTAATGGAAATTTTGCTGAATGAGTTTATAGATACCGCACGGAGCTGTACGTGGAAATGAAAAGGAATGTCATGATTAAATTTAACAAAAGTGGTTGTAGGTAAAATAAGTAGATTAAAAGCTAGATGAGTAAAGTTCACTTTATTCGTTAGATGAGTAAAAAACTCTAAGTACAATCAGGAATGATAGAATACAGGGTTACGCTATACCAGGCCATAAAGTCAATACAGAGACACAACAAATGAAAAGCAAAGGCAGCATGAGTGAAAGCAAGTGGAAAGCAAGGAGCGAACTACCTTTTGAGGGTTCATTATCATTGCTGCTTTCACACTTTAATACGCGGCATTCCATTTTTATCATTTTGTTTAATTTAAAAATCAAAATTTTTAGTGACCGTCAATGTTTATTTTATGTGCAGACGTCACTCAAAACGGCCGCTTCTCTAAAATTCGCGGATGGCGCCACCTTCGCATTCTCGACAACGTGGTGCACAATAGGTAGCTCAATATTAAGGGCAAGCAGCGTCGAATCATGGCATTTCTAAGTGGTAACACAACAACCAAACATATGTACAGTTGCGAACACAAAAATAGCAGCACGAAAAATTTTTTAGATTTTTAAAAAAAAATTTTTTTTAGAAAGTTTTAATTATTATTTTGAAATAAAGGATGGTTAAATTTCAAGGGCCGATGTTGAATGTGAACCACACCTAAACGTCAACGACAACATTGGAATTCTTTCTTTGGGGTTATTTGAAAGAAAAGGTGTACGTCGATGAGCCAGCAACAATTCAACAGCGAAAGGATGAGATAATTCGGCACATTAACGGCATAGAACCTCAATTATGCCTCAGCGTCATCGAAAATTTGGACCATCGGATGGAGGTGTGTTGCCAAGGCCGCGGCGGCCATTTGGCCGATATTTTGTTTTATGCGTAATTGAGCTATACCAATATTATCATAATAAAGGGAAATGATAATAATTTCTTAAAAAATTTGTAGTTTATTCAAAATCAACACCGGCCCTTGCAACTTAGCCACCCTTTACATATTTGTTATCAAAACTTAAAAATGCCGTGATGCTAACCTGTTTGCGCTTAATTGTGAATAATAAAAAAAAATTACTCTTTAAAAAAAAGCACTAAGTTTCCCCGATTTCGGTCAGTAATGTAGGTAAATCTTTATGTGGGGTAGTGACGCAAGCAAATGCCAACATCACAACAGGATGTCTTGACTATTCTTTCGGTAGTCAGTTTGACGTATGACTGATTTTTACGTAGTCTAACTAGCGTAGCTAACAAGTACATTTATTTATACAATAAATACATACAGACAGACAGACAGACAGAGGAAGAAGCCGAAAGAATTTCTGAACTTCAGATGGTATATTGATATTTGTACATACTGGCGTATAGCAAGTACATACATACATAAATACACACATACATCAATACAAGTAATGACGGTAATAACAAAAGTGATTATTTTATGTATCTGTAACCTTTCTGGCTTTCTTAACACCTTCACGGCTCACTGGTTGGCCAACCAGTCACCTGCTGGAGAGACGGGCACGCACTGGCTCTCTAGCCATGACTTTCAAGTACAAATTCAGCTATGACGCACTTGTCACCCACTTTGTTAGTACTTAGATAGATAATCGGGTAAACATAATGAACATAATGAAGTCTCATTCCAACGCACATACATACATACACATGTACATACATACAAATATGTAACAACTTGTGCATACATCCATTTATGTGTTTAACGGCATGTCATAAAAGCTATTCCAGACTATTTTTCATGCGAAGCTCAGGAACTCAAGAAACGTCACTACGTAGTTTTGCAATACTATCGTGACATCAATGTTAAAATAAAATTATGCTACCGTAATGTTATGCGTCATATTGGCTTTCCTGCCAACGGAACGGAGTGTGACTAAGAACAATTTAGGGCTAAGGTTTGCAACAGTTTCCGTTTAAGTTTAACTCTAAAATTATGAGACACGACAACTGCATAGTAACATAAATAAATTTGCTCTTTTATCAATGACAACCTGTTTAGTAGAGTAGCACCTCTTTTTGTTTTTTAAATGGGCTGTAGCCACTTTAGCAGCAAATAAAGTCCTTCATCCAATAAACAGCCTACTAGAACAGAAAAAAATGTGCATAAGGGGTTAGGGGTAGTCAGAATTTTCAAAAAATCGGATTTTTTTTTGCATTTTCTTAAAGTATAATATCTTGTGTAAAAATTTGAAGTGAATCGGACAAATATTTTTCGAGTTATTCAGCAATTAACAAAGGGCGCTCGGGCGCTCCGGAGCGTTGAGAGCAAGTAGATAGGAGCAGCTTAACTTTAAATGCGTTTTTTCTCAAAACTATGTTTTTTGAATTGATGATCACTAAAACTTAAAAACCGCTTGGTAGATTTCAATAAAATGTATACTGCTTTTGGAAAACATAAAAAAATCGTGCCTGATAGAAGGATTTCTTTTTCAAAAATTTCGATTTTTTTTGTCGGTTTTGTTGAAATGCTACTTTATAAAAGCAACCCTAGCAATGCATATGTTCATGTTCGAATTGTCGAACATAAGTATTAATAAGATAGCACATGAATTTAAACTGTTTTTCGGATGTAACCACCACTAGCGTTCTGTAAATAAAAACAACAGGTTTTTTCTCGAAAATCTGAAAAAAAGTTCGATCAGGCACAAGATTATCTATTAACAAAACTAATTTCTCTTGTCCGATTGATTTTAGATGATTCTCCAAAGACTTGTGATGATCACCGCAAAGGACTTCTGGAGAAACGAGCGCCACACAAGCGCCACAATTATTATTTTTTTCTTTTTTGAAATTTTTTTTTTTTGAAATGCTAAAGTCAAGTCGAAAGCATGATTTATTTATGCTATGTTTTTATTTTTATAAAATAAAACAATTGACTAGCACAAAAAAATATTGAAAATAATCATTTTTTCGACTATTGCAGAAGCTGCAAGAATGAAGAGGAGAAGAAGTCTGTCAGACATTTATTTATTTATTTGCTGATTTATTTATTAATCAAACACACAACCAGAAGTTCTTTTACAGGGTTTGGAATAATTCTAAGTCACTGTTCAGCGTGGCATGCCACTCTGTGCAAATACTTTGGCTCATCGTTCTTGAATGGTACTGATGACTGTAGGGTTTGGGTGTCAGCCAAATCAATGGGTTTGTACTTAAAACAAAATGACTTAACGAGGAGTAGCAGGCAAACTGCTACTGTGACCGGGAACGGTCTAAGTGAGTAGAAGTACAACCAAACCAAGCTATACAAAATACAAAGATCAGCATATATCCTAACCACAGAAGAGCTTAGCACCACTCCTACTGAAATGCTTAACGTGCTAACACATCTGCTATCATTAGGCTTACACATAAAAACAATGACAACATGCAGCGCGGTGTGGTTCAGAGACATAGGAAGCTGGACAACAGGAGATTCTCCTACAGGAACACTAACTGCTCAAAAACAAAGTAGACTTCACAATCGCCGAGATATTGAACACTCGGTGGACATGTTTAACTCAATCCTCATATCTGCTGCGCTCCACTCCACATCGAGCACAAGTTTCACTCGATAGAAAACCCATAATATAACAAATAGTGGAATCGAAAGCCTCATTATGGAAAAGCGCAGGTACAGAAGAGAATGGATAGAGTATAGATCCCCTGCAACTAAGGTGCGCTTCGAAAGTGCCGAAAAAGTTTTAAGAAAAGCGCTTAAACTCGGAAAAGAGTATAATAACAGACGTTTAATACAAAACCTATCGCCAACGGGAGCTAAGCTGTCCTTATGGAAGGAACATAAATTGAGACCAGCAACTGAATCTGAGATACCAATTCGTGACGATCAAGGCGCCTGGGATCGGACAGTTGCAGAAATAGCCAATGTGTTTGCTGAGCATTTGAGGATGGTGTTTCTACCCAACCTACCAACTAATGATTTTGAATTCAATGATTTGAACTCAAACCGATTTGGCGTATTTTGGAAGTGAGTCTCTACCACCACTTGAATATAGTAACAGTGCGTTAAAAATTTCTCGGCATGAGCTAAAGTCAATAATTGAGAACGAGATGAATCCTAAAAAACACCTGGGTATGATCAAATAACTCCTAAAATGATAGTAAGACTCCAAACTGCGCTGTTAGATTTCTCACTGTGATTTTTAACGCAATTCTTGGCCGCAAGTTGGCCACTTTCCTTCTCAATAGAAAAAATCGACCATTTCAATGATCCCGAAGCCTGAAAAAAATAATGCCAATGCAGCTTCATACAGACCTTAAGTCTGCTGCCATCTCTCTCCAAATTATTTGAAAAGTTGCTAAAACGAAAACTGATGCCACATCTGCAGCAGAACAACATTGTTCCAGTTCATCAGTTCGGTTTTCGTGAAAAACACGGCAGGATTGAGCAAGTCAATCGTGTCAGCTCCGAAATAAGGAATGCTTTTGAATGACGGGAATATTGCTCAGCCATATTTCTTGATGTAGCTCAAGCGTTCGACAGAGTATGGCCCGTGGGGTATGTCTACAAAATCCAACGCACACTGCCACAAAGCTCACTCAAAATATTAGAATCTTATCTTACAAATCGGGTATTTATGGTAAGATATATAAGAAGAATTTTTTACTTCACCTAATATAATTGGACAACTGAAACACATAAATAATAAAATAATAATATTATAAATAAAATAATAAAAAAAATAATAAATAATTGGCACGCAAACTTCTGTTAGGTGTTTGACCGAGCTCCTCCTCCTATTTGTGGCACGCGTTTTGATGGTGACGCCCGTCTTGTTCCCCAAAGGGAGATACCTACAGTTTTAAACTGACTCCGAACGGCGGATATTTTTTATGAGGAGCTTTTTCATGGCAGAAATGCTCGCGGAGGCTTGCCGTCGCCTGCCGAGGGGCGACCATTATTAAAACAAAATTTTTCTATTATTTGATGTTCATGCACGGAGATTCGAACCCACGTCCTTTCGAAGGGAAGCCATTCGGCTACGGCCGCCGGACCAACTAATTGCACTGTAATTGAAAAGTTTTAGACTCAATTTACACTTTTCGAATTGCACACCTCATTTTAATATAGCCAGCGAAGCCAATATGCAAAATTGTAGAATATTGCTCTTATTGGAAAACCCTTTATTCAACGAAAAATTTTAGAGCTCATCGCCAGCTTGTCCACTCTTTTCATCATATTTTGTTGTTTATATAAATATTATATTTTTTTAAAATGGTGCTTTTATAAAGGAAGTTCTTAGCGCGACTGCAACTCAATTTAAAAAAAATCGGCGGTCGACCTCACATTAATTCAAGCAACATATGTACATACGCATATTTGTTTGTATGCTGGTCTGAATTTCTTTTACAAATCGGCTATTCATTTACAAATCCAAGTGTACTCACTTATGAACGAAAAATGCTTGCCTGTGGCAAAAGTCACACGTTTGCCGTTCGTGTGCCTCCATCTGTTGTGTTTCGTCGTCTTGTAAAATTGTTTCTATTTCCAGTTGCGGCGTCAAAAAGTTTTCTCTTCCTTCTGTTTTTTTTTTTTGACTGTATTGTGCGTGTTGGTGTGCTGATATTTTTTTTTAAATTTTTGTGATTTCTCAAATTAAAAATATTTATTCGAATTTTTTTTATTTAAATTTTGTCGTAATTTCGCGTTTGATACCCAGACCGTGTGACAGAGCGGCCGATCTGCTGCCAGCCGAAGCTCCTGAGTACAGAGTTCACTTGTAATTTAACACGTTTTTGCATGCAATATTAATTGCAATGATATTGTGAGAGCCTTGTCGAAATGAGAATTTGGATTTAATTTTTTTATTATTTGTTTTTGTTTATACACATATTTTTATTTGTCTCATTTATTTTGCTACCGTCTTTTTCTTTTGCTTTTTTACTCGCTACTCGCTTCTCTTCTATTTGATTGCTTTTTTCCTATTCTATATTTAGCACTTTCGCGACAAGCCCGCCGCTTGTTTGTCAACAGTAAATATTTCCTTTCGTTTTGCATTTATTGCTATTGTAAATGCACACAAATAGTATTTGAAAGAGATAATATTATTATTGTTGTTAATTGGTTCGGCAGCGCGTTTGAAATATAGAAACAACAAACACAAGTGTACATATTTTGTTTGATCGGTGGGAGGGCTTCTGTGACTGTAGTTACTGTGTAGTTACATGATTTCGAGTGTTTTAAGTGATTTTTTTTCTGACCTATTTTTTGCAAGTGCGTTTGCTTCGGGAATGGTTTTTGTTTAAGCGAAAAAATGCTCTCTGTCGATATTAAATTAATATCTCTTTTTTATAAAATTTATTTAAATATTTTGCAATAATTAAAAACATAAATAAAACTTATACAAATGGCAAACGATTTACACTATAATTAGAAACTGGAAACAGGAAATAACAATAACAATAAGCACATAACCAAAATTCCGCTGAGAGAAACCACAAATCAAGCGACTGAGAAGGAATTGTTCGAAGTTTTAAATGGAAAGTGAATTGTAACAGATTATGAATAATGAGAGGATTTTGGCCAGTTAGTTAGCTCAGTTAGTCTGGACTTAATTTACGTAACATGATTTAATATTTTGCCTTACCTCTTGAAATTGAAATTGAAATTTGATAAGTTGAGCCAAGAAGCACCGAGAGATTTGGTAACTCCCAAAACACTCAGCCTAAAAATTCCATTGCATTTAAAGCTCAGTGAAAGGGTAGACAATCAAGGATAAAAGGAGAGAGGTAAAAGAAGGAAAAAGATAGGATAGTATAGAGACATAGAGGTAGCTAGACCTGTGAGAATTTCCCAGATTCTTTGGTAAATCTGAAAATATGCTTCAGCTTGAGAGAACGAATTTTACTCGTTCTCATGTCATCGGAACCTAAAATACGCAGCCTTGCTCTAACAATGGCAAGACACTCACAGAGAAAATGAACAGTGCTATTCGCATTCCCTAAGCAAGACAGGCAAAACGGGTCCTCAATGATTCCAATGGTGGTCTTGCAATAATATCCACCATTATCTAAGCGTCTTTTCTTCCAAGTTTTAGAAGATAGTCCGACAGTTTTCTGTTCGAGCTTGTCACAAAACACTTTGCAGTTCTGCAGCGTTCTAGACCGGACCATCGCTCTTTATGTAAATTGCATATATAATCGCTGATCCAATTCATGACTCCTGCGGAACTGATTCCGATTATTGACTTTGGCCCTTGTGGGGGCACCGCTGATCCGCGGTTGGCCAATTCGTCGGCAATTTCGTTTCCTTGAACGCCGGAGTGTCCCGGAACCCATATAAGTACAAGCCTGTTTTGTCTTGCGACAGAATTAAGCTTCTTCTTACATTCTTGAACAATCTTTGAGGTTTGCTTTGCGTTCTCCAGAGCCTTTAGTGCAGCCTGACTGTCAGTAAAGACCCCAATCTGTTTCCCGCTATATCTCATCTCAATTAACCATTTTGCTACTTTCAGAATGGCAAAAATTTCAGTTGGGAAAACAGTTGCCATTCCTACCATAGCGTAATGATACTTATTATTATCGTTTAAGTAACATCCGGCTCCAGAATCTATTTCATTTGATACGAAATTTCCTTCCAAATAAAACTATGGGTGAGGTAACTATGGATAACTAAGGTCGTCCTTAGGTGCCAAAACAGTGGATACTACTCACACAGCATCTTAAAGATTTCTCTGTGTCACGAAGTTCCGTCTTCGAGCCAGAAACACATGGCTTTTATTCATGTTTATTTATTTATTTCATTCCGAGCAGGAATGTGCAAAAGATTAAGTAAGTTGAGAGGAATCGTTGCACATTTTTTAAGTTAAGTTAAGTTAAGTTAAGTTAAGTTAAGTTAAGTTAAGTTAAGTTAAGTCAAGTCAAGTCAAGTCAAGTCAAGTCAGTCAGTCAAGTCAAGTCAAGTCAAGTCAAGTCAAGTCAAGTCAAGTCAAGTCAAGTCAAGTCAAGTCAAGTCAGTCAAGTCGCTGTCAAGTCAGTCAAGTCAAGTCAAGTCAAGTCAAGTCTAGTCAAGTCAAGTCGCTGTCAAGTCAAGTCAAGTCAAGTCAAGTCAAGTCAAGTCAAGTCAAGTCAAGTCAAGTCAAGTCAAGTCTAGTCAAGTCAAGTCAAGTCAAGTCAAGTCAAGTCAAGTCAAGTCAAGTCAAGTCAAGTCAAGTCAAGTCAAGTCGCTGTCAAGTCAAGTCAAGTCAAGTCAAGTCAAGTCAAGTCAAGTCTAGTCAAGTCAAGTCAAGTCAAGTCGCTGTCAAGTCAAGTCAAGTCGCTGTCAAGTCAAGTCAAGTCGCAGTCAAGTCAAGTCAAGTCAAGTCAAGTCAAGTCAAGTCTAGTCAAGTCAAGTCAAGTCAAGTCAAGTCAAGTCAAGTCAAGTCAAGTCAAGTCAAGTCAAGTCAAGTCAAGTCAAGTCAAGTCAAGTCAAGTCAAGTCAAGTCAAGTCAAGTCAAGTCAAGTCAAGTCAAGTTAAGTTAAGTTGAGTATAGACTAACTGAGTTTTTAATCAGCCAACATTTATTTAACCCTTAAATGCACTTTGATGCACCTATATTTGTATGAACCCCTTCTGCATGCATGGATTTTCTTAAACATTATTGGAATATAATTTTAAGTCATGCACTCCTCTTTTTGAAATGGAATTTCTAATTTCCAGAATTACTATATTCGACTTTATGAAGAAGTGTGTGTACAGAGACTTAAAGAATTTAGAAAAATTTGCTGAAAACAAACAACGAGTCGAAATCAAATTAAAGTTTTTTTTTTTACTTTCATGCGGCTAAATGTCTGTGTGATGTTAATTTGTTTTCATTTAAAAAAGTTTTTTTATTTTATTTTATTTTTTGCAAATTATTTGCACTCAATGATTTTCAAAAAAATACAGTCCAATTATTTTACCGCCTGACAATGCAGATCAAACCGTCGGTTTGGGACTAAGAAGTAGCTTTTGATATTTTAATAGTGGGCTCTGTCCTTTAGGGCTCTGTCTAATAAGGGAAATTTTGCTTATTTGCACTTGCATTTAAATGTAAATGGCCTTCATGTCAACCTTACGAAAATGCTCCAAAATTTTTACCCAAATTGTAATTATTATTGCATCCATCATAGTTTTTGGAAGTCCAAGGGTAGCCGCTCTGTTGTGCACGGACTGGTGCGTACAATCGTGCAAACTTTTAGCGACAAGTTAAATATTTTCATTTCTTCTTGATATCCGGCTGGGACACGGCCGTGCCTATTGGCCACCGAACTTGTTGCCTATGAACGAGTCAAATCCCCACTTCGGGCATTACGAAAACGTCGAATATGGTATTGTAACGTGAACAAAAACCACGATGAGCTGTGGCACACGAATCATTGGCTTGGAAATACGCTTCGGTTGCGAACACAAGTTTTTCATTTGTCCACTACGACATCGTGACTAATTAACCTGTAGGAATTATGGTGATCACACTCACCAACGTAAACGTACGCCCGTATCAGCTGACATGATGAAAGAATCATCTACGATACTACGGAATAATGGTGAGAATTCATTTGCATGCGGCTCTCATTAGTTTCATCGTGTCAGCGGTCCCCTCCTCGCCTAACGGTTAGGGAGAAACTTTAGATTTAAAACCTTACTCTGCCACCGGACACCCTGTATAAAGTCTTACTAACTATTCAAAGAATTTTAGCAAACAGTAAAGTTATTTTTTCAGTAACTAATAAAAATGTATTAACAATTTGCATTAGAAATACAATTTTTGTTGATTATTTAATATTCCTACTTGGGATAAATCGTTTAATGACCTTATAAATAAATCATCACTTCATATTTTATACAATACGGACAGACAAAATGTATGGAAAAGCAGAGAGAAATAATAAGAGCACTCGCGGACAATGACTTTCTTCAGCGCCTCGAGGCTGGTGAATCTTTTAGTTCGGATCTTGCCCTCCAAAACGGTCCATTGAGAATAATCCATTGGATACGCGTCTGGTGAATTTGAGAGCCATTGTGTGGACGTTAGGAAGTTCGGAACGTTGTTTTTTTAGCCATTATTGGTTCACTCGAGCTTTGTGAGACGGTGCCAAGTACTGTTGAAGCGTCCATGGCCTGCCACCGAAATGTTTGCCTGCCCATGACTTCAAAGTAAACTCCAGAATAGTTTCCCGATAATTTTCATTTACCTTGACGGCAGGCTCGCGCCCATCTGCGGTTATAGCAGCGCAAACTATTACCTGTGGTGGGTGCTGCCTCCTGATGGCCAATCGATGACTCAAATTCTCGTATTGAACAGTCGGTAAATAAACCCTATGGTAAACGCTATAGTAAACGAATTACTCAAATTGAAAAATTGTCTCGTCAGAATATACAATGTTTGGAAATTTACCGGCTTCGGTCAAGCGAAGCAACTCTTTCGCACTCTCAAGTCTGTTTTGGTGTGGGATCTCGCACCTTTTGGATCTGTCAAAGCGTGACTTTGAGATGATTTTTCAATATGCGATGGGTGCTATGGTTAGATATTTTCTTTAGTTTAGTTCTTTCGCCATTTGATGGGCACTTCGTCGGGGATTTCGCTCAAGTCTCTTCTTCTCTTTTTGAACCATTTCACGTGACGTTGCAGTCTTTTGATGACCACCTCCATGACGTTTCGCGATGCTAATCATTGTAACGGGTAATGAGGCGATAAACTAAACCTTTATTTACTTTAAGGTGCTCGAGCTCACGAACAATCGCTGGTTGTGATTTTCCAGCAAAATGTAATGCAATCGCTCTATTACGTATGAAATCCATTACTGATTTTGTTTTTTCGCGTTTACTCTCTGCAAAATTCTTTTGCGCTCTTGTAAACAATACTCTGGACAGTCATTTAGCCAACTAACAGACAGCTGATGCCCGTGCTGATGCCCGTCAATAGGAATTTCGCAGTCGATTTTTAAGCAACTTAACGATAAGTTAGAGACTTAAAACTTCACCATCGTTTGCTTCGCATATTTGCTGAGCGGGTTCATTCAGATTTATTATTCAAATTTATTCGAAAAAGTAGTAAAAAATTGAATTGATCGACCATGGTACTCGTGGACCATGTAATTCGTAGCCGTAGCGGGCATAAACCGGATATCATATTCAAAAAATGATTGCCCTGAAATTACCTACCAGATCATAATAAAAAAAATTCATTCCAAAAACATTTCTGTTTTGTGATTCAACATTAAGTTCTCAAGCTCTGAAAAAAATACCCCATACACATAATATTTTACGTCAAAAGTTTAATAGAGCTGACTAGTTACCAAAACCTAAAAAATAAATATTTAATGCAGGACTTACCAGTTTTCTTGAGGATTTATCGTAGCTGAAATTAGAGTAAAGAAATGGCATGAATTAATTATTGAAATAATTTTAAATAAAGATTTAGAAACTAAAATTTCACATTTGCATAAGAGTCTTAAATTGAAGATTCCTTTGTTTTTATACGATTATTATATTTTATTATTTGGTTGGGTGACTCGGTGAAAGCTCAGATCCATTGCGATGTCCTATTCCTACCTATTCCTAAATTTTCTTATTCGGGCAGTTTCTGTAATTCATTTCCTCTCATTGCAATTTTTTCCACCCGAGGCTCTACCGAATGATAGTCCCGCGCAAACCTTTCGACTGCGGCGCAGTCCGAACGTGGACAAAAATGTAAAAATCGAAAATTTTGGAACTTGGACTTTTTGTTATTATTTCAAAGCTAAAACTCCAATGAAAACAAGTTTCTCAACTATTTTGTGATGGAATAGAAAGCTGAACACGTGGCATATAAAAAATTTTTTTTTTTTTTAATACATTTTTGTTCTTAAAAGAATGTACCGCTGCACCTTTGTAAAGATAATTATGATGAACCCAAAAATATATGTATGCCTCATGAAACAACGATGGAAGGGAAAAAGGTAAAGGTATATTCAACAACAACAATCAATTTCAGCGATATTCTTGATCGTTTTTCCAATTTACCAAGGGCTTTGAGAGTTTTATCATATATTATGAGAATCTCTCAAAGAACCCATCCTAGCACAATGATTGCTTATCGCAAGGGGGCCGGCATGTTTAGACCGCACCCTAATATCTTATAAATGTTTAGCCACCCTAATGGTAACTGCGCCTACCGTTCCGACTGTTGCTAACCACCGTTTCCAGTCGCTGCGACGTGACCGCCGTTAACCCTGGCATTTTCCCCGTCGAACAGTTAAAACCTTTTCCGTGTTAAACGCTGTTCGGCGAGGTTACTTTCGCCTCAATTTTTATTTTAACTTTCACTGCGATTTGCTAAAGGAAAGGATCAGGACGTGTCAGCCAGAGGTAAATAAAATTACATAAATATTTCTTTTTTAGTAATAATAAATAAGTAACACCGAGTTGTTACTTATTGTACAATACACATTTTATATCGACATACATACGAGTATTAAGATATATACTGAAAATAAATGATAATAACTGACCACTGACGCGCTTTTGTACTTTTCTTATATTCCTCTAAAATATATCATCGGAGCGACCGTGGAGGCCCCACATTTTTAAACCGCTCATTGCGTTGCACTCCGATGATAACATGGTCCTTCGAGCCGGATATTTATGATTCCAATCAATCAGTAATTTTCCAGAGAGGCAAGCTAGTATAACCAGTACTAAGTACAAACCAGCACCAAGCACCAACCAGTATCAAGCACCAACCATCAGCAAGCACCAAGCACCAAGCACCAACCAGCACCAAGCATCAAACGAACAGGCATCTATAAAAAACGATCCGTTCCAGCTTACAAAAAACAAAAAAAAGGTACGTGGATCTATTGCACACATTTTTTATTTTTGTTTGATGAAAAATAAAAAAAAAATAAAGTTCTCCGTCCGTCCGCAAACAGACAATACAAATGATAAGTGCGGGAGGTATTTTCAAGCGTTGTTGGGAATTTTTCAATTTTTCTTATTCGGTTCATTTTGCTTGTACATTCCGCTGTGAAGTTGAGTACACAACTACACAAACAACGCCGCAGTAATCGATCCCAGCGCACTTTTTACTACGGTATATAAATACCACTGATTATTGTTTGGGTGGCGAAATTCATATACAGGGCCCGCCATCTATCGTTACGGATTGGAACTAGGTATTATTTGAAGAATGGTAACACTTAGCTTTCATCTGATTTGACAGACAATTAGTTTTATTCTTCCGCTGAACGAAAATGGTTGTGTATACGCTCAAAGAACGCTGGGAAATATTGCAACATTACTTTGAAAATCATGGTAATGTTGCAGAATGTGTACGAAAAATGGGCAAAAACGGCAATGGGAAGAAGAAAAGCACCGAATGAAGCGTATGTGCGTTACTTTGGGAAAAAAGTAAGTTAAACTGGGTTGCTTATTGACAAACCAACGCGTGACCGACCAAAAACCGTGCGTACACCCGAAAATATTGCTGCTGCGGCAGAGAGTGTTCGAGAATCACCAGGAACATCAGTTCACCGTCGTTCTCAACAATTGGACATTTCGGGGACATCATTGAGACGAAATTTGCGTAAAGACCTTGGTATGACGCCGTACAAAGTCCAATTAGTTCGGCAGCTGAAGCAAACCGACCACCCAATGCGTTTTCGCTTCGCTTCATGAGCTTGGGATCGACTTGAAGAAGATGAAGACTTTTACCGAAAAATCATCTTTTCGGATGAAGCTCATTTCCATATCGGCGGGTATGTTAACAAGCAAAATTGCCACATTTGGGGCTCAGAAAACCCGCACGCACTCGAAGAAAAGCCGATGCATTCACAACGAGTCACTGTTTGGTGCGGATTTTGGTCGAGAGGCATCATGTGTCCATTTTTCTTCGAAAATGAGCGAGGAGTGGCCGTAACCGTCAATGGAGAGCGTTACCGGGCCATGTTGAACGAATTTTTGTTCCGAAGAGGAGGATATTGGTGGCATTTGGTTCCAACAAGATGGCGCTACTTGCCACACAGCGAATGCTACGATCAATCTTTTGCGCACTGTCTTCGAAGATCGCATTATCAGCCGAAATTCTGATATCATTTGGGCGCCTCGGAGCTGCGATTTGGCGCCGTTGGATTATTATCTTTGGGGTGCCGTCAGAGACCAGCATACGCGATGTCATAGCTGAAATACAGCCGCATACAATCGAAAATGTATTGAAAAATTGAACCGATCGTATGGGATGGTGCATGGCTAGCCGAGGCAGCCATATGAATGAAGTTGTGTTCCATCATTAACCGGAAGGATTGTACTTCAAAATAAAAAAAAACAGTTTCGAAAAATACTGAGTAGTTTCTTTTTTATAGCATTTTTAATTCCGTAAAGGTATATGGCGGACCCTTTATATAGGTAAATATAAATATATTATCTTTTTTTGCTAATAAATATATATATAGATATATAATATATATTGTTAATTTAATCTCGATGGTGCATTTTGCGCTTGGGTCTCGTTGCAAATTCGTCGCCATTTCGCGAAGGAGCATTTTCTTAACACCGCGTAAGTTTCGTATCCCATACTTACAATATGGATACTTATATTCGTATAATCGACGCCGTGAAGGAGTTCGAGGCCGATTTTAATGGCACTCCGTCAAATGAACATTCAAAATTTTCACTACGGATCCAACAGGAGGAATTGAAAGCAATGTGGGAAAAGGTCAAAGCAGCTTACGACAACTTGCTTTCAACAGAAACTCTTTCTCCTAAGGATCTTGCCGCGATGAAGAAAAAGAACAAAATGTGTTACCACACATATTTGCGCGACATGTCGACGATGGCTGACGTCTCTGCGAGGCTGGAAAAGGCAGACCGGGAAGGCGAAGAATTAGCAGTGCGAGAACACAATATTCACCTTCCACCGTGCGATACAGAGGTATTCAAAGGCGATTACGTATCTTGGCCAACATTCCGCGATATGTTCACGGCCATTTACATTTTAAATAAGCGCCTTACCCCGGTCGAAAAGCTGTTCCACCTCAACCAGAAAACGCAAGGTGAAGCCAGAGACATCGTGAGGAAGTGCCCGCTCACTAATGACGCGTTTTCTACGGCGTGGAAAAATCTTTGAACGGATTCTGGTGAATACGCAGCTAAAAATCCTTTTTAACCTGCAGGCAATCGAAACTTAATGTGGCAGTTCGATTAAAAAACTGCAAAGAGATATTAATAATTGCATCTCATCCCTACAGAATCACCAGATTGCCATCTCAAGCTGGGATGCAATTATAACACACTTATGCTCCACGAAATTGCCAGGAAGTACTCTATCGCTTTAGGAACAAACGATAGAGAATAAATCTGACATTTCAAAGTGGACTGACATGGACAAATTTCTTTCCAACAGATTTCAGACACTTGAAACCGTGTCAGGCTTAAAAGGAATTAAAGCCTACAAAGCGCCCAAGGCGCAAAGTTTCCAACGGTTAGCGGAAACTACACCAAAAAGGATGGGTAACTTTCAAGTAAGTGTCGCCAAACATATGTGTAAATGATGACTACAAATTGCAAGGTTGCCCAAAGTTCCGCAAGTTAACGGCCACCGATAGAAGCGCGTGCGTCAAGAGCAACAACTGTTGCTTGAACTGCTTATCGTCAGGACATACGGTGTCAAGATGTACGAGCTCGTATAACTGCAGCACGTGTCACTCAAGACACAACACGCTCCTTCACATTCTAGCAGTTCAACCAAAAGCAGCAGCTCTTAAGGAAACCAGAGAACCCGCTGATGACCTGCCCTTAACATCCAAGGAGGCCCTAAAATTACTCGATTCCAATAGGACAAGGGATTGCAGAATACATAATTTTAAACCGTGCTATTCCAATACGGACAAAGGGGTTTTACTAGGAACAGCCATGATAAATATATGTCACAATAATGAAAATTTTGCATCACGAGCTCTGATCGATTCTGGTTCTGAGTGTTCGTTCATCACTGAACAACTCAAACGTAGAATCAACCTGCCATTTAAACGCTTGCGTGCCCAAGTCTCGGGCATCAACAATTCAATATCTGTGCAGGTAAGACAATCGTGCTCAATACAACTGCGGTCGCCTATCGACCCTTTTAAAAAATAGACACAATTGCGCTAGTTTTGCCGCAATTAACTGGAAATCTGCCAACTTGCCTAGTAAGCGCAATGACAAGGCAAGCATTTCCAGATCTCACTCTGGAGGATAAGAGGTTCTTCATCAATGAACCAGTGGACCTTGTCCTTGGCGGAGACATTTATCACCAAATTATTTTAAGCGGCTTGAAGAAAAATGTACTAAGTACACTTCTTGCCCAAGAGACTGTATTCGGGTGGATACTTACTGGTCGAGCCGAAACAGTCAGACCAGCAAACAAGATAGTTTCTTTTTTCAGCGAAGTCACACTGGACAAATAACTAGCTGCCTTTTGGGAATTGGAAGACATCCCAAGAAAAGAAAGGCAGACTGAAAATGACGTGTATTGCGAGGAGTTATAGCGGACCACTACGAAGCGCAACCTTACCCTTCAAACAGGATTTTCCATCAAACATCAAGCTGGGACCATCACTCAAGAGCGCCTGCTCTCAATTTTTCCGGAATGAGACGCGTCTCGCGAAAAATCCGTCCCTACAAAAGGAATATAATAGAGTGGTGGCAGAATATAAAACGCTAGGTCATATGGACAAAGCGCAGAGCTGGGTATCAGGCGGCCAATGAAGCGCCCTGACCACTGCAGTATTTTTCAAGCACAAGTCTTTGCGGTAGGAAAGGCTGCAGAAATAGTACTAGCAAGAACAACGAGTAACTCCAAAATAAATATATACGTTGACAGCCAAGCTGCGATAAAGGCAATAAACTCATACGAAATTTCATCTAAAAACGTTCTTAGGACCAGGGAAGACATAGAGAGATTAGCCGCAGACAGACGGTTACACATCTATTGGGACCCGGCCATAAGGGCATTGTAGAAAACGAAATTGTAGATGAGATTGCCAAAGCGCTGTTTACATACAATTCGAACAAAAAAACGACATACTGAAACCATTAAATACGGTATAAAATGGCATGACTGCGGACCTGAAACACGGATCGACAGGAGGTAGAATAATCTAGCCACTTGTAGAACCGCGAAAATCATGGGTACTCAGAGTGCAGATGAATACGCCAGATTCGGACTAGCCCTGTGTAGAAGGGAAAGTTGAGTTATCGTAGGTATACTGACAGGCCACAATTTGCTAGCGGCGCAAGCATACAAGATGGGATTTGCAAGCAATGATAGCTGCAGATTTTGCAATGAACTAGAAGAGAGGGAAACTCTTGAACACCTTCTATGTTCTTGCCTTGCATAAGCTTGAACCGGAATGAAATGCTTAGAAGCTCAACAATAAGAGGAGGCTAGAATGTCTCTCGCGGCTAGAGCTTCAGAGCTTACTTAGATTCGCATACGTTACCTGTCATGACCGATCGACTGTCGCAAACCCTTCTGTCATTAGGTAGAGGGGAGTGTAGACGGCTGGTTGGACTGATGACGGGCCACTTTCTGTGGGCAAAGCACATGGAAAGGTTGGGCATCTCAGACAGTGTACTCTGCCCAGCCTGTGAAGAGGAGGATGAGACGGCGGACCACTTCCTGTGTGTCTGCCCCGCCTTCGCTCGAATCAGGTTTGAGGTCTTTGGCACTGATGTGTTAAGAAGTGACCATCTACTCAGATTTCTTCAGAGATCGGGTAGATCTAAAGAAAATTAAAAGGGAATCCAAGTGTAGTACAATGGACTCAATTAATGTCTGAGTGCTGCACTTGCTAGTTGTCCCGACAAAAAAAAAATAGATTCGCAAAAGATGAAGGCTTACTATAAGAAGCCTCCTACAAGGAAACGTAAGGGTCGAGCTCCATTCGGTAACACTAAGGATCAATAGGTCTCTGTGAAGGCTTTCAGCCAGCCAGGTCAGCCTAACCTAACCTATCCTTTCTAAGAACAGTTTTTCTTTTAGCGAATTTTTGGCGCTGCTGGACGTATGTAGTCCCTTAAATAATATTTTACTAAAAATTTTCCTTACACTATAAATGGATTAAACTACACGAATTTTTCTTTACTTTATTACGAAATCCTGTGATTGGAGTTCACATCCCATTGGAGTGCATCCCAAGATAAATTCGAATAAAAAATAGGGGAAGTGACTATTACTACTACAACAATAACAACATATAAATTCTGTGTGATGTGAAAGGGAAGTGTAGGAGTGATGAATGTAGGCTGGGATGAATTATAACTGAGCGCATTGCGGCACTCCCTAAGTACGGGAAAATATGTGTGTGTGTGTATGTGTATGTGTGTACATGCAAGTACCGCATGATACCTTTAACCTGATCGTCACTGCCCTAAAAACCGCATGTCATCGAACATCGATTTTGCAACACTCAACTGTTTCTCACTAAATGTAAAATGCGTTGTAATCCTTAGTGCGAGTTGCAGTTAATTGACATAGTTTCCGTTTTTATTAGCATCAATCGAAAAAATGTCTCAAATGTCTGACGTCACAGATATAGCGTAGAATTGGATTTTCCCAAGTAGTTCAACTGAGGCTTGGCCTTAATTGGCTATGTGCCGTACATACATACAGACAAGCACACATTTATTCGGTTGTATCACACAATCGTCACTGGGTGGGGTGGGGGTATAGCCGGTTTAATGCGAAGAAAGCTATCAAAATTTCCCAAGAAGCCTATACATTGTTCTTGTGCAATTTATGCACTGTCATAAAAAAATCTGACCAATGAAATTTATTGAAGACGATTTGTCATGCAACTATTGGCGGTGCATGGTGAGCACCGTTGGGCTGTTATTTAATTATTAGTTGCACATCTACGTCAATCTGAAAACCGTGTGACTGTATGGACTCTAGCCATCCAATTGAAATGCAGTTAATACAGATTACTCATCGTCGGTGCCATTTTGAATAAACAACTTTTTTCCGGAAACAACTATTGAATTGCTCCATGCGAGTATGGAAAAAAAAAAATTGTGAGGTCATTGTGAGAATGCATATTATCAACTAAAGGCTGGTTAGACAGTACAAGAAGGCAATCAGGGCCGCCAAAAAAGAGAGCTGGAGGGAATTTTGTTCGTCAATCGAATCCACTAGAGATTCTGCTAGGCTTAGCCGGGTTCTTTCCAAAGACCACTCTATGGCTTCTTGGGTCAAGAAACCTGATGGAACTTGGACTGCTACAGCAGAAGAATCGCTAGAGCTTCTGCTAAACTGCTAAACACGCATTTTCCGGGATGCAGTGCTTACGAAAGTGAGAGGGGAAACATTAGGCGGAGCCAATATAATCCACAGCATCTTGCAAATGAAATCATTACCAAAGAAAAAGTTGCATGGGCAATCAAATCTTTCTCACCCTTTAAATCTCCGATGCCAGATGGGATCATTCCAAAGATGTTACAGGAAACCTTGGACTGTATCCTACCATGGCTAGAGGAAATGTTTAAAGCGTGTTTAAACTTAGACAGCTGGAAACTAGTCAAGGTCGTCTTCATACCAAAAGTAGGTAGAAGAGGACATGAATCAGCGAAAGACTTCAGGCCAATCAGTCTTTCGTCTTTCCTGTTAAAAACTTTTGAAAGACTTTTGGATACGCACCTCAGAAGCTCTTTGGAGAGCTCTGGTATATCAACTGCACAACACGCATACCTTAAAGGCAAATCTACAGAGACGGCGCTTCACGAGGTTATCGGAACAATAGAGGGCTCTCTAGAGAGCAAACATTATACCATGGCGGCATTCTTGGATATCGAAGGCGCCTTCAACAATGTTAGTACAGATGCCATCCAACGGGCGTTGATAGACCTGGAGGTGGACAGTTGCATTAGTAACTGGGTCATCTCCATGCTAGAAACGAGGATCATCAAAGCTAATATGGGTAACATCAACATAACCAAGAAGGTCCACGGGGGCACTCCACAAGGGGGAATATTATCTTTACTTCTTTGGCTATGTGTGATTAGCAAAATCTTAACAAAACTTGACGGAGGTGGGGTAAAAGTGGTGGCGTACGCTGATGATGTGGTGTTAATGGTGTCAGGACTGTGTCCAAATACGATCAGTGGGATCATCCAAAGGGCGTTAGGGGAGCTTAACTCTTGGGCCACAGGATGTGGGCTAAGTTTAAACCCGCGTAAAATAGAACTTATGCTTTTTACCACCAGATACAAGGTACCAATTTTTACCCTACCAAATATCTCTGTCTTTATCAACCAGTGCAAAGTACTTAGGAGTCATTTTGGACTCCAAACTTAGCTGAAAGTTAAACGTCGAAGAACGGGTAAGGAAAGCAGAAATTGCTTTATATGCCTGCAAATGTATGCTTGGAAGAAGTTGGGGTCTTCAACCTAAGCATACATTATGGCTGTATAAGGCGGTTATTCGACCATTTTATCGTAAGGTTCGGTAGTTTGGTGGAAAGCTCTAGGGAGATTGTACAATACCAAATTACTCGGCAGAATACAAAGATCAGCTTGCGCAATAACGGTCGGTGCAATCAGATCATGTCCTAGAGAGGCTCTCAATGCACTGACACACGTTATTCCAATAGACCTACATATAAAGAAGACGGCAACCATGAGTGCATTTAGGTTAAATGAAGCGGGTCGCTGGAAAGGAAAAACTTATGGTCACGCTAGTCTATTATTGCGACAAACTCAGTTAACCTCGGTGAGGAATGACTACATCGACCCGATGGTAACGTTCAATAGGAGTTTTGCCATACTCTTTCCATCTAAAAAAGAATGGAATAAGGGATTCTCTCTAAACAACTTCGATACCACAGTCTATACAGATGGCAGTAAAATGGACTGTGGTGTTGGAGCTGGTATATATTCTCATAGACTTGGAATTGAAAAATCTGTGCGTCTCCCTAATACCAGCAGCGTCTTCCAAGCGGAAGTACTAGCAATTGGGGAAGCCTGTAGGTTACTAATCGCAGATTTCTCTTTTAGGCGCAATATCGCTATTCTTTCGGATAGCCAAGCCGCAATCCAGGCGCTGGACGCGACTATAACAACCTCTAAAGTGGTAGAGCAAAGTAGGAATAGCCTCTCCAAGTTGAGTGAAAACCATAGAGTAACCTTGATTTAGGTCCCCGTTTTAAGGGCCGGTATTGATTTTGAATAAAATACAATTTTTTTAGGAAATTATTGTCATTTCTCTTCATTATGATAATATTGGTATGGCTCAATTACGTATAGAACAAAATATTGGCCAAATGGCTGCCGCGGCCTCGGCGGCACACCTCCATCCGATGGTCCAAATTTTCGATGACGCTGAAGCATAATTGAGGTTCTATGCCGTTAATGTGCCGAATTATCTCACCCTTTAGCTATTGAATTGTTGCTGACTTATCGACGTACCCCTTTTCTTTCAAATAACCTCAAAGAAAGAAGTCCAACGGTGTCGTTAACGTTTCGGTGTGGTTCACATTCAACATCGGCCCTTGAAATTTAACCACCCTTTATAATAATAATAATAATAGAACCAGCGAATGTGGTGAGTGAAGCTAAAAATAATACGCTTGTCCATGGTTCGGATGAATCAAATTTGGCGGGTTTTCACCGTCCAGGTTCGTGAAATACGGAGTCTTCTTTTTTTAACAAAACTCGTAAATTTCGAAGGGGAACTGTCATTAGTAGAAAGAAACTATAATAAGATGTATTAAGTCTCAACGACTTAGATGGCTGGGTCATGTCCCTAGATTGCCAAGGGAGCGATCAATGAGAAAAGCACCAGATCTTCGCCCAATTGGGGAAAGAAAAAGAGAACGCCCGAGGAAAAGGTGTCTAGAAGATGTGGAAGCTGAAGCTTAGGAAAATGCGCGTGCAATGTTGGAGGGAAATGGTTGTACACCGAGATCGATGGCAGGAAGCTGTGAAACAAATGTTCACCAAGGACTGTGACGCTAAAAGCAGAAAAGAACTGTCAATAGCGTCGTAGCTGGTAAGACTCAAAGGCAACTCATATAAAAAAGTATCAGTGGTACAAAACCAAAATTTACATATAATTTGTTGGTTCGAAAGTCAAAATTAGCTGGTTACTTTCCACGAATTTCAATAAGCAAAACAGATTATTTTGAAATTTTAACCACCAAATCGAAATAAAATAAAATAAGGCAGTCATTCCCCAGCAATATCACTTTGTATGAATTCGACGCACAATTAATACAGAGTCCGGCACTCGAAGTGTGACCAATTAAAAAGTCCATCAATTTAGTTTGGCAAATTACTTATATTCAATTCAAAGTAAAAAATGAGTGAAAATAATACAAAATTAAGAATCAATTTACTTTTGCTCGATATGACCGTCTTTTGCCTTGACTATGGCCTTGAGCCAGTCCAGTAACGAATCGCAAGCTGCCCCAATGTGACTTGTAGGTACTTTGGCTCACTCACGGACAATGACTTTTTTCAGCGCCTCGAGACTGGTGATTCTTTTAGTTCGGACCTTGCTCTCCAAATTGGCTCAAAGAGAATAATCCATCGGATTCGCGTTTGGTGACTATGGTAGCCATTGTGTGGCCGTTATGAAATTCGGAGCGTTGTTTTTTCAGCCATTCTTGGTTCATTCGAGCTTTGTGAGACGGTGCCGAGTCCTGTTGAAACGTCCATGGTCTGCCACCAAAATGTTTGTCCACCCACGACTACAAAGCAACCTCCAGAATACTTTCCCGATAATATTTCGCATTTGCTTTGACGCCAGGCTCGATGAAAACGATTATAGAGCGCAAATCTGTGGTTACAGCGGCCCAAACCATTACTTGAGGCGGGTGCTGCCTCCTGGTGGCCAATCGATGACTCAAATTCTCGGATGAACGGTTGGTCGAATAAACCCTATCGTTTTGGGAGTTTACGAATTACTCAATTTTAAAAATTGTCTCGCCCGAAAACACAATGTTCGGAAGTGGACCGCTTTCGGTCAAGCGAAGCAACTTCTTCGCTCTCTCAAGTCTGACTTGTTGCTGCTTTGGTGTGAGATCATGCGCCTTTTGGATCATCCAAGACTTGACTTTGAGATAATTTTTCAGTATGCGGCAGATGCTACGGTCAGATATTTTCTTTAGTTTAGTTCTTTCGCCATTCGATTGGCACTTTGTCGGGGATTTCGCTCAAGTTGCTTCTTCACTTTTGAACCATTTCAGGTGACGTTGCAGTCTTTCGATGACCACCTCCGTGACGTTTCGCAATGCTTCCAGTACCATTGTAACGAGTAATGGGGCGATAAACAGTGACATTATTTACTTTAAGGTGCTTGAGCTCAGGAACAATCGCTGGTTGTGATTTTCCAAATATAATGCAATAACACTTTTACGTTTGAAATCTATTACTGATTTTCTTTTCTCGCGTTTACTCTCGGCAAAATGCTTCTGCTCAGCCAATTATGGGTGAACTCAGGAGCGTGCTTGCACATCATTTAAAAGCTTCAGTTATTGACAATTTCGCATACCAGAACTGTTTCATACGTTCGTCATATGTATGTGGACTGCTGGGGAGCTGCTATTAATATGATTGTTTGCATAGCTCAATAGCTTAAAAGATCTTCATTTATTAATATATCAGAAGCATCAAATCACATGATCATGGAGGTCAGATCCATTTCTGAGGACAATATGGTGTGAACACCGCATGCTACGAGCGTTGATATTTGGTAGACAGGAATCAGAGTTTTTAATATACGCGTTTCGTGAGTGGTCATGGTTGGCCTACCAAAAGTCATGATCATCGGAGATTTCATCAAAACTGTGCGTGAATTCATCAAAAATCAGACAAAGTCTTCATTGAAATTCAAAGAAGCGGACTCGAACATATCTAAAACTTTAAGTCTTCGAATTACTATATAATGAAACAATAGGCATGGCGCTAAGGAAGCTAGCTTTCGTAAAAATAAAATACAGCATTTTATCGGCTGGTCTCTTGTGATCGATTTTTTGATTAAAAATTGCATCACTTCGTATTATTTAAAAATTGCATTAAAGGAAAATGCTTCATGGACCGACATCGTCATAGAATTTAAATGACTACTTTCCAAATATTAATACACGGTGGCGCAAAATTAATCACCCTATCGAAAAATTTATAATTTCTGCAAATGGTGTCGTATGTCCATCATATTTGACATAATTTGAATAAAAATAAAATGATACATTCAAAACAAATTTTATATATTTATTTTTGAAAAGTCTATTTGCGTTAGAACACACCTTCTAAAATCAGATTCTAGAGAATAGCGGCAATGTTTTTTACATAAAAAAATTTCAAGCATCCCGTATATGAAAGAAAAGCATAGCACCGTTAGAAAAAAACTCGTCTAAAATCAATGAAAATGTTGAGCTACCTTAAGTTGGCACAAAATTACATCAAATTTGAATGGGCTACAAAACTGAATACGCAGAATTTTTCTAAAAATTCTGAATAAAAAGTTTGAAATTTGCATTTTTGCATGCATTTTTTTTTAATTTACAAAGTTTGAAACTAAGAAAAAAAAAATTTTATAAAAAATAAATAGTTGAAACTTTGCAATACGTCGCGCTGCTATTATTGTGAACACAGGTGTACATCTGAAGATAATAATTTTTTTATTTTCCAGCCTAAGAGACAAGTCCTAAAGTACTGTCGCGTAATGTAATCCCGCCGTTCCATAAGGTGGCGCAAAATTAATCATTGACCTTATTTTTCAATAAATTTTTACTGAATAAAAACAAGGAAAAAATGTGAGCCGTCATGGGACGCCTGGCAGATGTGAAACATCGTGTGTGTACAAGTAATATGCATTAAAGATAATATAATATTATTACAGGAATTAAATATAGCCTAATGAAAAAATGAAGTATTACGAATTTCTTACAGAAAATGGTAACTTTATGTAATAAACATTTATTTACATGTGATATCAAAATTCGATATTAATATCAAGCCACAATTTTTAAATATTTTCATCTGTGACTTCAGTAATAGTTATATTCGAAGTTTTCTCTGCCGGTATTACTGTGACGATTGGTCGATGATAACTAAAGTATGTTACAAAATTATTGGATGAAATATTATCAAGATATCTCACAAATATGGTACAGCATCTATTGTTGTTCCATATTTGGTAGTAGATTCTCTTGGATTGTTGTTGATTTGCAATTGAAATTCTTTTTGAAGTGTGCTTTGAGTGCTGAAATTTTTTGAATTTTCAGGTGGCGCAAAATTAATCATCCAGTTTTGTATTTGAAAATTATTAAATAAAATTAAAAAAATATTAAATAAAAAAAGGACTTTGAGTGATGGAATTTTTGAATTTTCAGGTGGCGCAAAATTAATCATCCTGATTTGTATTTGAAAATTATTAAATAAAATTAAAAAAATAATAAATAAATAAAAGATTTTGATTGATGGAATTTTTGAATTTTCAGGTGGCGCAAAATTAATCATCCTGATTTGTATTTGAAAATTATTAAATAAAATTAAAAAAATAATAAATAAAAAAATAATTTTGAGTGATGGAATTTTTGAATTTTCAGGTGGCGCAAAATTAATCATCCTGATTTGTATTTAAAAATTATTAATTAAAACTAAAAAAAAAAAATAAAAAAATGATTTTGAGTGATGGAATTTTTGAATTTTCAGGTGGCGCAAAATTAATCATCCAGATTTGTATTTGAGAATTAATAACTAAAATTAAAAAAAAAAATAAAGAAATTATATTGAGTGATGACTTTTGACCTTTACGCCTGCCATTGCTTGTCTGCTTTTATACAGCAGCTCATGATAGCATGATTAATTTTGTGTCACTTTGTATGATAATCAAAATGTGTCTTTAAAATATGCCTTCCTCCATAGGCTTAAGCTTTTTATTCAATTTCAATTTTTGCTCATTACGAGCTGGCATATCTCGAATTTGCTATTAAATAAGTTTGCACTTTTCATTTCGAATTAATAAAGCAATAAATTTGGCATTGCAAAATAGTTCCACTTGGTTTAAATAATTGAGTAATGAGACTTCTTTCGGCTGTGGCTCTGCTTTCTGTGACCTTTTGATATTTTTCAACTCAAACACTGACCTTCGTCATTTCTTCGCACAGAGAGCGCGCCTCAAAGGTGCCCACTCTAGCCAGGCTTCCAGTTTCCCATGAATTCTCTGTAATCGAATTCCTATTATCTACATACCAATTACCGAACATATTCAAAAACACATAACGCACCAACATTTACTAAGCACTCACGAGCATCCAACTTGCCGCTCTTTAGCAACTCTACATTTGTCTCTCTAACATGGCACACATACTAACACACTTTAACCCACATCATTTCTGAGTTGTTCCTTTGAAATTGGCTTAGCAGTTCTCATACTACTACACATAAAATATATATATGCATACCTTAGTATAGCGTAGCGACCCGTCGCACACTGGGGATTTTGCGGAAAAAAGTCAAATTTGCAACATACCACCTACGCAATGTTTAATGGTATTTCTAAATTCCAGAATAGAACCAACAATAAAATCAAGAAGAATTACGAAACTCCGACTTACAGTTTTTTTTTTATAGATATGTCAAAAGTATAATTTTTTTATAGTATTGAACTGACTAAGAAAAAACTTCAAAGCCCAAGGTGGTTTTTTTTCCTTTTGCTTGAGCCGACTTCCAATTTTTTATTTTTCATTTAGGGTACGATATTTTTATGTATTTTAGCCGGAAGAACAAAGGCTGTGAAGCATTTGATTATCTATTTATAATTAATTTTACGAAAAAAAAAAAAAAAAATCATATTCCTTCATATTCTTGGATCTGCATTAATTTAAAAAAAAAATAGTTTTTAGACATGTTCTTTTCATACACAAATATATACAACTTCGTTAGTAGTAAAAATGTAAATATTTTTTGGGATGTATACTTTTTTCCGCATCTCTGTACAAAAATCCCCAGTGTGCGTCGCCACGGCAAGCGTCGCCACGCCAACGATTCGGTTTACAAGTGAGCCTATAGATGTTTCACATCAAAAACGATTTTGATTGATGGAAATCCCTATTTTAACTAATGGCGCGCTGCTTGTCTGCTCACAAGTGTGAAATATGATTGACGTGCGACGTCATTTGCAAAAATTATATATTTTCTAATAGGTTGATTAATTTTGCGCCACCCCATACTTGTGTCGCTATCTTAAGAAGTACTTCTTATTATTTTTTGCAATTTTCTTCAATGAATTTTATCGTAGAAAAACATTCGCACTCGTTTTAGTTTCATTATGACATTTCACTTTTGTAGCCACAGAATTGATCCACTGTTCAACGGACAAGACATCATTTTGAGCGAACCACATTTAAGTAAGGCTGTTACGCATTGCATGCCGTTAGTTAATAAGCCACTCTTTTTCATTTTGGCTATACTCCAGCGATCAAATTGAAAAAGTTGACTTCGTTCCAAATTCCTTTCATTTGTTAACCGCAAAAGAAAGGCTGCGAGGCATACGCGCGTTTGGCTTATTGCATTTATACAAATTCGAAATAATATTCATGCTAAAAAAATGCGGTTGGTATACTCGTATATTCAATAAACGCATGATTCAATATGACAATAAGTAAAAAGAAAGTACGTAAACGCGGGAAAATTGGTAATGGAATAGAATAAAAAAAGTGCAATGCAAGTGGTTGACATGCGAGTGGGACGACTTTTTTGCTCTACTGAATCGTAGCAGGAAAATTATTCACAACCCAAGCCGTCATATGTATGTATATACAGGGTTTGGCACTCGAAATGTAGCCAACTTCAGACCGCTCGCGTAGCTGACACACGCTGTATGTTAGTTGGCCAAATGATAGCACTGGCACACAAAAAAAAAAAAAAGGTTGCCTGTACACCGGGCGCCACCTATCTACGGCCATGTTTTTCGACCCGCTGAATACGAATTTCAAGTCAGTTTGGGCCGTCCAGCCTTCAATTACGAGTAAATTGCAAAAAACCCCAAAAAATAACGAAAATTCGAATAACGTAGCAAAAATAGCAAAAAATGGATAAAATAGCAGAAAATTGCTGCTGGAGAAATGGAAAAAAATCTTTGAAACACAATTAAATAAATTTTATTGTATTGTTTATTAACAAAATACAAAATTAAAATCTGAAAATGCAAAAAAATTGTAAAATCTATGAAAATGACGTATAAAAAGAATTAGAAGAATGATTTTCCTAACTTTCAAACGGTTGTCCCGTGGTATCGAACTTTTTTATTTTCAAATGATCTACGGAGAGTATTTCTCTTTCGTTTTTTATTATCTTTTGGTATATCTCATTTGAGTGTCCAACAATAGTCTGCCATCATGTTGATATTCCAATTTCCTGGATACCTAGTCCCCATTTCACTCATGTCTTGATGAAAGCGTTCTCCCTGTTCTTCACTGTACTCCCCAAGATTTTCAGGAAAGTAGTCGATGTGAGAATCTAGGAAGTGTAATTTTAGATTCATTAAGCATCCTAAGCTTTTTTAATTTGTCACTAATTCTTCGACTATTGTCCTGTAATTTTCACTTTTATTATTTCCTAAAAAGTTATGACACACATTTTTTGAACTTGCTCTCTCCGCATCATTCATTTTACCTATGAAATTAGCATCCTGAAATAGAGTTCTAATTTGGGGCCCATTAAAAATTCCCTCTTTTAAATTGGCATCACTTATCGCCGGCAACTTTTCTCTCAAGTACTGAAAACAATCACCATCCTTGTCCAGAGCTTTGACATATTGTTTCATGAGACCTAATTTGATGTGAAGTGGCGGTAGCAGATAGCTTGAAGGCTGATTTAATGGTGTTCGTATTACATTTTGAGTACCGACATTTAATTGCACTCTCGTAGGCCATTCTTTTTTAACATAGTGATTCTTTCTGTCTCTGCTATTCCACAAACATAGAAGCAAGGATATTTTGTAAATCCTGATTGTTGGCCTAAAATAAGTGTTGCGATTTTGAGATCCCCGCAAATTTGCCATTGGTGTTCGGAATACTTTATCTTATCCAATACAATTTCCAAATTTTCATAGGTCTCCTTAAGATTCGTCGAATGGGCTATTGGAATTGACGCTAATATGTTTCCAATGTGAAGCAAGACAGCTTTGAGACTTCTAGTTGATGAATCTATAAAGAGTCTCCACTCATGGTCTTTATAGATATTTGGTTTTAATTCATCAACCAAGCTCCTCCTCAACCAAGCAACCAAGCTCAACTCCTTTTTGGCTATTGTTTGTACATGAAGTCGCTTGTGCAAGTAATGACGTTAAGTTTGAACCCTGAATCATTTAAATCGGTTAATTTTTGACTAAGTTATGAGCAATTAAAAAAAAATTTCTTATATAATTAAAAAAATCGATTTTGAGCCGAGAAACAAAATTGCCGATAAATCTTGAAAAAAAAAATGTTTTCGGGCGAACAAAAAAATACGGGTCTTATTATTTTGACCAGAGAGCAACATATTTGAGTTACATCGAAATCGAAGAACATGTCCCGAATAGCCCGGTTGAATTGAAATGGAAAGCATCAGTACAGAGCATTGTTTTCAGGCGTGCAGAATCATTTTGCCGAGAGCAAACGCGAAAAAAGAAAATCATTATATTTGGGTGGAAAATCACAACCAGCGATTGTTCCTGAGCTCAAGCTCCTTAAAGTAAATAATGTCACTGTTTATCGCCCCATTACTCGTTACAATGATACCAGTAGCATCGCGAAACGTCATGGAGGTGGTCATCGAAAGACTGCAACGTTACCTGAAATGGTTCAAAAAGTGAAGAAGCGACTTGAGCGAAACCACCAACGAAGTGCCAATCAAATGGTGAAAGAACTAAACTAAAGAAAATATCTGACCGTAGCATCCGCCGCATACTGAAAAATTATCTCAAAGTCAAGTCTTAGAAGATCCAAAAGGCGCATGATCTCACACCAAAGCAGCAGCAAGTAAGACTTAAGAGAGCGTAGGAGTTGCTTCGCTTGGCCGAAAGCGGTCAACTAAGCTCCCAAAACGATAGGGTTTATTCGACCAACCGTTCATAAGAGAATTTGAGTCATCGATTGGCCACCAGGAGGCAGCACCCGTCACTGGTAATGGTTTGGGCCGCTGTAACCGCAGATGGGCGCTCTCCAATCGTTTTCATTGAGCCCGGCGTCAAGATAAATGCGAAATATTATGGAGGAAGTATTCTGGAGGTTGCTTTGAAGCCGTGGGTGGACACACATTTTGGTGGCAGACCATGGACGTTTCAACAGGACTCGACACCGTCTCACAAAACTCGAGTGAACCAAGAATGGCTACAAAACAACGTCCCGAACTGCATAACGTCCACAAAATGGCTCTCAAATTCACCAGACGCGTATCCAATGGAATATTCTCTCCGGGCCATTTTGGAGGGCAAGGCCCGAACTAAAAGATTCACCAGTTTCGAGACGCTGAAAAAAGCCATTGTCCGCGAGTGGGCCAAAACACCCGGAAGTCAAATTCGGACAGCTTGCGACTCGCTTCTGGATTGGCCCAAGGCCATAGTCAAGGCAAAAAGTGGTTATATCCAGCAAAAGTAAATTTATTCTTAATTTTGTTTAGTTCTCACACATTTTTTAATTTGAATTTAATAAAAGTAATTTTCGTATCTCGATTGAAAGTGACCAAATGGGACGAAGCCCGGATTTAACATTAGAAATGCGTAAAATTGTTATTAAATTCTACTTGGAAAAAGGTTTCTGCACAAAGTCGACAAAACAATTGGCGAATCAAATTCTACGTTGGAAAGTGTTCTTGCTAATTAAGTTAATACTGGTAAATGGGAAGCTAATCACCTCTAAGCCGGAAGGCGAAAAATATTGACTTCACGTGCGGAACGCAACAAAGTAGCATCAGTCGCGCAAAATCTAAAAATTACCTTCCCGATACTATGCCGAAATATATGAGTCTTTGCATAAAAAAGTAAGCCCACAAACAGTTCGTAATTCTCTGCTTAACGCTGTTTATTATAATGGAGTGGCACGCCGCACGCCCTACATTTCAGATATTAACAGAAAGAAGAGATTGGAGCCAGATTTTTTGTGGGGAAAACGTCATATTCAGTGATGAGTAGAAATTTAATGTTTTCAATCAGATGTCCCTCCAAAAGTTTGGCGAAAAGAAAATACAGAACAGAATGAAAAAAATCGTATTCCTACCGTTAAGCATGGAGGAGGAAATACAGTGATTTGGGAGTGCATCGCTGCATCTGGAGTAGGAAAAATGGTTTTTATTCATGACAAAATGGGAAAATATCTGTATTTAAACATTTTGAATAATAATTTGGCTGATAGTGTCGTAAAACTTGTACTGAATGCTAGAGGGTTCTTGTTCTAACAAGACAAGAATGGCTTATTTACCACTGTAAGCAACTTAGAACTTCACCTTAGTCAGCGGATCCAATTGAGTATGTCTGGAAGGTCTTAGAAAAGAGAATCAGAAAGCACAAAATAAGATCAAAGGCGCCATTAAAGACAGTTTTGAGTGTTGAGTGGCAGAAAATTGCAGCTAATGAAACCAAGGTATTGGTAAAAAGTATGCATCGACGTTCGGAAACAGTTATTAAAGCTAAGGCGGAAATGAATTTGAAAGTTTTTGTTCCTTAAATATTGAATTGAAATGTTATTTTTTATGAATATACTAGCTTATACCCGTCTGTTTCACCTCACATTTCTATCAAAAAGTATGCAATGTAAATAAAACAACTTTAACTTTTTTAAGTCAGTTTAGGTATTATTTAAAACGATCGGATATACGACATTTTCTGTTATATTATTTTGAGTATAAATAAAAAGGTTTTTCGGTGCGCCAACTCTGGAGCAGGCTACATATAATTGGCCATGGGTAAAACATGAGTTGGTTAGATTGACTCCTGCTACAGCTAATGATTGTCCCTGAGCTTTATTTATGGACATTGCGAAAGCCAGTTTAATAGGAAATTGGAGGCGTTTAAAATTGAAACGTATATCCGTCGGTATCATTGGAATTCTTGGTATGAAAACTTTGTGTTTTTCAAAATTTCCTGATAAAACCATAGCTTCTATAACATTCAGTAAAAGTTTCGTGATGATTAGCCTTGTGCCATTGCATAAACGTGGAGGAGCATAATTATCATGGCCCCCTTTTTAAGCATCAGTCGATGAGGAGGAATTCCTGATGGGTCCAAGGAGTTAAGAAACTCAACGGGATAATGAACAGCCTGGGATTCTTCGACGACTGTGTCAATGGAATGATAAGTTGTGACAGTTCCTGGTAGTATTTCTTGAATTTTGGAATTAATGACATTTACATCGTCATTTTTAGGTGCCAAAATGGCTCTTTCTCGAAGCCATCTATAGTTTGTGTGATTGGCTAAAATATTTGGAAATATCCTTTCAATCAAAGCATCGACTGATAACATAAGTTGACAAAAACCTGGAGGAAAAGAAATTGAATTTGGGGTAAAGAAACCGGTATTTTTCCATTGCCTATTGTAAGTAGTTGTTCAGAAAAAACTTCTGCTGAAGCATCTCCTCCCAAATGTGCTCTCATATTTGTAGAAAGAGTCAATTTTTGAACGTAGTCCCATAGGTATGATGATTTTAACCAGACATTCACTTCATCTGCGGCGGTTCCTTTCGGAATAACTGGAAGAATTTGTCGAAAATCCCCTGCCAGTAAGAGTAAGGCACCACCCATGGGTCAATCATTACCTCTCAAGTCTCTCAGAGATCGGTCTAAAGCTTCCAGCGACTTTTTATGGGCCATTGTGCACTCATCCCATCCCACACGATTAGCTTACATGTCTTTAGAACCCTACCTTGACCTGAGTTTATGCTTATATTGCACATCGGTGTGTCAGATATTTGCATAGACAGTGGTACCTTAAAAGCTGAGTGAGCTGTTCGTCCGCCACACAAAAGGGTAGCCGCTATTCCTGAAGAAGCAACTGCCACAGCGATTTCTTTCTTTTATCTTACATCAGCCAATATCAAATTAAGCAGAAATGTTTTGCCGGTTCTTCCAGGCGCATCCAAAAAATCAATCCTCCCTTATTTTCGAATACGAAGAGCCTCGATATCGTAATTCTTCTCCCGGGAGATATCTTTGTCGGCCAAATCGATTCTGTCTCGAACGGGAGAAGGTAATCCCAAATGCTCCAAGGATTTGCTATTAATTGAAATACATATACATATTTTCTATGTCGATTAGCGCTTGGTTGTAAATTTGCAAAGAGCAGTTCAGGTTTGTATTATCGTTTGCAGCTCGTGCTGCTCTCATGTATGTAGTCTTCACTAAGGTTATCTTTGTGATTTTCCCATAGTGCTTTTGGATCTGATGGCGAGCAGGTTGTCAATATTATTGCCAACAAGCTGTGAAGCTGCGAAGGAAGGCATGACAGTCCAGCTTCAGATAATGTAATTTCCCAGTGATTATCGTTTTCAGTAGACCTAAATGTTGGCAAGCTTGTCGATACGTGGAACATAATACCCCATCCACAGTTCGCAGAGCTTGAAAGAACACCGGTCATTTAACTTTGTGTAGCAATAGCCTTAGGTAGAAGCACTCAGCGTTACTTGGATGGATTGTATAAACACGTCCTAGAGAGTATCCTTGGCGAGCTTCTGTGCCGGGCACAATTGCACCTTGTTTTCTCTTTATGAATTCTTTTTTGGAGGAATTCCAGGTATAAAACTTAGGAACTTCCACATACAGCAATGTTCTGGCAAAACTGTCATACTGACACAACTTGAAAAAAGCAGTCAATGTAGTGTCGGGTGGATTTAAAGCTCGTGCCAACGCGTTCGCCTCGGTAAAATACATACGCTGACCATTCTCAAGGTGAACTGACAGGTGAACAACTGGTGGATACCTCTCGTGGATGGAAAAGCCGAGTATGCGCCAAACTGCATCATTGCTGTTAATGTATCGTCCCATTTGGAATTGCGTTATTTCATCATTAGCGTTAGTTATTCCCAGAACTGCCATGTCGCTGCCCTTATTCACATATTTGCAAACATATTTTACCAATAAGAGAATGCATTCAATTCAGCAATACCTCTATCGTTGATAATATAAATTCGTTTCTATATCAAATGGTCTAACCTCCATTTTTCTCTAAGCCCATATTATTTCTAGGAGTACTAAATACTAACTTCATTAAACTTTTTACCAATTTTTGGTAGTCTACCATAAATGCGTCCAGTGATATGCAGTATGAAAAATCCCATTTGTAAAGGAGGTGTGACGCCCCATTTCTGGCTATCACCAGTTTTCATGCAGGTGTTAGGTATTAACCTTAAATAATCTCTTACGAAATTTCAGTTGTCTAGCCCAAATACTTCCAGAAATACGGACTGTTAAAAATTCCATTTGTATGGGAGGTGCCACGCCCCCTATATATATCAAAATATTTTTTATCCTATGACCATCCCGGTAAGGTATCCAGTTCGTGTTTCAAATGTGGTTACGATCGGGTTATGCGTTTAGGACGCAAGTCGATCTATAGATACATACAAATTTGAATTATATATATACTAGCACACCCGGCCCGCTTCGCTGGGCACACTAAAATAGAATAGATATGGTTTAGAACAGAAAAGATATGGTTTTCATATTATTTATTTCTTTATTCTTTTTTCAAGCGCTTTGGCATAAACAATATTTTTTGTTTTCCTATTTGTTTTTGAGCAAATATAAAATATAAATTGAAAATCAGGAAAAAAGAAGATTGTTTTTGAATTTCAAATCAACGCAAATGAATAACTAAGAAACAATCGTCTTTTTTCCTGATCATCCATGAATTTTTCGTTTCAATTTATATATTTCCATTTATATTTTTCAAAAAAAAAAAAAACGAAAAATTTTTTTTTTCCACGAACACATAATTTCATTTGAACATTCGAATTTCACATTAAATTCTCAAATTTCGTAAGAAATTTTTCACTGTTCCAAAATCCAATTAAAAAAAATTCACAAAGAATTGTTACACTTAGCACTTACGTCTTCTCCTTATGGCATCCAAATCAAAAAGAAATATTGACAACAGCTTTCATTTGATACCCATATTGTACATACACAACCAAAGGTTACCCGGGTCCACGTTTTGACCTATATCTCGAGACGCCAGTCACGGAGCGGCATGAAAAATACTCTGTACTAAAGCATTCATCAACAGCTTCAATTTGATATCCATATTGTACAAACACACTCTAGGGTCCACGTTTTGGTCTCTATCTCGAGACTCTAGTCACGGAGCGGCATGAAAAATACTCTGAACTAAAGCATTAACTAACAGCTTTCATTTGATACCCATATTGTACATACACATCCGAAAGTTACCCGGGTCCACATTTTGACCTGTATCTCGAGACCCTATGTACCAATTGGTATCCAAACTATACGGAAACCATCTTCAATACCTACTTAACAATGTGTGTAAGTTTGGTTTAATTCGGTTCGAAGGCACGGCAGGTCCACATTGTGGCATATATTTCGAGACCCCAGTCATCAATAGGTATCAAAATTACCCCATATTAAAGCACTTATACACAGCTTTCATTTGATAACCATATTGTACATACACAACCAAAGGTTACCCGGGTCCACGTTTTGACCTATATCTCGAGTCCCCAGTCACGGAGCGGCATGAAAAATACTCTGTACTAAAGCATTCACCAACAGCTTCAATTTGATATCCATATTCTACAAACACATTCTAGGGTCCACGTTTTGGTATCTATCTCGAGACCCTAGTCACGGAGCGGCATGAAGAATACTCTGAACTAAAGCATTCACCAACAGCTTCCATTTGATACCCATATTGTACATACACATCCGAAGGTTACCTGGGTCCACGTTTTGACCTACATATATCTCAAACCCTATCCACCAATAGGTACCCTATGTTACTTCTATCACCTCCAAAAACATGTGTACAAAGTTTCGTAATAATCGGTTAAGTAGTTTTGGCGTGAAAGCGTAACAAACAAACTTACATTCACATTTATAATATTAGTAGGGATAGATTAAAATTTTGTTCTTTTGTACAAATCTATTTGATATTTTCATCTACTCCGCCATCAGTCCTGATAGTTCAGCCGAGGTAGCAGAAGCTTTCGATAAATTCCACCTGACATCCGTCAACCAATACCTTGCCTTGCGTTATTGTGGTTAACTCTCATAGTCTTGGTCTTGGCGATGTTGACCTCCAGTCCGACAGTGCGTGCCAGCGCGACTAGACTGTTTGCCTTCGATTGGATGTCGTCAGAGAGTTTGTGTGAAAGGAGGCAGATGCCATCGGCGAAGTGCAGGTCCTCAACATGCCTGGTGGAACTCCATACGATGGGTTTTTTGTGCAGGGTCAGTTGGCTCATGTCGTCATCAAGGACGATGGCGAAGAGAAGGGGCGACAGGGGACAATCTGGCCTTACGCCTGCGTTGGTAATGCATCGCTGTTATCGCCTTCGTGAAGCACTGCCAGTTAGAAGTTCTCGTAGAGGGCTTTGATGGGGCGGATTATCTTGGCGGGAACTCGCTTTCTATTCAGTGCCAACCAAAGTCCGTCTTGTCTGATAATGCCGAACGCCTTCTTAAAGTCTACGAACAGCATGTAGAGCAGGGAGCGCCTATCAACTGATTGTTCTACTACGAGTATAATCCGAAGTGTATTGGCTTGGTCAACACAGCTGAGAGGGCGAAAACTAGCACGCTCGTCTCTTAAGGAGCGTTCGATATCTTTGAGCCTGCTTTGTATGATTACGACTACAATTTTGTAGATTTTGTTAAGTAGGGTCATTCCTTGCCAGTTGCCGCTGTCACGCAGGTCGCCTTTCTCGATGATGCCATTTTGTCCAGGACGAAGGCAGCTTTTCATTGCTCCAGACGACGACGGTGTGGGGATGAAGAATTTCTGCTATCTATTGATAGATACGAATACATTTTGTGATCACTGTAGTTGCAATCCCATAAGCTCCGAGGTAATCGAGTTGTCATTAAAGTCTTTCAACAACGAACTTTTTGGTTCATAAATTTTATAAAGTGTGTTGCTGTCCCCAGAAACTATGTCAATCTGCGCTCCAATTCAGCCTGCGATGCCCCAGCAACACCAGTCAAATGTGTAGAACACATTTATTTACACAATTTTTTTACACCCACTTTCCTCACTTTCGCTCCACCGTCCAAATTCAATGTCACGCAGTTGATTTCCCAACCAAATTGTTTTGGAGTTTTGTCATCCATTCCAGTCATTGATCTGAAGACTATACCTACTCCATTTAGTCATACGAAAAGTATTTTGTTTACATACAATTCGGAAGATCTCTTTTTTAAACACTCATAAACGTACACAAACACACAGACATTCGCATTCATAAGCATCATTCAAGAATGCGCCTTAAAACAGTGCAAAAAAAACCAAAGAAAAAAAATGCATTAATGTAATTTCGAAACGGAACTACAAACTTCAAGCGTAGCCGTCTTCAAGCGAATAGCCACAAGTAAATCCGCATTGGGTGGTGCCGCTGGGCGGTAGTGCCCCTTTAGTGAAATTGTTGGTAGGCATTTACTGACGTAGGTATTAGAAAAATGCGGTTGCCGTTTAGATCCGCTTATAATCAAGCAGTTGGGAGAAATTCTACTCATTGCATGATGCTGATATAATTATCAGCTTTTTAATTGATGCTAAGTTTTGTAATTTCTGCTAGTGCAAGGGAAATGTTTTTCATCAAATTCAATATGGATACAAATTCTGCGTATGGTTAAGAAAAATGCTAGAATTTTATTTTGTTTTATATTTCTATTTTTATTTGCTTCAGGCGTTAAAATACATAAAAATTCATATTTTTCAACAAATAAGATGTAAATATATACATATGAATTAAAAATTATGCACATCAAATTCATATAAACTAAAATACATAAAGACAAAAATGATACTTCGAATATAAAAGGAAGAAAAAATTAAACGAAAAATTTCTTCATCTGTAATAGCAAAAACAAAACCAAAACCACATGTGCAATTGTTTCATTTCGATCATGCGTCCACGCACTATCCACTTGCTTAGTTTGCTTTAGCGGCTGGTTGGTATACACAGGCACCCACCACCACATGTATGTATGTATGCACACAAGTAAGTGCACGCATTTCTCTAGTCGGCACATTGAGTAACTTAGCATACTTTTAGGCAGGCAATCACCCTGTCTTCACTGCCATGGGCTTAAAGCTTTTACAGAGAAGCTTTTGACTTCGTTTGAAATTGAGTTTTACAGAAAGCTTCCTATGAGTTCGTCACACAGGGTGTAATATAAATAAAATAAAAGTAGTACAGTAAACTACAGCAAAACAGATCTTACAGTAAGGTAAATTACAATTTATTCAACTAAAGGAAAGCAAACTATTTTTTATACTCTATTTTTCACAAAGTTGTGCACATTTGAACATATTTATGTATGTACATAAAAGAAATTAAGAAAACAGAAATAATAGTGTCAAGTGAACGTTGGTTGGTTGGTTTAAGGGTGACACCGCATCGGAGTGCCACATAGACCGCAAGTTGGGTCCGTTGTGTTGCCCTAGAGCTCATTATATTATATGATTTCCCCACCTAACCGAGATTTTTATTATAGATTTTGGTCCAAAGTATTAATTCGTTTCGAGAACTTAATGAAAGATTCGATTTTCAGGTCCGAGAGTACTGAAAGATTGTCAATTGTTGGAGAAGAGTGCCTAGAAGAGCGAGTTGACTTCTGGCTAGGCCGGGACAACTGCACAGCAAATGCCTGCTCGAGACTTCCTCATCTTCGTCCTCGCAGTATCTGCACAGGTCGTCGTTGAGGAACCCCGAGCCGACGTGCGTGAGTGCCCAAAAGGCAGTGGCCGGTGATGAGAGATATTATATGCCTTAGTTCGTATTTCGAAAGACTTATAAGGGTCTCTGTCTGTTTCAGATTGTAGGATGGCCAGATTTGTCTGGTCGTAACGCAAGTAGCTTCCACTCGCCACCTCCTATCAGCAATGCTGTGAAATTCTCGATCAATGAGCAGTTTACATGTTGAGAGCGGAATGTGCGTTGTGGGTAAGTTACTAACATTTGATTGCGCAGTTCCAGCTCTCGCGAGCTCATCAGCTTTGCAGTTACCTTCGAATCCACTATGACCCGGTATCCAGATAACTTAGACAGAATTCTGAACACTTATTTCGTTAGGAGATAAGAGACAGGATCGAAGCACATCTGTGTGGGTATAAGAGGAGCTGAGTGCTCGAACGGCCGCTTGACTGTCAGTGAAAAAGCGGATATCCCCTAGTGATATTCTCTTTTCTTAGATAGTTTTCGCAGCATACCAGATAGCGCATACTTCCGCTTGGAATACACTACAGTAGTCGGGTAATCTAAATGATAGATTGATGTGGGGGGAATTGGAAAAGATTCCAAATCCCACTTTACCGTCTTGTTGTGAATCATCTGCATATATAATCAGAAGGCCATCGATTTCGGTAAGATTTGTCTTCCATTCTTCCCTGGTTGGGAGTGAACAGAAGAATAGCAAGGGTGGTGATGGAAGACTTACATGATAGTCTATGTCGCAAGAGATAACAGTGTTGCTGTTCAGTATGGCCGAATGGCCAAGATACTTTTTGCCTGCCTATTGCCTCTATATCTGGAGAATATGGCGGGTGGTGTAGGATTTCCCATTTCAGTGTTTCCAGGTAGGTTTTAATCGCATCAGTTGAAGTCGATACTGTTCCCCAGTGATGGTGTCGCTTGGTTTTAACAGCTCATAATAAATGCTACCAACTTGGTCCCACCAAATACATAGCATAATCTTCGCAGCGTGAATATTCGGCCGATACGACGACTTAAAAGCATGACCGGGCAGTCTCCATGACTTTCTTTTCTTTGCATTGCTGTAATAAATCCATTTTTCATCACTCGTCACGATGCGATGAAGGAAACCCTTCCTTTTTTGCCGCTGGAGCAGTTGTTCACAGGCGAAAAAACGACGTTCAACATCCATTGGTTTTAACCCTTAAGGACCCAAGTTTCCTGTTTCTGCATCATTCCCAAAGCATACAATCGCTTGGGAATGGATTGGCGGGTAACTCCTAATACTGAAACAAGCTCTTCTTGCGTTTGATACGGATCCTCATTGAGCAATGCCTCCAATTCAGCGTCTTCTAAGGTTTTTGGCCTTCCTTCACGCGGACGGTCGTCAACATTGAAATCACCGTCTTTGAGGCGACGGAAGCAATCCCGGCACGTTGTTTCACTTAAAGTACCATCTCCATAGACTTTTTGTAGCTCTCGATGCGCTTTGGCCGCCGTTTTTTTCGAATGAAAGCGGAAAATCAACACTTCCCGCAACTGACGACTATTCGGCACAAAATCAGACATTTTCACAAAACCAAAAGTAGATGATACCAAAACAAAATCACTAATGTGTCGAAGCAGTTTGTTTACCATATGTCTGAGCTTGGTTTATGACGTTTAGGTTATGTTAGAATCGACTAGAGACACACTGCTGGCGACATCTTAGTTGCGCACAGATAAATTACCGAAAATTTATCCCAAATCATCAATTTGGCTTCAGAAAGACAAACGTTACCATCGAAAAGGTACACAGACTCGGGAATAGTATTCACAAAGCTTTTGAGCAGAAGAAGTATTGCCCAGTCGCACATTTTTCGACATATCACAATCCTTTGACCGCGTTGAGCATGACCGATTGCTATGCAAAATAAAAAAACACTCCATCCATACATTTTTATCAAGTGCTACCTCAAAGACCGACATTTCTTAGTTAAGCAAAAAAAGACGAACACTCTGAACACTGCGAAAGTTTAGTTGGTGTCCGGCAAGGCATTGGAAGGGGCCCAAACCAACACCCATCCTTTACCAGTCACGGAGGAAACTATCATTGGAATATTTGCGGATGCCACCGCTGCACAGTGGTTCCGCCATAGGACATTGGATGAAAATAGTCATGGTAAAATTATGCAACAATATTTAGCTAAATGTTAGTTCATTAGTCATAGTAACTTAGAGTATAAAAGAAATTTCAACTGCACAAACACTTCACTTATAATTGTGCCTCCAAAGTAAGAGAATTTGAAAAGTGATAGTTAGCGTTGTCTCCGCTCCGTACTTACGCAGTTCCGGGAAGTGTTATTTTTCTAAGAACTACTGTGTTTATGACCTGTTGTACAGTGGAAATTCAAGTTGAAGGTATGTAAAACATGTTGAACGTTTTCTTATCTTTTTTAATTATTATTTGATGGGTTTTCAGACCGTACGAAGTACGTACTTTAAAATTTCCCATTTTTTTTTTTATAAGAAGTTTGTAAAGTTTTAACTAAGTTCGCACGAATTCGCACAAATGAAACATACATTAAAATATTCTTACATATGTCCTCTTTAAGGAAAAATAGTTTCCAGCTGCGATGACCTGCGACTGCGCTTGATATAGGGTCTAATCTGTACCTATGTGTAGGATTTTGAAAAATGTGATTCTACCAAGATTGATAATAAAGATTTTTTTTTGTTTTAGGTGTAAATTTGAAGTGTTCATTTACGCGCATGCATATTCTGGACACGTGGTTATGTTACAATACCATTAAAAATGAGAATTTAACCTTAGAAGACGTTGAAAATCGTGTTTCTTGGATCTGTTCACGGATTTCTCGATACTGGAAAAAAGTGCAAAGATCAAAAACAAGGCTGATTGCCAAGTATAGTAATTGGTTAACTGAAACCGAATTATGTGTGTTGAAAAAGCGGGAGTCGGGCGAGGTGACAAACTCTACGAATCCTTCTCCGAGCGAACACAGGCAGGGACACAGAAAAGATTTTGAAGATTGCAGCAAGAGGACAAAGCGTCGCAGGTTATCCGATCTAGCTAATGTTGATAGTTCCGCTATTCATGCAATACTAAGTAATTCAAAGCAATCAAATTCAAATTCTTTAGAATTCAATACGGACGAAGTTTTGTCTCTATTTAATGCGGCAAAGCTCACCAAACATCAGTATTTGTTATTAAGAGACTTTATTCATTCGAAATTGCCTAACGCTTTACCATCTTATAAAAAACTTCTTGACGCAAAAAAACGGTGTTACCCAACAGGAATTGGCGTTACAGAATCATCTGCCGAAATTAATTTACAATGTTTGTTGGACCACACATGCTCTCGAATTCTCGAATCTCAAAAACCAGTATTGGTAAATATATCTGAATCAAATTGCACTGAGTATGAATTAGTAGGTAAATGGGGTTTCGATGGCAGCACTGGACATAGCGAATACAAGCAAAGTTTTTCTGATCCGAGAACGGAAGATGGAAGTTTAATTGTTACATCTTACGTACCCTTGAAATTAATTTGTAAATCGATTACCTCTGACCCAGATGAGATAATTTGGAAAAAAAAAGTTTTGTATTTCTAAGTACATTAACTTTTTGGAAAGTGAATATTTTATTATTTTCATAAATAAGAATAAGTTAACTCATCCTTTCGGAATTTAATGTTTTTTTCTATTACTGTTTATAATTTAAGATTTATGCAAAACCTTAAACGGAACAAAAAAATTGTATGCAAAAAATGTGTGTACTTAATTTTCCTTTGACTTTTTATATTAATTATATATTACTTTATTATATATTATTATTATTATATCTTATATATATTCTTATTATATATATATTACTTTTTATATGTCTTAATGTTTTTTTAACAAATAAAAACATTTATCAACTTAAAAACGTACTAAAAAGTCATTTATCACGCCAAAAGTTCCTATGACCGCTCTTCCTACGCAGCGGGACCACTGTGCGCTGTTCGCTGACTCTAACCCCCAGAAGACTTCACTTAAACTGCAAAGAGAACTTGATATTTAACTCAATGGGTATAAGATTATAGCATAAATTCCAATGAGACTTGAAATCAGACTTCGAAATCTACGAGGTGAAAAACCGAATCGCTGAGAGAGCTCAAGGACATACCAAAAAGTGTATATTTGAACTGCTTTGAAGATTGGAAAAAAGCCTGGCACAAATGTATTATATCTGAGGAGGCAGACTACTTTGAAGGTGATAAAATAAAAGTTGATGAGTAAATAAATATTTTTTGAGAGAAATTAAAACTCAACTTATTTCTTGAACCCACCCCGTATACTGGTTACTTTATCGAAATTCTCATGTTTCTCTCCAAAAACATGCTTTTACTCTACTCAGCCATCATTAAACCAATATGGACCTATGGACCTATGGACCTATGGACCTAAGGCATACAACTCTGGTGCACTGCAGCTAACTCTAACATCGAAATACGCCAAGGATTCCAGTCAAAAAATGTGATTACAAATGCACCGTAGTACATCACAAATTCCCAAATCCCACGAGATCTCAAATTTCTCACAATAGCTGAAAAAATGAAAAGCTGGGACATCACACAATATAAGACTCTAATCGCTCGCAAAGCCTTTAGATTCGGCCATAACTTTCAATCCGATCTTCTTCAACAGATTGAGGAGGAGGTCAACAACGGATTTATTAGGCTAATAAGCAAAAATCTAGCGACACTATTTTATTTTTCGTTGAAGCATATCCTCCTTTTTGGAATTCTATGGCATGCGAAACCATCAACAAAGGAGTTCGTCAGGGCTGCCTCATATCGCCGCTTTTGTTTATAACAGTTCTTGATGGCGTCTTAAAACTCACAAATTCAAAAGATCTGGAAGGACTGCAATGGAGGCTAAACCAAAAATTTAGCGACCTAGGTTACGCTGACGATATCTGTTTTATGACTCATCCATCAGCTGACGCCACTACAAAACTTCAGCCACAAGAAAATATGCGCGTGGCGTTAAAATAAACTTCTGAAAATACAAACAATAAACAATTGAATTTACTACAAACGAAAACGCCATCATTATCGAAGATGTGGATGAGTTCTGCTACCTCGGTACAAAATATCGCAGATGTGTTTCATAAGCTTAGCAGACTGTACCGATCTCGCACTCTATCACTAAAAACAAAACGTTAAATCGGTCCTCCTATATGGTTCTGAGACCCGGCTTGTGTGACGAAAATCATCTCCAATATGAACCTTCCTCTGCTTACTAAAAGCTGAACAGTTAATTCCGAAATAAAAAGACGAAAATGGAGTTAGATTGGACAAACTCTCCGTAGAGAAGACGATACTATTGACAAAATGACTTTTGAATGGAATCCGCAAAGAAGTCGATGTAGAGGTCGCTCACGTCAAAGTTGTGTGCGCCCAATCTCCCACGAGAGTCTTTAAACCACCGCCTGGAACCAAATCAGATACACCGCGGCTGACAGAAATCGTTGCAGAACATTTGTTTGCGCCCTATATTCCGACCAGGAATGCATGTATTATAATATTTTTCTTAAGGGGTTAGGGGTAGTCCGAATTTTCAAAAAAAATTGATTTTTTTTTTTTTCCATTTTATTAAAGTACAATATCTTAAAAAAAATGTGCGAAAATTTGAAGTGAATCCGACAGATACCTTTTTGAGTTATTCAACAATTAAGATCGGACGCTCCGGAGCAGATAGCAAAATTTTCAATGTAATATATTTTTCTCAAAACTATGTTTTTGAACTGGTGATCACTGTAACTTACAAATTGCTTGGTAGATTTCATAAAAAATGTATACTGCTTTTGAAAAACATAAAAAACTCGAGCCTGATCGAAGTGTTTTTTTTTCAAAAATTTTGATTTTTTAAACAATTAATTGTCGGTTATTTTCTGGAAAATCTGAGAAATATTTCCTGAGGGCGCCATATTGTTAACTTTGGAAAAAAAAGGTTCGATTATATATATTATATATAATTGGAGCGTACACCCTTTTTGGGTGTTTGGCCGAGCTCCTCCTCCTATTTGTGGAGTGGGTCTTGACCTTGTTCCACAAAGCTTCGATTAGGCACAAGATTATCTGGTAATAAAACTAATTTCTCTTCTCCGATTGATTTTAGATGAATCTCCAAAGACTTGTGATGATCACCGCAAGGGACTTCTGGAGAAACGAAATTTTACAAATTTTTGTTTTTTTTTTTTGAAATTTTGCTAAAGTCAAGTCGAAACACGATGTATTAGTGCTATGTTTTTATTTTTGTAAAATAAAACAATTGACTAGCAAAAAAAAAATTATTAACAATCAAAATTTTTTCGTGCCTCTGACTACCCATAATCCCTTAAGGAGGGCCTCTTAACAGTCGGCTTCAAAAAATCGATTTTTTTTTACTGCAATCGATAGATATATTATAGGAGAATATGCACTAAAAATTTTATAGCGGAATTCAAAGTGATTTCGGAGTTACAGGCCTGTGTACCGTCACCCGTGGGAGTATACTGTCAACCTTCTGAAAACTGTGAAACACGTTTTCTCAAAACCATGTTTTTGAAAATGGCGTGTAAGATTAAAGAAAAAAACGACGAAAGTTATCATTTCAAACCGATAATCTATATAAAGATAATTAAAATGCGCAACTAATTAACAAAATACAAAAAAAATTCATTTTTTAAGGTTATTTAACACCTTTTTTGAAAAAAAGCTAAAAAAAGCACTTTTTTCAATAATTAATTGTGTGTTCATTATTTCATATTTTTATACAGGAATAGTCTATTATATGCGGGAAAGCCTTCTGAATAAGACAATATTTTCTTTTGTGTTTCAGGAGAAAACTACGACCCCCATCTTACACGCCGTTTTACTAGCGCGCAACGAGAAGCTGAGCGACATCCCTCATAAGTCCGCCATTTTGTTTTTTTATTTATGTTAAAAAATTGTTTATTACTCTTCAATCATGCCCTCAAATAAATGCAAAAGATTATTAATGTGTGTCGCGTTTTTCGCCTCGAAAAAAAAAATTGAGAAAAAAGACCTTTTTTTGAAGCCACTGATAAGATCCCCCCTTAAATAGTTTGTTTATTTTCAATTGAGTAGCTCATCTAAATGTATAATTTATCAAGGAATAAAAAAATAAGAAAAGGCATGCGAAATCCCAAGATCATAACATCTGAGACGTAAAATATGTAGAACAATTTTAAGTGAAATGCGGCGGATATAAATTTTTAGAGGTATTAAACCTTTTCCACTTTTCGTGTGCATATTTTGTTTCTCTCCAAGGGAAAATAGAACTGCAGAGTTTAATATAATTTTTTGGTAATCACCTAACATTTCAACAGCGATATTTGAATACATACATATGTAACTTAACTTTTGCACGATGCGCGGAAGGTTTTTAAAAATTAAACTACCTTGCTTGGTGTTTCAATCAAAATCTGTCTCTCTTTATTCATCTTTTCTTATTTATAACTTATTTACTTACTACTACATTCATAACCATAGCTTAATTCTTAATATGTGTGAAGCGTAGGATTCTATGTATATCTTAATTCTATGGAAAGCGGACCATAAGTGTTAGGTGACGGCCGCTTCCTCCATTAGCAAAGTGTCAATGACATATTTGACACTTTCGCTAATGGTACATAAGTGTTTCTATTAATTCTTTATTTATTGGGAATTGGTGTGTGGTATTAACTTATGGTTAATTGTTTACATACTGGGTAAGTAGTGTGTGGTATGAGTGGCGTTAACTTGTACATATGTATATATTATATTTAGTTATATACATTTTTATACACATACACATAGATATACTTGCATACATACATACATACACTTTAGCATGTAAAACTTTTGTACATTTTTAACTTACATCCACTAACTGAAATGAGTTAATTGGACGTGTTTTGTTTTCGTTGTATTACTCCAACAAGAACAAAAATACCTAAAACAACTCTAAATATGTACATGAAAAAGTTAGTCATCAAATTCAGACACGTACAACATTTTCACACTTATTTATATGTACTTTGGATATGCTGAGAATGATTTGAAGAGTTCGTTTCGTACCTCTTTGGAGTTAGTGTCGAAGCTTTTCACAATATTTTTCTAAACACTTTTTAAACAGCAATTATTATTTATTATGAATGTTCGCCTGTTAAAAAACGCTACAAAGGCAAGAGCATTCACACTCTCGTAGCTGACTTATGCTGGACTTTTTTTTTTGATAATTTGCCAAGAGACAAAAGAAACAGAAAAATTGTATGTTGAATGATTTATTTTTAAATCAACTTTGTATTTATTTGCTGAAATTTGTTTGATTTCATATGGAACTGTATACTTTTAATTAACCCTTAGAATTAGTATCCGCGTATCTGCACAGAGGTACAGCTGCGTGCATTAAATAGAAGTGGAGACTGAAAATGTATGCGCATTTAATAAAATGGCTGTATATATATTTTTTTTAATTAGTGCATTATTATTCATGCAAATATAATATATATTTAATAAATATATATACATATAACCGGTAGGGGAATAAGTTCGTAGCGTTTATACCGAAGACTTTTATTTCAACAAAAAACAAAAATTACATTAATAAGTTAATCAATTATGTTATATATCCGGCGCTGCTGTTTACAACCTCTTTCCACCTGTCGACCAATTTGTTTATGCCATTCCGCCAAAAGTCGCCTGGTCTGTTGTCAAAGAAGTTGTTGAGCCAAAATGGCCTCAAAGGACCTCTTTGTTGTGGAAGGTAACACTTGACGCCCTTCATGTGGTTTGACAGAGAGCGAAAAGATGATAATCGGTGGTCGATGCAAGGTCCGGAGAATACAGCAGATGCTGAAGGACCTCCGATTCGAGCTCTTCAAGTGCGCCTTTGACGACTTTTGCAACATGTGGCCTGGCGTTGTAGTGGAGGAGTATGGTTTGTCCATTTCGATCAGGTATTTTCAGTCAAATAGCCTCATTCACGCGGAGTAAGTGGGCAATGTAGAGCTCGTTGCAGTGCACCATGCCTTCCCAGTCCCATCAAACACTTATCAGGATCTTCTTTGGATGAAGATCCTTCTTGATTCCCGGCTTTGGCGTGTCTCCTGGAGCCGCCCACTCCATTTTTTGCTTCATATTGATGTATAGACACCATTTCTCATCTCCCGTGACGATTCGGTACAAAAAGCGCTGTTTATGACCACGCGTTGCTTGATGGCAGGCGAGATGCTGCAAAGGTATTTGAAGGCGACTTTCTTTGTTTTTTTCGTTGAGCTCGTGAGGCACCTAGGCTCCCAATTTCGCGGTAAATCCCATTGAGTGAAGGTGATTGTGAATCGCTTTATGATCGCCGTTTATTAGTTCCGCCAATTCATGACTGGTTTGGTGACCTTTCTCTGTTCTCTTTCAAAAGTGATTTGAGACATTCTTCATCAATTGCACTTCATCCTTCCGCACCGGGACGTGTCAGCAACGTCAAAGTCGCCATTTTTGAACTTTGCAAACCATTTCCGTGCTGTAGACTCGCCTATGACACCTTCTCCATACACGCCGCTAATGTCCCGGGCTGCTTCGGCCGCTTTTTGACCTCAATGAAAAGTAAAGAAGTGTTCCATTTCTAAGCCTCAGAACTAATAAGAAATTAAATAGCTCAAAAATAAGCCACCCAATTGAGTATCACTTCATCTTCGGCAAAGTGCAACACAACGTCATGCATTATTTCCACGTATGCGTTCTGATGCATACAAATTTTTATTCAATGTCAAAGTCCCCATATCTTTGGAGGAAATAAAGGTCGATCAGATTGGAGGTACTTTTTCCAATAGAGTTTTTTGACAGATCACGCGTGACTACTGTCCTACTAAAGACATACTTTTTTTCAGTATGCATTGACATTTCATCACAGAAGGACTTATGCCTCAACAACCTTTACAAAACATACAATTCTATTAGGAAAATCTGTGCTCTGGGTTCAACGCGCTCAGGCTAACTTATGGTGTTCAGCAAAGATCCCTATTTTTGGTTAAATGACTGTGTCAATAAACAAAATTACCATATTTGAGCTGAAGAACAACCCAAAGCCATTCCAAAACAGCCATATTACATCGATTGGTCTATGTGCTGCAGGAATCAACGGCTCATATTTCAATTCAATTCAATTCAACTCAATTTAGAGGCTGGCGCCAATGTAACAGTGAATGACGTCATGGTAAACGACTTTTTAATGCTGGATACCGGAAATTGAAGCCCGTGATCTCCACAATATTTGATTCTAACAAGACGGCGCTACTTGCCATACAGCCCGTGAAGCAATGGTTTTACCGCACCGTCGTTTTGGTGAGCCGTTTATCTCGCGTCTTGGACCAGTAGTAGATTGGCCACTGAGATTGTGTGATGTCACACCTTTGGACTTTTATTTGTGGGCATATGTAAAGTCTAAATGCTTTGTGGTTAAACCAGCTTCGATTAGAGCATTCGAAGCAACTTTACTTAAGTTTACACGAGATAGCGACCGAAATCTTCCAGCGAGTCATTCAAAATTGGTGTTTACAGATGGCCCTTTTTGGGTGTTTGTCCGAGCTCCTCCTCCCGATTTGTGGTGTGCGTCTTGATGTTGCAACACAAATGGAGGGGCCTACAGTTTTAAGTCTATTTCATATGGAAAATGATTTTTTATGAGTAGCTTTTTCATAGCAGAAATACACTCGGAGGTTTGCCTTTGTCTGCCGAGGGCCGACGGCTAAAAAAAACATGGTGCTTCATGTTCGGGGTTTTGAACCCCATAACTTCCGAATGGTAGACACGCATTAACCCGTTCGCCGACATAAATATAGTCCAGCTGTGAAACTATGCGATGCCGTATCTGTTGGTGGTAGCAGAGAAAGAGAAAAGTGTCTTCTGTGTTAGAAATATCAGGTGAAGAAGGACTTAGTGTGCCAAACTCAAAGAAACGATTGGCGAGTCTTGTTAAACTCGGCCGAAAGCGGCAAATCTGGAAGAAGACATTCTTAGTCGAGCGTTTTGAATTAGGTATTGATGATCTGTCGCACGGTAGTCGCTGATTATTTTTATAAGATAGCGCGATATGAATCATGGGAGTCCACTTTCTTGTATGTACATTATTTGTATACATATATATGTTTTACCACTTCCAATAATTTTTTGAATAATTTCAAGTTTTTCGTGAGTGCGCATCTCGTCCCAATGAAGATCATAAAAAATATGTTTTTTTTTATTTATTAAATAAAGAAATACTACTTATTTTGTATATAGAAAAATCAAAAATTTTGACTTCAAATAAATTTTTATGAATTTAATGAAAAAAACTCATATTCCTCAAATTATTGTTGAAAATATTTTATGCCTCAAATCTAGCTATCTCGTGATTTTATATGCATTTACAAGCTAATCTGGATTCTTTATCATTTTTCGTTAGAGGAACTTCCTTATTTTGAAAAAAGTTAAATTTTGTTGTAAAGTGTAATAGCTATACCTCAATGCTAATTTCACTTTCCTCATCCATTAGCTTTTGAATGCAATGCTTTACCGACAGATCTACAACTTTAACAAACATTGTTGTTGTAAGCAAACTAAAGTCAACATATATACATACACATAATTCGTACCATGAAAATGCGTACAATCCAAAACTGTGAAATCACACGACATGAGCAGAAGTATTATATGGCTTTCGGGACTTACCGTCAGATATTCAGCTGGTAATGGAGATGAACGAAGTGATGTTGCTGATGCCGATATCGATCGATGATGAGCGGCCAACGTTAGCAGCGAGAATCGAAAAATTCACTTTCTTTTTGCGCCTGTGATGTGAGAGCTTAGTTGATACGAGAAGGCAACAACACAAAATGGTATTCAACACGCACTACACGGGCACGGGTATCGAGAGAGCGGCAATACTTAGTATGCATGTACATATGTATGTATGTAGGTGAAGAGTACAGATGTTTTATGGAACTAATTATGAGCACTAAGTTGACGTTGTGGGTGACGAACAGAGATGAATGCGATTGACTGAGCAGGTGTTTTTGTTTGTGGAGTTTTTATTGTTTTCTGCGGCTGTGTTCAATTCTTTACGTTTTTTTAATATTTCTTTGAGGTATGAATCAAGTCAAGTGACTGTTAAACATGGAAGTGTTTATTTACATATGTATGTATGTATATTTACATATGTATGTATGTATGTATGTACATATATAGATAACATTTCAACACCCACTGTTATCAAATAATACTTTTTTAATTTTTAATGACCAATTCGTGGAGCACAAATAAATATTTTATAATACCGATTACACATTTTTTTATTTATTTATTTACTTATATATTTATTTATTATTATTTTTTTTTTTTGTTTTTGTTTCGCCGCCAATTTAATGCGTTTTATTTAAATTGAATTTTTTAGCCTATGGAATTTTATTTATTTTTATTACAAAACATGTGTTAATTGACGCGAAAAACGTTCGCCTCTGTAGACACAATATAACAAACCGGCTTCGATAAAGTTTCAACAAGAACTAAAATTGTACATAAATATTCGGCTGTTGGTCGATTTGCACATATACATACATACATACAGTATACGTATCCGAAAGCTTTGCACAGTGCGACAAGGTGTGTTGTTTTTCGGGCAAAATAGTTCGTGAGATAAATTTCAGTTTAATTTCGTTCTGGATGATGAAATACCTGTAGCTAAATACATCTGCCACGGGTACCGTCGAGTTTCCTATTCAAATTGTGAAATCAAAAACAGCTTCACAAGGGTAAAAATTGGATTCCACAAAATGCGTTTTAAGGAAAACACTTTTTATAATATTTTTTGAAGCGTGTTAAATCGAGGATCGGCACTTCAACCATTTCACCTACCTAAATCGAATCGTAAACGGAAAACTAGGCATTGGAAAACCTCCGAGTATATTTCTGCTATGAAAAAGTTTTTCTGCCGTTCGGAGAGGGCTTGAAACTGTAGGTCCCTCCATTTGTGGAACAAATAGAAGGAAGAGCTCGGCCAAACATCCAAGAAGGGTTTCAGCGTCAAATATATGTGTATATATATAAAGGGTGGTTAAATTTTAAGGGCCGATGTCGAATGAGAACCACAACTAAACGTGAAGTTTTTTTCTGCATTACATTTGACATTTTTCAATTTCAGACTAACTCAATTTGAATCATGGAAAGGTACACAATCGAGCCACGCGTTAAAGTTATTCAGACTTATTATGAAAACGGGCGTTCAAATGGCAACAGTGAATGACCAATTTTCGAAGAAAATCATCTTCAGTGATGAGGCACATTTTCACCTCAGTGGATTCGTCAATAAGCCGAATTTCCGCATTTGGGCGAATGATAATCCAAGAGTGATTGCAGAAAAACCAATGCAGCCACAAAGAGTGACTATTTGGTGCGGTTTATGGGCCGGCGGCATCATTGGGCCGTATTTTTTCCAAAATGAAGCCGATCAGGCAGTTACTGTGATTAGTGTTCGCTATCGTGAGACGATAACGAATTTTTTATGGACCGAAGATATGGATGTGGACGATATGTGGCTTCAACAGGACGGTGCCACTTGTCACACAGCTAACGAATCAATGGCTCTTTTGCGCGAAAAATTTGATGGCCGAATAATCTCACGTCGCGTCAATGTCAATTGGCCGCCAAGATCATGTGATTTGACACCGTTGGACTTCTTTCTTTGAAGTTATTTAAAAATAAAAGATGTACGTCGATAAGCCAGCAACAATTCAAGAGCTAAGAGATGAGATAATTCGGCACATTAACGGCATAGCATTTCAATTATGCCTCAGTGTCATCAAATATTTTGAACATCGGATGGAGGTGTGTCGCCGAGGCCGCGACGGCTATTTGGCCATATATTTTGTTCCATGCGTAATTGAGTCATACAAATATTATCACAATAAAGAAAAATGATAATAATTTCCTAAAAAAAATTTATTTTATTAAAAATCAATACCGGCCCTTGAAACTTAACCACCCTTTATGTATATGCAGAACTGACGTCTAGATGTTATTAGTGAATAATTCCTAGACGGCATCTGTTTTTATGTTATTTTGGAAATTTTTAAGCTCAAAGTGTTGCGGAACAAACTTTAGCATCGTTCTCAACAATTCATCATCATTATCTTTTGGCACTACAGCTGCACGTGGGACTTCAATACATCTCGATCGCCTTCGACTTTTTTTCAATTCCTTATCTGAAGTTAGCCGTGACACTGGTACAGTGTGATACAATACCTGGAGACAGGCCCGTGCGCAGAACCTCAGATTTAGGGGGGGGGGGGGTTCCAACTTTTGTTGCAGTGCACTTTTTTTTTCATATCGATTCATGTCAAAAAAATGTTTAAAACTTCGCCCCCCGTGCGCACGGGCCTGCCTGGAGATGATATCTACATTTTCACTGATAGCCAGGCGGCTATAAATAAAGTCACTCACAAAACAGTCGAATACCTCCAAGGTAGCCATGAAATGCCGCGCAAATTTACTAACTAGTCGTGTTGGAAGTGTTTTAAAAAAAAAACACATCAAAATCAACCGAAACGTCGTCAAGCTTTTATCGTGGATCTTTAACAACTGAATTTATTTTCATTTATTTGATTACATTAAACGTACTGTTAACATCTATTTCTGCTATATTTTAAAATTTTTGCTTACTTATGCATAATGTTGACATTATTTCTCAATTATTTTATGTTAAAATTAAACGGTTGCAATTCCTGGCATTGCGACCGATAAATAATTTTGTTTTCTGAACTTAAGCGGAAATTAGTTTGCTGTTACGAAATTTGTTGTTTATTTTATTTTGTACTTTTTATTTTTTCTATGTTTGAGTTTGTGTATGTAACTCGCATCTCTTAACGAGATGTCTGAGTCATTTCATCTAATGATAACATGGGTTCTTGGCGATTGTGACATTGAGGGGAAATGCAGAGCCGATGAACTAGCGAAAATCGGTACGAAATTGACTGATGAGTATATAAAATATGATATATAATGATATAGGTATACCCTTGCAAACATGTAAACTACGTATCCGCGAAGAAATTCTAAGAGTAGCGAAGGAAAGATGGCTTATTGAAGCCACTTGCAAAATCGCCCGACAGCTGTGACGGACTCTCAATGCTAAACGCACAGAACTTCTACAAAGAAGAGAAAAGTTAAGATAAGATAAGATACAGTCTTAACACACTGATTTCAGGTATTACGGGGCACCTCCTAAACGATAGAGAGAATGGGTGTGCAAACACATGACTTTTGCAGAAGTTTTCTAGACGAGGAAGAGACGATGCCGCATGTTCTGTGTCACTGTTCTGCTCTATCCAGACGTAGACTCGCCATTTTGACCGGACAATCCTTTAATAAATTGGAAGATCTCGGCTCTGTCGAAATTAAGGATCTTACAAAAGACCTTAACCTATCCAAAGTTAATTGATGTCCTCACCTAGTTCGTCGGGTCATCTTGTTCTCGATCTTTCCCTTTCTGTAGTGTTGAACGCTCTGGCTTCTACAGGTTTCTTCTGCGCCCTCGTACCGTTCATTCTTGTTATATTACCCAGCCATCTTAACCGATACGCTTTGATGAAACATCGAACATTTTCGTTCTCAACAATTAGGCATTCATGGATCGACTGTTTGGCGGTTTTCACCTGTAGACGTGCTCATGGTGGGCATTTAAATTATGTGATTTTTCACATATAATTGTTAAGAATCGTATTTTAATAAAAATCATAACCTGAAAGCATCCAAATTTTTACATGTTTTATTTTAAAAGCGTTTTGAAAGACCTTTTATTTTATTAGGTTTGCAATCTCGTTGGTGGATGAGAAATAAAATATGATAAGATTGTGCGAAATTTATTTATTCTGCTTCAAATGGGCGTCTCAGCTGTCGTCAACCCTGTATGCCCATATTCGACGGACCCATCTCGCAACCCTGTATCTTTTAATAGAGACGTCAGATCGCTTAATGACATACCGCGTTGGAAGCGTCAGTCCAAGCAGATTTTTACCATCGCACAGTACACGCCACGCGAGCGCTCCCAAATTGTTGAAATTTACATTCAACAAAAGATGTCAAAAGAAGAATAACAAAATCAACATGCCCGATGAGGCTCATTTCTTATTGAATGGGACGATAAACAAGCAAAATTGCCGTATTTACGTCACTGAAAATCTTCCCGAAATTCAAGAGGTACCGCTTTACGACGAAAAAGTCACTGTTTGGTGCGGCGTTAGTGCGAAAACGATTATTGGGCCGTTTTTCTTCGAAAATGAAGTTGGTCAAGCTGTTACCGTCAATCAGGCGCGTTATCGCGATATGATAACCACTTTTGTGATGCCAATTATTCGTCGAAAACGTATGAGGCAGTTCTGGTTTCAACAAGACGGCGCTCCACCACACACAGCTCGCACCACAATCGATTTTTTGAAGAAATTGCTTCCTCGTCGTTTGATGTGGAAAAATGGCGATTTTGACTGGCCACCGCGTTCGCCTGATTTAACGCCACCTGACTTCTTCTTGTGGGAATATTTAAAATCAAAGGTTTATATTAATAAGCCGAAGACCATAGAAGAGCTCAAGAACAACATCCGTGAGGAAATAGCCGCTATTTCAGCCGAGATGATAGCTAAAACTATGGAAAATGCTGCAAAACGAGCACAATACGCCGTACAGGCTCAAGGCGGCCGTTTGAGAGATATCATATTCAAAAAGTGATGTCAACAAATCTACTTGAACCAAATAAAATAATTATTATCGTCAACATCAAAAAAATTGTGTTTTTCTTTGATTAAAAAAAAAAACACATGGGCGTAAATATTTCATACTAACAGTGATTTTAGAAAAAAGTTTTCACTACTTAAAATCGCTTCTGTGATGTAAGCAAGGCTCATTGAACAGGTAGTGCTTTTATCAGTTGTGCAGCTGAATTGATTTTTTCTATTTATTTGGTTTCTCGATTTTCATATTTCGTTGTTTTTGCTCCACTATTACTACCCGTTTAATGTGTCTTAAGTGTAGGTGCTTTTTATTATAAAGTGCCAAATCGTATTGAATGAAAAGCCCACACGTCTTCATATATGAAATGTCAAATTCTTGAGTTTCATTTTATTAGAAAAAACTTATGTGCTTTTAAATGTTCGTTTTGTGGGTTTTCATCTTTATCTGAGGAAGAGATTTTGGCGATGATGAATGAAATTCCAACCCGTGACGAAAATGCAGCAAATGAATAAGAAAGCGATTCCGATGATGATGATAAAGATGCTGCAAATTACTCAATTTTCGATATAGACATCAACGAATGGCTCAACTCGAGAGATGCATTAATTAATGCAATAAATTTGAGTATACCAGATGATTTCGACACATTTAAACTACAACTCCTTTATCAGAGGAAAAAAATGCAGCCAATTGGTCTAACTTCATCCGGTGCTTCTGTTATTCTTCGATCTCAATCAAGCAAACGCCGACATGAACCTCCCCCTGAGCTGCATTTGAGGATGGCGAACCTGTTGTTCCAACGAGTGGCATTTTTAATGGTAATTCAAATGAACTAAGAAATAATTCACCCACTTTCAAATCAATTATTTGGAGGAAGAAGCATTTGAATAGCATTTTACTCAAAATGTAACATTCATTTATGCAATTCAAGTACAAAAAGTGTTTTTTTTTTTTTAATAAATCATAAAGAATAAAATAATAAATCAATTTAAAGAATTAATAAATAAATTTAAACAAAAAAATATTAAATAAATTTAAAAAATTAATATCCAATACAAAAAAATTATTAATTTCAAAAATTTAAGCGTAAATGGCCAATGCCACCAAAAGGCGGGCTAGGTATTTTTACTCTAATATAAAAACGGACTTCAAATTCGTTCATTTTTTGACCACAAAGTTGTCTAAAATGATGTTTATGAGCTCAATAGAAAAATCAGGCATTTAAGGGTTAATATTATACGTACAAAACATTTCTTCTAAATAGAATATAGATAATTTGCTTAGCTTAAATAAATAAAAAAGATTAGAGGCGGTATTTACTACTAAAAACTAAAAATTATCCGAATACTGTATACAATAATTTGCATTTTCTGACAACTTTTTTTGTTCTTACTTTACTGCTACAGTGCTAGATGAACTTCCTCCGTTTTGGTTAGAAGCATTTATATGACAGAACTGCACTCGAAAGTTGGTAACTATAAACTCGTAAAAGAGCTTTTTCTATAAGTTTAAAGTGTAATGTCTGATGCCAGTATTTCACGTATAAACACTTTTTAGATGCGACTGATATGAGTGGCTTTGACTTTGATTCTTTCAAATTCTTTCAATCACAATGAAATGTCGCCGAATCGCCCAGTTACGTCAAATAATTTCTCAAATTTACTGTCTTCGAAAAATCATAGACAGCGAAGAAGATAATGAGAGAATTGTCAATATATTGCTATTGTCTTTGTAAAACTGTCCCGTGTAAATCCCGCCTTAGGTGCATACTAAAGGGTTTTCCAATAAGAGGTGTTATTTTGGTATTCAGCCAATGGTTTCGTAACTGTCGCTCCAACTTCATTTTCGAAAAAGTAAGGTCCAATGACTCCGCCGGTCCATAAACCGCTCCAAACAGTCACATGTTGAGGATAGATAGGCTTTTCAATAATAACTCTTGGAATTTCTGAGCCCCAGATCCGACTATTTTGCTTGTTGACGAAGCCACCGAGGTGGAAATGGGTCTCATCACTCAAGATGATTTTGCGATGGAATTGACCCAATCAGCAACGACATGACGTTGTTGATGATCGGCCGGCTTAAGTTCTTATGTTAACTGGTCTTTATAAGCCTTAAGACCCAAATCTTTAAGCAAAATACAAAAATACGGTGTAATGGTGTTCGTGAAATGCCTAATTCGAAAGAACGACGAGAATGGAGAAATCTGGATTTTCTTCTACACTTTTAGCTACAACAGCAACACTTTCGATTTTCGGCTGTTCTTGAGCGACGTGCATGGATTTTGTTCTTCACATCACTAACGTGTCCCAACAGCTCCAATTTTTTCACGATGACCCAAAAATGTTCGAGTTTTATGATCTCCATAAAAAATGTTCACCATTTCTATAGTGAATTTTAATAATTTCAATGCCTTGTTTAAGCGTGCGTCGTTCCATTTTTATAAATGGCGTAGTTTCTACTTGTCAAATATCAAAAAATGACAGCTTCAAAATAACACCTGTTATTGGAAAACCCTTTATAATAAGCAACTGTTTATATTGGTTATTATTTTGATTTTTTTTTTCAAAAAGTGTTGAAACAAACTTAGGTACTTTATCTTTTCTAGTTGAGCTTTTTTTTTTGTTTTATTATTAACAGGTGGCGCTAAAGTAAACCTCCTATCAAAGACGTCGCGAGCCAAATCGTGAGCGCTACAGAGCAATGATCAACGAGTTCTTTTTACCGCAACTTGATGAATTGGGATTGGAAAACATGTGGTTCCAACAGGATGGTGCAAAGGCACACACTGCACGTGCCACAACCGATATGCTGAAGGATGCATATCCCGGGCGCCTAATCTCCCGTTTTGGCGATTTGCACTGCCCAGCAAGATCGCCTGATTTGACCGCTCCAGTATTCTTGTTGTGGGGCTTTTTGAAGTCGCGGGTTTATGTCAACAAGCCTCAGACTCTTGCAGCTCTTAAAGACAATATCCGTCAAGAATGTGAGGACCTATTGCCGGAAGTTTTGGCCAAAGTGATGGAAAATGCCATAAAAAGGGCTCAAATGGCAATCAACTGTGGCAGCGGCCAATTACATGACATCATATTCTCGACTTGATGTAAAAAAAATTAAAAGACCAAATAAAAATACTCCATAAGAATAATCAAAGTTTTTCATTTTTTTTTAATTACAGCCAAAAAACATCGCAGGGTTACTTTTGCGCCACCTTGTATTATTATTTTTTTTTTTAATGAGCTATGGCAGGACTTTTTAACCCAGAAAACAAGCAGGCCCTTAATCTTAAAATTCCGATTACTGCCGAGCTCTTATAGAGTTTCACCAGAGTCCTTAGTTTCATCATAAATTGCCTCAACTTCTCCTTTGAGTGCGATGTACCGAACAATTTTGCCCTGACATAACAAAAAAAAAGAACTTAATCGGCGCACATACGGCAAAATGAGGAGTTTAGGAGGTCAAAAACTACAAATTTGAAAATAATTATTTATTGCACTTTTTAGGGTTCCTAACCAATACGTTAAGAAATATAATGATAAACAAGAATGAATGGGTACTCGGGAAGCCTGTACCTATTACCCAAAGCACTTTTATTATGTTGTTTTTGCACGTTGTTGGTGTGTGTGTCGTATTATTTATGTACATTAACTACTACATTTTCTTAATTGTGTTTGAACTTAAAAATACTTGTAAGTACCTAACTTCTAACCTATACAAACTTACCTACATAACTAAAAAGGAAAAGTGATAGGAGTAAAACAGTTAACAGAAATAAAAAATATTTATTTAGGAAAGGAAAAAAAGTAAGTATATTTCAATACCTATACATGATACAATACTATATAGGTTGGGTCCTTATTTAGGTATATCTATAGTTTATAATGATTAATAATCAGGATGCTTCATCATCATCTTCATGTTCTTGGCCATCATCTTCGTTTTCGTCATCATCATCTTTATTGATGACGTTTTCTATTGAAGGATTTTCCAACATTTCTAGAACCTCCTTAGCAAATGGTTTCCTTCTTTTATAGTGGCTCCTCCTCTTCGATGCAATTATAGGATCGGAAGCTATAAGCATCCAGTGCGCAATGTCGGTATTGGTGTCGATCCTGGAGGTCTTTCTAGTATGGAAAAGCCGTACGCTTTTAAATTCCTTTTGGCTGGTCTCCAATACATCTTCGGAGAATAAACCTACAGGTAGTGGCAGCTCCTTAATAATATCTGCTCCATGTATCAGGAGTTTGTGGACAGAAGCACTCATTTTGTACCAGCCATACCTATCAATGCAAAGTTTTGCAGTTTCAATACTGTAATTTTTGAATTTTTCGTGATTTACGTTGAATCCGCATGATAATACGCTTAGGGTGTTGGCGAATCTTTTGATGATTTCCGTATCTATACCTGTTATATTAGACGATTTGATGGGCTCAGCAAAAAATTTCCTGGCCGTATTTCCGTCATTGGAATTCCCCCTCCTTGTTTCGGTTGATCCACCACCAATCCCATTTCTTTGTAGAACTTTTCAGTTATCTCGTTTTGTATATGGAATGACCGCCACTCCCGTCAAGACCCAATTTGTACACCACTTTAATGGGTGCGTTCTCTTCGTGATCGTGGTGTGTAAGAAGTACATCCTGCTGTACATCTGCAAGTCTGCGTACCGTGTGGTCAAGAACATCTTGGACGGGGATTTGGACTTCTGTTTCTGATATTTTTATATTGTCAGGGTAGCACTGTTTCTTTGTCTGCGCTATAACATTGTATGCAGGATATATATTGGCACTCCGAGATTTCGCCCCTCTTTGCATGTGAATGGAATCTTCTTTACCCATATCAGAGTCAATGATGAACGCTAAAGCCTCCTCAGGGGAATAGGGTGTGATACCAGAAGTCTTTGGTGTATCATGAATTTGTTTTACGCGTTTGTATCTGCGTGGGCTGGTGGTCAATGCCAGGTTCACCATTCGTGCAGCTGTTCTTTTCCCAGATTTTGTTAGACTAGCTTCAGCGGCAGCACACAATACTTTTGGAGTTATTTTAGCAACACTTGGTTGAACACGTCTTCTTTTTGTTCGTACAGAGCCGTCTTCGAAAGACTTTAACACTTTTTATGTTTGAAACGTTGCTCACAGTTTTTACTTGGTGAATCTCTCAATCTTCCAATTCGAGTTCTTCCATTTTTTCAAAAGTTTCGAAACCAACACTTTGAGAACACATTTTATTCGTAACGCACTGTCTTCTGATTGTTTATAAATACTATGATTGTCCAATATGTAACTAGTTAATCGTTCTACACACTTAGACGATGATAATTTATAAAAGTTTTCATTTTGTAGCACTAAAATCAGATCCATTTTTCTAACATGTATTTTCGAGTGACTTTGATCACTCCGACTACCTGTAAATAAAAGAGGATAGTGTCACAATGAGTGCGTTTGAGTTCTTAAAATTCACAATAATAACGGCCAACTAACTGTTAACTGCAAATATCGAAGAGAGAAAACGGTACTTAGCGGAACTTTTTTTGTAAGTCTAAGTAAACATGAATTATAAAAGGAAATTTAACTAGACATGCAATATAATATTTAAATAGATACTTACGATTACATTATTTTTAATTTTACTGTATTAACATTCATCTCACCCTTAAATAAACTTACATTGTATACCCTCGTGTGTGGTTTTTCACACATATGGTATGTTTACGTATTTTACAGTAGGAACATAATTTAATTGTAGTCAAAATCCAGATTTATCATCAATAACATATTTATTTTTATATTTTGTTATCTTTTACATCAAATAAGTCTATCTTCAATACATTTTACACAAACATTTCGGTTATGAGTACGCTTACATACACCTTTTTGGCAACAACAGCACATCGTTTGATATACATAGTTCTTAGTTTTCGACTTCTCGGTATAACAAATGTGACATCTAGCTTTTCCTTCGATATTCGGAGGAACACTTTTGGATCTTTTTGGAGGAATGTTGAATGATCGTGATGAGCTCTCCCGAGATTCTGAAGGTTCACGGAACAGTGAAGATGTGGAATAGGCTTTTGAGCTACTGTGCTCCCCGACTGATTCATTTAGTGAATTGTTGCTAATAACAGAAAGCAAAGACGCCGCTGAGTCGTTTCGTGGCACGCCTTTTCTCATTGTCATGTATGATTTTGCAAGAGATATTCCAAGCTCACGCAAGAAAACTCGTCGCATTGTTGGTTTGTTTGTTTGCCAATTTGGTTTCACATCTTTGAATATAATCAAAGCGTTTAAAGCTGAGATGTCGATCATATTTGCGAAAACCGCCAATGGCCATCGATTCGTCTTTCTTTTAGAACTGTAACAAGACAACATTTTGTCAACTGTATCCACGCCACCTATAACATAAAATGTTTAATGAAATCAAAATAAAAAGCATCGAAACGAGCCTTTTGTTTTATTCTAGAATAAAAAGTATTAGAACAAACCTTTGGTTTTATTATAATGTTAAATGATTATTGGCAACTTTTTTCCATCAGATTCTACATCATTTGAAGCATGCATTGTGCTTTGCAGTACTACGCAATTGTCTTTTCTGCTGATGTATGATACGAGTGTTGTGTTTTCGGTGAATGCAAATGTTGATTGGAACAACGGAACTTTTTTGCATTCTAAAAGTTTTGGTGGGATGCTTCTTTTGTTTTTTCGCATTGTACCGACCATTGTTAGCTGTTGTGACAATTTCTGACCAAGTTCATAAGAGGAAAAAAAGTTGTCCATTGTTATGTTATGCCCCTTCAATCCACGAACCAAATCCAAAACTACACGTTGACCTTGATTTTTTTCAGCTAAACCACCAACTGGCTTACCCAAATACGGTTGGATTTTCCAAACGTAACAAGTTTTAGAGCAAACTAATAGCCAAAATTTAATTCCATATCGTTCAGGCTTAGAAAGCATATATTGCCGAAACCTGCATCTACCACGAAAACCAAGCAATTGTTCGTCAATAGTAACACATTAAGATGGATTGAAATAATCAGCTAATAGTTCAGACCATTTGTCGAATATTTCACGAATTGGAGCAAATTTGTCCGTAGAGCTTTTTTGACGTCTGTTCATAACGTCATCAAATCGTATAATACGATTCATGTATTGAAATGTTTTCTTTAACATTATCGCTCTAAATATGGGACGTCCATATTCACCATCGAATAAATCCAACATTGTTTCATTCTTTGACCTAAATTATTACAATTATTACTAAAAATTAGATTCATTTTAAACATAGGCATATAAAAAACAACATACCTGTAAACTCCAGCCAAAATGAGTACACCGATATATGCACATAACATATGTGTGGAAAACCACACACCAGGGTAAGCAATGTCACTTTTTAAATATCTATTTATCAAAAAATATTTTTTAATCAATAAATGCGTTTTTTGTGCTAAATTTATGCGGCAGGAAATGTCAAGAAATTTCATGAACATCACTCAAAAATTTTTTTTTCCCTCCCACTCCTTTATTGTAAACATATTAAAGGTGAATTATTCGCTTTGTGATGGAACGACTATCAGACTCGAAAAATATAAACTAATTTAGACTTTATCTTCAAGTTGATAAATCGCTTTTTGACCTCCTAAAGTCCTCATTTTGCCGTGTGTGCGGCGTATGCAATGAGAAAAGAACCAAAGCAATAAGAAAAATAAATAAATAAACAAAATAAGAAGAAAAAAAACTCGAAACATATAATATATAAGCCTCTTTGGAGACTCTTGAACAATATAAATCTCAAAGTTATAAAAAATTTTCAAAATTAATTGATAATCAATCAGACCTGATACATAGGTAACAGTCTTATACTTTGCATTTTCTATCACTTTTTCCGCACTTTTATTTTTTTATTAATTTTATACTTTTTATTTTAAATTTTTTTATTTTATATTTTTTATTTTTTTTTATTATTTTGTTTTTTTTTTTATTTTATTTTTTTTTTTTTCCTCTTTTTTTCACTACATTTAAATTTACGCTTCTGAAGTAAAGTTGCTTAATTCTTTAAGAGTATTTGTGTCTCTGTTTTACATTTCATCGCAATCAACATAACTCAAAACTGCATCGTACCTTTCTCTATGCTTCCGGCAGGCAAAGATCAGGTGAGCATATTTGTCGGTGATACTGACGGGCATTTAACACACCTAAAATATCTGTGTCGATTACCTTAAGGGGTTACATCTAGTTAGAAGCCCTGAAAAATGAGGTTTTTAAAAAAATTTTCCTGAGAAAACTTCTGAATTAATTGTTTTAAGCCTTTGTACACATATTATGGTAACTTTGAATAATATTTAAAAAAATTTTATTTGCAAGAATAACAGTTTTTGTAGCTGCTACAGCAGATTTCCAAGAACCCCTCTAAAAAAAGACGTTTTACGGTGACCACTATATCTCCGAAGTGGATTTTCTGAAATGAAAAAACCAAACGGATTTGATTAAAGTATTGTATATTCTTGTAATTAATCGAAGGAATAAGTAAAAAAAAATTTATTGACAAAATGGCGGCTTCTCAAAAAAAAAAATCTATTTTTTTGGAATAGTTTTGGCCTTAAATTGTGTATAAACAAAAAAATGTTTATCGGTTTTAAAAAAGCTTCGATTAAGTACTAGAAAATATAGTTCAGAAGCCGGTGTGAAAATTTCAGACTAACCGGTTTAGCCGTTTCCGAGAAATCGTGGTCACCGACTTTCAAAACACAGTTTTGAGAAAAACAAGGTTAAACGCCGGCCTGCTAATTTAAAGTACTCGGACGCGTCGTTACATTTATGCGTATAACATCAAAAATAATCTTCGGAATGACTTGAAATTTTCATAGTGTTTACTTAAATATATGTACATTACAAAAATTATATAAAAAAAAAATCGATTTTTTGAAAATTCTAACTAGATGTAACCCCTTAATTCTCTCTCTGTCATACGATTGCCCTGTTATCAGTCTGTATAGTTTGAATTTTTAAAAACTTGTTCTTATCCGTTAAAATATTATTATTTATTATTTCCTCTTCATTTTCTTCTTCTTCTCAAAACGAATACACATACTCATGTTGTAACTGAGCACATTTTGCCCTCTTTCAACTCTTTCGTATATTCCATCAATAATAAAACATAATCCAATAAGTGGTTAACAGGAGCACTAAACCTCACATTGTTTCATATTTCACCACTTCTGCAAGTGATTCACCATCACTATTGAAGACACAAACCTGCTGCTGAAAAGTTCAATGTAATGGGTGCGTGTCTTTGCTTACTAGCGTTGTAAACAGCGTTCGCCAATCTGGTGTGCTTTTTACTATCTATGCTTTTGTATTTTTGTGCTTCAGCTTCTTATGAAATGCTTAACCTTCCTATACCCGCGCGTTGGTCTGTGAGACCGAGAAAATGATTTTACGTAAATTTTTGTTTTTCCAGAAAACCTACAAAGTTGAATTTACTGCTAGCTTCCGGTTTTCTTGCAAGCTCTATATTAGTGTTGATTTGGCGTTTGCACTAGACAGGCGTGTTGGTGAATTTTATAAAAATTGGTCTGTGAGACCGACGCGGGTATATGTGTAATTTTTTGTGAAGTTAAAGCAGTTATTTTGTTTTTTGTTTCTTTCTTATTTTTTTTGCGTTTTACTATTTTGTAGGTACTTTTTAATATTATAATGAATGAAGAGCAAATCAGACTACTTTTGGAGGAAAAAAATTCAACTTCTTATTATGAGGATGAAAATGACAGCGACGTTGAAGACTTTGTTGCAGGAGATGTAGAAAGTTATGATACCGAGCAAGCAGATGATGAAGAAATCGACGAGGAGTTGAATGAGATAGAGGATAGAGAATTTTATCTTGGTAAAGATGGATACACTAGGTGGAATAATGATGCTCCGTCAAATCGTGTAAGACGTCTCGCTAGGAATGTAGTCACTCAACTGCCAGGGCCTAGAAAAGCAGCAAAAAACTTGAAGGAAATAGGCGAGGTTTGGAGATTATTTTTTACTAAAGTTGTTATAAATCGTATTGTAAAGTATACTAATGAACATATTGATCTCATAAAACCTAATTTTTCAAGAGAAAGCGACTGTACCTATACAGGCAACATAGAAATCGAAGCCCTTTTAGGCATTTTAATCTTTGCTGGAGTTAGGAGAAATAGTCGCTCCAACGCTAAAGATTTATTCAAAACAGATGGTTCCTCTTCGGAGATATTTCGATTAACTATGAGCTGGAATCGATTTTATTTATTAATGCGTTGTCTAAGATTTGACTTTAAAAGCGTAAGTTTTCTTTTTAAGGCAGATTTTTACATGAATTGCGATATGCCATGATTTTTTATTTCAAGACTAAAAACTAATATAATTTATAATTTATGTATTGTCCAAGAAGTGTTTTTAAGTTATTATAACTTATTTTTATTTATGTGAATAAAAAAATATGTTATTGTTTTGTTTTTGTAGTACTTGAGAAAAAATTATCGATTTTGATGGCTTTTTTGTTAATCACTTAAAATCAATAAAATAAGTGAATACAAATTTAATGCGTAGTTTTATTTTTTTATTACATCTACGGGATTGAAAAATAATAATTTGTTTTTAGTTTTGTTTGAAAAAACTAATATTTTATGTAGTTTGAACTTTCGGTCTGTGAGACCGTGCGCGGGTATATGTGTTACAAAAATTAACGCGGGTATAGGAAGGTTAAAGTTTCTAGCAACCGAATCGTCCAATGAAGTTGAAGTCGGCAAGATAAATTTAGTTACGCGGCTGTGTCACAGATTTTAAACCTTAAATATTTTCCTTTATCCTATGCTCTGCAGAGGTTTAAATTGAAATTGTTGAGTTTTGAGTCATGTGAAGAAAAAAATATAATAAAAAAATAGAAAAAAAATATTTCTCTAACATTTTAGGAGATAGATATAGTAACTACCGTTTTTTCCGAAATGAAGACACTGACTTATAGTACGTTCACATATAAGTAGATGATCTACTTTTTCGCGCTTAACTCAAAATCTTTAATTAAAAAGCGCGATTTCCCATCCAAAATTTCTCTCCCAAAATCTGAGATTAAAAAATAATCCTAGAAAATAACGATACTTTTTGACATACAACCCTGTGTTTTCTGTGTCATCGATAATTATTATAACGAATGTAAGGAGAAACATCAGGTCTGTAAACATATGTAATTCTAACAAAATTTTTGTTAAATATTTTTTAATTACGGATTCATTTTACAAAAGCGTGTATCCGTAAACGTTTTGTCCTCTTATTACTTATTATAATTGTCGTGATGACATTGTCGTGATTGCACAGAATGAACATGAGCTTAAGAAAATTTATACGCGATTGAAAAGCACAGCTTTAGAAGTGGGTCTACGGGTAAACATAGATAAAACGAAATATATGCACTTCGCAAAGAAACCGAGTGAAGATGCACACATTGAAATAGATGGTGAATGCATACAGAAGGTCGACAAATTTAAATACTTAGGTTTTTTCATCAGCAGTAATTCTGACACTTCCGTGGCAATAAATGACCGAGTAAGTGCGGCAAATAAAGCATTCTTTGCTCACATAAAATTATTCAAGTCCCGATTGCTATCAAGAGATCAAAAGATGGCAATGTATAAAGCGCTTATAAGACCCATACTAACATACAGCAGTGAGGTATGGGTACTTAAAACAAAAGACATGGACCAAATACTAAGGTTTGAAAGAAAGATACTGCGAACAATATATGGTCCTTCCCGGCGAGATGACGGAACGTATCGGATAAGATACAATCATGAGCTAGACACATTAATACGTAATGGAAACGCAATACGCTTTATAAAAAGTCAACGAATCAGATGGCTGGGGCACATGTACCGAATGCCCAAATGGAGAGCTGCCAATATAGCGTTCCATAGACAACCAATTGGACGGAGATGTCGAGGGAGACCAAACAAACGCTGGGTAGATGAGGTCACAGCCGACCTGCAGAAAATGGGTATCACAAACTGGAAAGGAGTAGTAGAGAATCGATCGGAGTGGAGAACCGTAGTTGTGGAAGCAATGGTCTGCACAAGACTGTAATGCTAATGATGATGATTACTTGTTATAAAGTGTAATATAGAATATCCCATGCGTATTGCTGCCATAATTTTTTGCATCCTCAGTAAACGTCACATACGGATTTCCTCCAACTGTTTATTATTAGCAGCCAATTGCGCAATTAAATTAGCTATTCCTTCTCCTTGTATTTTCTTCATATCGTTAATGATAATTAAAGCAACCAAAAGCGCCGAAATATTCCACCAAAGTAATTTCTATGAAGAAAATCCTCTCAACAGTGTTGGCAGCATAGAATCAACACACTTTCTTATAATTGCTTGAGTACAACAGGCTTTTTCACTTTCAATGACATATATTCTGGAAACACGTTGAATCTGGTAACTTTTACCTTTAGTGATTAAAAATGGCGATACTTTCTTGCCATCAGAACGAATTGCCAAAATACAGGTAACACGTGCACTATCGCAACCGGTAGAAGGAACGTAAATTGACAAGGAAGCCTTGTGTTGAACTGTCGTTTCAGCTTCATGGCCTAGGAATACCACGGATGAGAATACATGGTAATCATGTTGTAGAGTTGGTATTTCAAAAAATCGATGAAATCAATAAAAAGCTTAAACGCAAGTGCGAAACTTAACAACTTCATTGTCTTCCAGCTTAAACAATGTTGTTGATATCCTTAGAGGCAGTTCATATCGTTTAAGGAAGTTGTCCAACCAGCGATGACGATGCTTTAAATTCTTCTGTGGATATATCAAATTCAATTGCTGTTTCAAGGGCACATTTTCGAATATCAGCCCTGTGCACAACCAAAGCCATTGCTTCCTGCTTGCAATCCATTCCCAGATGCAATCTCCCAACTCAGAAAATAACGGCTGCCGACCTGATCCAACTCTGCGGTTTTTCTTATTTCCTTGGCCCACTAGTTGACACAGGTAATCGTAGTCTGCACGCCATTTGCGAATCATACGGAGAGCCACCATCTGCTACAAGATTTTCACCCCTGGAGTCTTCCGCAATTCCCTTTTTGTACTCGACGGAATAGCACTTTCGTGAATTTTTTTTGTCACATTATTTTAACTAGGGATTATTTTTGAAGGATGTCTTATTTTACAAAAAGTTCCGAAAATCAAGACAGGGCTTATTTCGGAGCATGTCTTATTTTCCGAAAAAGACGGTATCGCTGAAGAGTTAAACTTGTCCTTTGAAAGTGGGTTAGAAAGCCAAAGATTAATCGCATATTAGTTCTTTGTAAGAGTTTAAACATTTATCGCATATGGGCCCATATATGGTACTGCAGTTTTGATTTTTATTTCCAAATTAAGTGTTATAAAATAATTCAAACTACTTTTATCCATCAAATATATATTTAGCAATAATAAAACAATAAAACGCAAAAAAATTGCCTCTGATTTTATGATATTTCGAAATAACCTCACTTTTGTGCAAGTGGGTAAAAAAGTAGAATTGAACTGAGAGTGATTCATTTGCAAAAACCGATAACAGAATGAAACGAAAGTACTTTTTGATAAAAAAAGGAGGTTGTCTGTAAAGTCGGTTTACTGACGATAGTTTAACGTGACAACGTCATAAGAAAATACTGATGAATGGTTGCATTTTTCAAAAGAAAATTTTAATTTTATTTGTTTTATAGAAATTTTGTATGGATATAGAGAAGGAGGTAAATGGAATGGCAATGGAATTGATCAAGTTATATTTACACAAACGTGAAAAATGACGAAACATTTATCAAATTCATGAAAGATATGTTCAATTTCGATTGTGCATCAGACGTTAATAAGTCAACTACACTAAGAGGCATCATCATCGATTTGACTTTCTTAAGACACATTACACTTGAAACACTCCCTTGCATTTCCTATTTTTCCTATCATCGTTTATTCTTAACAGAGAAATGGTTCATTACCATGCACACAGCAAGAAGGCATATGCAAATACAAGTATGTGAATTTATATACAAATGCATATATACATACATACATATATATGCTCACTCAAGTAGGACAGAGCCAGATGTTGCCGAACGCGGGGGCCGATTGTGCTCTTTGTCGTTCGTTCCGCGCTCTCGCTTGCAGTTCAAGCACATTAGCTTACATTTGCTTGCGTACGGAATAGATTCGTATATTTGATATGTCCATATGATTTGTATGCATCTTTACATATAGATTTGTTCTTTTTGAAAATTGCGCGAAATTGTATATGTTTATGCATGTTTATATACATATATTAGTACACAACATATCTTATAAGGTATGTGGTAAATATTACCATACATTTTTTCCTTCATATATAATACAAAAATTAATAATAATAACATTAAGACAACAGGTATTATTAACAAACTTGGTTTTATTTTAAATTCTTCAAGTAAATCAAATTAATAAGAATCAATAAGAAGGCATATGCAAATACAAATACGTGAATTTATATATGTACATATATACGCTCACTTAAGTAGGAGAGAGCAAGATGTCGAACGTTGCCGTTCGTTTGCTTTGTCGTTCGTTCCGCGCTTTCGCTTGCAGTTCATTCAAGGTAACGACAATGAGCAAGGTAACGACAAATGAGCAAGGTAACGACAAATGAGTAAGGTAACGACACATTTTTTCGTGCGTGCAGCCGGCTAAATCGAATTATACGACGTTATCACGTCAAAAAAATATTTTCATGGAGTCGATGTACTCATATTTCTCGGCAGATAATAATTTTTCCGCCTTTCAACTTTTTTCTTTACCTTACAACAATATATATGTATATATATGTATGTATATAATTGGCGTGTACACCCTTTTTGGGTGTTTGACCGAGCTCCTGCTCCTATTTGTGGTGTGCGTCTTGATGTTGTTCCACAAATGGAGGGGCCTACAGCTTCAAGCCGACTCCGAACGGCAGATATTTTTATGAGGAGCTTTTTCATGGCAGAAATACAGTCGGAGGTTTGCTTTTGCCTGCCGAGGGGCGACCGCTATTAGAAAAATGATCTTTCACCGAGATTCGAACCCATGTTCTCTCTGTGAATTCCGAATGGTAGTCACGCACCAATCCATTCGGCTACGGCGGACCTTACAACTAGTTCCGTAAAAAACCAATATACAAGGTGAAGTCTAAAATACACAAGACTGAGCTAAAATAGAAACGATAGGAGCTTTGTTTTGATAACTTCGAGTTTATTTGTTCAAAATATCTGGTATCGATACCCTGTCTTGCGCGGTCTAAAAGCTTTTCGAAAGAGTGTTTCAAGTCATTGACCGGAATGTCCTTCAGGATGTCGGTACAACCCTTTCGGATGGCCATGTCATCATCGGATGGATGAAGTCACAGGGAGCCATATCAGGCGAATACGGTGAGTGATTTATGGTTGAAATGCGATTTATAGTCTTAAAATTAGTCACAAGAGTGGATCGGTAAGATGGTGCATTATCATACAAAGCGCAAAAACCTTTCAAAAGGCCACGATGGAAAATTGCATTGACGGTTTGACCCGTTGGCATGATCTCCTTGTGAACAATGAGCATCGACTTGATTTTTGACTTCTCCATCGCGATTTTTTGGGTGGTGACTCGTCTGGGACCTTCCATTGGGCACTTTGACGCTTAATTTCAGGTTCATGTTGGAAACACCACGTTTCATCGCCAGTTACAGTATTGTAAAGCAAGTTCTCGTCTTTTCTCGCCTCTTTAATGAGTTCTTTCGAATGTTAAATTCTGAGCAATTTTTGGTCCTCAGTTAACTTGTGCGGAATGAAACGTGCACAGACCTTTCGTAAGCCCGAATGATCAGTTAAAATGCGATAAATCGATGTTTTGGAGATATTCAACTCCGATTCAATGAATTTCAACGATGATTCTTTCTCGGACATGGCTTGGGACTGAAACTTAATGTTTAAAAGTTATTCTTTAACATACCGCGCCTCGACGCAGACTGCCGACCAGCAGTGCGAGACACGTTTATCTTCAGGCCACGGGGATGAAAAGAAAAAATCAAAGGTTTTTGCAATTTTCTTATCGTGTTAGAGCGAAACCGTGTTATAAGATGCCGTTTTGAAGGCAAATTTAATATTAAGTTATAATACTTAAATTGCGTTTGGCTCCGCACTGCGTGTGACAAAAATCAAATCGATGTCAATTAAGAAATTTCGAATGTCATAAAGTACAACGTCGTCGTGGGCGTTGTTTATTGACATGGAAGGAAGTGAAACCGCAAACACACAATAAATTCCCATTAAAATGCCACTTGTTAAGACACACCCGACACTTCCTTTACCAGGACGCCTACAAGCCAAGTCAGCCATAGAGAGTCTGACAAGCAGTTGGAGAAGCCAGGCGTGCTGACAATGAGAGGGCATACTTGTAAATACATGCAAATGAATGACTTCTTATTGATAGAAAAACATGAACCAGAAACAAAGTACACACTAGAAAAGATTTTCACACATGCCAATGCTAACTGACACAAACAAGCACACGCCACATGCGTCTTTATTCATTTACACGTGTACATATATATGTGCCTACAGTTAGTCCTTAAAATATGTATTGGCGCCAACGCCCCAGCATTTTAGCCTACTCCAAATTGTTTGTATTTTTTCTTCTTCAAATTCTCATCTTCTCCGCTTCATTTCTCTGCACCGATTGATTTGTGATTGTGGCAATTAGCCATGACTAAGATTTAATATTTGATTTATGTGCATATTTTTTTGTTCCTTTCCTTCTCTATTTCCCGCTGTTTTTATGCTCAGCACATTCATATTTTATTTCCCTCAAATACACACACACACACACGCAAACATATGCTGGCATATGAAGTGAATGACTCCTGCTGCTGCTCTGCTCAAGGACATTACGAGCATCGTTAAGTTGCCAATGCGTGTATGTGTATGTGAGACACATCTGGTCGCTCGACTCGATTCCACAACTTCGTCGACTTGTGCGTTTCATGAATATTTTAACGAATGATGGAATATAATATCCAAATTTTGTGTGGCAGTACGCACACATGTGTACATGCGTAGATTTGTATGCCTACTTGGAAGTGTTGGTGTGGATGGGGGCGTGTCAGTAATGGTGACATCTTAATTGGTATTTATTGCTACTAGAATTGAAGTATTCTTGTTGACAATTTTCACCTCGTATATCAAATATTATCAGCCGTTTGATGTATTGAGTTAACCCAGCAAACCTCCAGAGTAGTGAGTGAGTCATTGAAGAGACCTGCCCTTTCGTGTTCGCAAGGCAATGCGCTGAAGACAATTGATGTTTTTTTTTTCCTTGTTCACTCCTCTCCGGAGCATAGGGCCTCAACAAGACTCTTTCATCGTACACCGTCCCATGAGATGTGGGCATCTGCTAGTTCGCGCAGCATCGACCTTCTCCAAGTGTTTTTTGGTCGACTGCGAAATCTGCTCCCTTGCGGGTTCCAGTCAAGTGCCATCCTCGTGATGATATCTAGTGGTTTTTTCAGTGTGTGACCTATCCATCACCACTTTTGATTTGTCTATGAATGGATTCCTCGTTCGTTAATCTGCACAGTGCGTCATTCCTGATGGTGTTTGGCCAGAATATTCTGCAGATGATGCGCCCGTACTGTATGCATTCACCCGAATGCCGCCCTTGCTTTGTTTAGCCTGCAGTTGACATCTTCATCTGCTCCACCATCTGGCGTGATGATGTAGCCGAGGTAGCGGAAGCTTTCGACGAGTTCCACCGGGCATCCGTCAACCAATATCAACCTTGCGCTATTGTGGAAAATTCTCATAGCCTTGCTCTAGAGTTTCATCCCTGGGAGAGCAAGACGCTGACTGACTTGAAAAAGAAGGTTAGGAGTGCTTTCAATTACTGCTGTCAAGCTTACCGGGTCATTTTAAGACAATACATATAAGAACATATAAAAAATCAGATAACATCACGCGAATGGCTCTGGACTGGAACCCGCAAGGGAGCAGAGGTCACCAAAAACACTTCGAGAAGGTCGAAGCTGCGCGAACTAGAAGATGCCGACAAGTGGGAAAAGTTACTGATTGCCATTCACTTGGGAGTGACCAAAACGATTCTTCTACATACGGTCCAAACAGCTCACAGCTTCCGAGATTAGCCCAAATATCTTCTGGGTAGCTTTGAACGCCCGTTCCGGAACGAGCTAACGTGTGAAGGCGAATAATTCGAGGATAGCTGGTTGTGCGCTGGGTTTGGGACCCGCCACGTAAAAATCCTCCCCAATGAAAACACGAGTCAACTTATCTAATTTCTTAAAATTGCCGAATGCTGCTAGTGTTTTTCAGGCAGAAGTCTTTGTGATAGTGCAGGCATGCAAAATGCTTAAGGAACGTGGGGGCAAGTGAGATATTCACATTTTTTCCGATAGTCAAGCTGCGATCAAGGCTCTGACGACGACATGGTGCAGGTTCAAAGAAGTCAACTCCTACAAGGAGGAGATCACATCTGTTGGGCGTGCAGGTAACATTTCTTTGTTCTGGGTTCCAGGTTCCTGGAACAGTAACATAGAGGGAAATGAAATTAGCAATGCGCTTGCCAGGAAGGGGACTGTATTGGTCCTAAAGACCTCCTACTGTTAAAGAAGAATTGCACAACTTATTTCTCAGGAAAGCGCAGAAACCATCGACACACACGCGGAAAAGCTAGGCTTACCTTTTAACTCCCATTGCTGTTGAGGAATTTCCCCGTAAATGTTCAAGTTGGGCAGCTAGGCGATTAAGGCCGGTATGAGGCCGTGCGCTAACTTAAATCCCAGCAGTTTTTTCCATTAGATCAACAGCTCTGGCCAGCTACCTACCTACCTAAAGGTAGGTGAAGGCCAAATATAAGGATCTCAATTTATACACCAATAAAAATTATATGATTCATATGTGACATTTAGTAGCCTCATATATGACTAATTCGGGAATTCGCATGTGACTTTTCTTTGACTCATTTAAGTCGATTTTCAGCCACTTACATATTTTTTTAATGGCATCATACACGACTAAGTGTGTGCTTCTAATTTGCAACTAAAGGGTGGTTAAGTTTCAAGTGCCGGTATTGATTTTGAATAAAATACAATTTTTTTAAGAAATTAATGTCATTTCTCTTTATTTTTATAATATTGGTGTAGCTCAATTACGTATGAAACAAAGTATTGGCCAAATGGCCGCCGCGGCCTCGGCGGCACACCTCCACCCGATCGTCCAAATTTTCGATGACGCTGAGGCATAATTGAGGTTCTATGCCGTTAATGTGCCGAATTATCTCATCCTTTAGCTCTTGAATTGTTGCTGGCTTATCGATGACACCTTTTCTTTCAAATAACCCCAAAGAAAGAAGTCCAACGGTGTCAAACCACATGATCTAGAAGGCCAATGAATCAATTGTTATACATCGTAAATGAGTTACGCAGTTGTGGGTATTTTTACATTTCTTTAGATCCATATGCCTTAAATATGAACGTATGTAAAGCTCATTCCAGACTCATTAAATCCGTATGCTTTGAATTTGTTCGTTGGGATGTATCAATTACATGTCTATGTATGTGTGTTAAGATGCTGTATGAATAATAGGTTTTGGCTGGACGGTTCCGCTCTTTCTAATACCAGTGGAGTTTACCAGTCGCTCAACCCGCAAAATGCTCCCATGGGAAGTTTAATATCCCATCTACATACATTTAATAAAGGTCATACATGTAGGGTAACCGGGAACGTCGTTCTAGATATTTAAGTACTTTATTTTTTAAGTAATTTCTGATTATATATGACAAACAAATGATTGGATATATGACAAACAAAATGTAGATTATTTATTAAATTTAAAAAAAAAGTTTTTATTATAGTTAACTAAAAACAGTTTTAATAAACTAGAAAAATTAAAACAAATCACATTTTGTTGTCATGAAATCCAATTTCATTATTTTTTGAAAATATACAATATTTAAAATTATTTTTTAAACATTTGAATCAACAATTTATTACAATTTTGAATATTTATATAAGAAATTTTTTATTTTTTAAATAATAGAGAATACTGGAATTTTTTAATTTACTTCTTATCTTGTTTTTATTAAAATTTATTAGGAAGCTTTTATTGTAATTAAAAACAGCAAAGAAAGTAGAACTGAAAATAGTTCAATTTAATCGCTCAAATCTGAAATTCCGGATAAACTGAAAATCATCAGGGAAAACCTAGAGGGAATCCACGCCGATGGTCAAACCGAATGTACATGGCGTCAAGGTTGTGTTCTGTATTATTTTAATATATGTATATAATATAATTGGCGCTTACATTCTTCAAATTGGGTGAAACTGTCACAGGAGGTCAGTATCGATATTCAATATCACGTTTGAACCAAGCGCTGAAAGAAAAAATGGACAAAATGTCAAAAGAGACATGGCAATGCTACCGCTAGTAGTCCGCGGCCTTTTTTTTTTGTTTTGTGGGTAAGTAAACTTCAAAATGACTTCGCAACTACAGTAACTGTCGTCTACTGCGTTCGGATGAAAGCATGCCTGCCGATTGGAATTTTAGTGTGCTCTGCCCAATCCATAAGAAGGGCTATTCTGCAATCTGTGCCACTTACCGCGGGATTAGTCTTCTAAATATCGCCTAAAAGGTTCTAGCGAGAGTATTGTGTGAAAAGCTGAAGCCCACCATCAACCAACTGATTGGACCTTATCAGTGTGGCTTTAGACCTGGAAAGTCCACAATCGATCAGATATTAACAATGCGCCAAGTATTGGAAAGGACCCATGAAAGGAGAATCGGTACACACCATCTTTCCGTCGACTTCAAAGCTGCATTCTACATTACGAGAAGGAGTTTCCTGTATGCCGCGATGTCTCTCTCTGAGCCGTTTGATACCAAACGAGGATTTACACAGGGTGACTTCTTTAACCTGATGTTGGAGAGCATAGTACGAGCCACAGAACTTAATGGCTCAGGTAGAACTTTTTATAAGAGCGTACAATTGTTGGCGTATGCCGATGATATCGACATCAACGGCCTTAACAACCGCGCTGTTTGTTCTGCTTTTTCAAAATTAGATAAAGAGGCAAGCGAGCGGGTCTGGTGGTGAGCGAGGAGAAAACGAAGTACCTCCGGTCTTCAAACAAACTGTCGGCGCACTCGCGTATCGGCACTCACGCTACTGTTGACAGTTATGATTTCGAGGACGACATAGACATAGCGCAACGAATAAAGATCCGGCGGCTACGTTGGCTGGGTCATGTCGTCCGAATGGATACAAACACTTCGGCTCTGAAAGTATTCGATGCGGTACCAGCTGGTGGTAGCAGAGGAAGAGGAAGGCCTCCTCTGCGTTCGAAAGATCAGGTGGAGAAAGATTTGGCTTCACTTGGTGTGTCCAACTGGGGACGGTAAGGACAAGAGAGGAAAACTCGGTCAAGATCGCGTTAGCGGTTATCGCGCCAATTAAGAAGAAGAAGAAGTTAATTCGGCTCGTCTTCGATTTTTACCTATTCGAAAAGATGGATCGAAGAACCTGTATAAAATTTTGTGTGAAAAACGAAATTAAGTGCGCGGATGCATTCCGAATGTTGACTGCGTCATACGGAGAAGCTACTTTGGACCAAAGCAACGTTTATCGGTGGTACAAAACGTTCTCAGAAGGCCGAGAAGATGTGGACGACGAAAAGCGTGCCGAACGCCCGAGCACTTCAACAACAGACGAAAAAATTGATCAAGCGAAGAAAATGTATTGGCAAATCGTCGAATCACCGTTAGAGAAGTTGCTGGGGACCTAGACATATCGATTGGCTCGTACCATTCGAGTTTTTTTTTAATGAATTGGGCATACGACGGGTCGCCGCAAAATGCATACCAAAACTGCTCAATTTCGGCCAAAGCAGCATCGCATGAACATTGCTTATGAGATGTTGGTATTTGAACTCTGTCCCCGACGACCCAAATTTGCTCCAGAGGGTCATATCTGGTGAAGAATAGTGGGTTTAATCAATCATCTCAATAGAAGCTGCCGCACGAACCAAGACCGAAAAAAGTGCGCCAAATTTGGTCGAATGTAAAAGTTTTGCTTACCGTTTTTTTCGATAGCAGTGGCTTTGTACACCATGAGTTCTTGCCACGGAGTAAACGGTCAATAAGGAATATTACCTGCAAGTTATGCGCAATTCGAGCGAAGCAATCCGCAATCCGCCAGAAACGCCTGGATTTGTGGAAGAACAAAAATTGGCTCTTGCATCACGCTAATGCCCCTTCCTCTCCGCGACTGTTTGGGCAAAAGCAACACACTAATGATGCCACAGCCACCGTGCGAGTATTCCCCAGTTGTGGCCCCCTGTGACTTTTTCTTGTTCCCGAAACTGAAGAGGACCATGAAAGGACAACGCTACGCTACGATTGCCGAGATAAAGTCGGCATCGAAGGAGGAGCTGAACAAGATAAAAAAAAATGATTTTTTGAAGTGCTTCGAAGATTGGAAAAAACGTTGGCATGGGGATTACATTGAAGGGGACAAAATAGATATTAATGAATAAATAAATAGTTTTTGAAAAAACACAAAATTCGCGATACTTTTTGAACACACCTCGAATGTGTAATTTCACATACTCTACTTCATCAGTATTTTAATTTTTATGAAGAATCCAAAAAATCGTTCGATTCATGGGGCTCTCAAAAGGCGATGAATCCTTCGGGCGCGGAACACGTGAGCTGCCCGAAACATGAGAAAAAACGAGTAATACTTTGAAGTGTAAATATGTAACCGCTTGTTCGAAGTAACGCTTTAAATTTAGATGAAACGGCGGAAGCAAAGTTGTGCCCCTATAATATTTATTCAATTATTTTTAAACCTAACTCGAGTAATTTGAAAATTATGGTCTAGGTTTGTTATCATTGTTAACGGATATCCTTTTTGGCAAGTGCTTGTGTTTGTTTTCTGTGTACAATTAGTTGAGAATGAAGTTTTTAACCTTCTGACATGAACTGAACTCCAGGAGCACTTAACAGCTTACTTTTGCTACATTAGATGTCGAGCATGAATAGCCGGAAAAACGGAAGATGGGCGTCGACAAAGCCAACTCGAGTGGAAACGCCTACAAAATTTTCCAAGCACTTACATACGCCTGCACATACAAACAAATATACATAAGCATACATGCATGTGTTTATATGCATATCTAAGAAGAAAGCAGATAATTTCAAGAATCAATTGCGCGCAGCTCACAAACCAATTAGAAAACGCAAACTAAATTTAGAACCGCCATTGAAAGTGAGCAGCCGAAGCGACAAAGTGAGAGAGAAGCATGAATGTGGTGTGAGAGGAGAACAGCATAAGGAGCGCACGCGATAAACACAAACATACACATGAACATAAATGTATCCATATGTAATTACTTGCGCTGCGCTGCGGATCACCAACGATCAGTGGAAAGATCATCATCTGGTCTACATTAAGCCCAGAGCAACGCATTGCCTGTGGGCAAAAGGGGGTGTGCAGCAATGAAGGTGTACATAACATAGAGGTGCCTCTGTGCAATGTAGAAAATGTCTTGAGTTGGGGAAAAATTAAGCAGCAAAAAAAAAACAGAAATGTTGGGAAGCCAACAAGAATTTGAAAATAATTTCAGTAGTCATTCGACTTTGGCATTGTTTAGTGTTTGCGCAGCAATTAAGTTAATTAACTCATTTGTGTTTTTTGCTAATTGAATTAGGACGCGAAAGAATCAAATTGACGACAAAAAGACCAACTCAACAAACGCCTGCAAGGAACTTGAGGAAACGCAAAAACAAGAAAACACACACACATACATATACATGCACGGAAGCAAGGCAAGCCCATGATGAAGATTTCTAGCGGCACGAATGAGACTGATGGGATTCGGTAAAGACAAAAGTGGCGTAAAATCAAAAAATTGCACAGAAAAGTGAAATTGAAAATTCGAAAAAAATCGAAAGTGACTTTGAAAGTGAGAAAACTCCGACCAGAAGCGGCGACCAACCGGCTGAGAAAAGCGAAATTTGCAGCTAAATTACGCAATTGGGTGTTGATGTGAACGACGAGCGCGATTGGTGTGACAAAAGAAGCGTGCAAAATTAAAAAAAAAAACAACAAAAAATAAATAAAAATATTAGAATACAAATAAATCAATTGTGGCGGAAAATAGTCAAAATTAAAAGTGACAGCTAATCAGCATGCCGTTGTGTGTGTGCTAGCGTAGTGGCAGCATTCATGCGGCAGCATTGTCGTCCGCGTCGCCCCAATGCAACTTTACTCCATGGCGTTGCGCTGTCGTCGCCAATAGAGATCGACAAATGTCCATGCGACAATTTTGTTAATTAATTGACTCCTAATTGAATTAATGCGCAAACACACATACAACACACACACATACACGCACACGCACGCTTACTGGCAACGCATATTCAGCGTGGCGCTGCCAGTTAGTATCTAACCAGTGGTCCAGTCAGCGAAATTCGACACTGATTTGCGCTAATTTAATGATTTTCACTGCTCGCGCGTCTCTCCTCTCCTCTCGTTTCCTGCGCACACACTTTTCAGCTGCTTCTTCTTGCTTCTTCCTCCTCCTCTACGCTTTTGTGCAAGTGCGCTTGTGTACGTGTAAATTACGATGCTTAACTATCACGAACCACAACACCAACAGCAACCACAGCCAATGCCGCAATTGAGTAGCTCAATTGCTAATACCGACAATTTCTATTATCCACAAACGTCAAACGTGCCCACGCTGACATTGCAAAATGCTGGCAACGGTGCCGGCGGCGGCGGCGGCTGCGGTAATGGTGGCGGTGGCGGTGCCGTTGTTAGTGGTGACCGTAGCATGACAGCGCCATCATCGTTGAATCATCTGCACAACCTGACACACCATAATGCATTCGGTGCGCATAATTGCAATGCCAACAACAACAACACCAACAATACTTCCAGCATCAATTCCAATACCATTAATATGAGCCCACACCAAGTGGTGGCTGGCGCAGCCACTGGTACAGCCTATCGACAACAACAGCAACAACATCACCACCCTCACCTTCACCAGCACGCACAACAACGCGCACAGCAGCAGCCACAATCAGATAGAATTGCCGTCGGCGGTGAGGTTACTGCTGCTGCCACTACCGATGCTGGCTGCGGCGGTTCTTGTTCGCCCGATGAACTTACAAAAATCGAAGATAACTATCCCTTGCACGTTGTCGGCAGTAAGCATTCTGAAAATGTAAAACGTTTCTCCGTGAACAACTTGTTAGAATTGGCCAATGATTGTCGCATTTCGGGCAAATTGCAGCATCAGCATCAGCAGCGACAGGAGAATTTGGATGGCACGCAAATCAACGATCTAGGTGGGTTTACTTACACACACACACATATACATATAAGCATATACACATATGATTGGGAAATATATGGGCTACTTATCTCGGATACCTCGAAGCAAAACTTTTAGATAGGTTTTATAACTATAAGCAAATATGTATGTATGCGTGCGCCTGCTTATTTGCGTGTAAGTGAATGTTTCAGGCAAATTTTTTCATGATTTCGCCTTGATAGCCAATTTCAGCAAAAAAGTGAGTTAAATAGGTGCGTTCGAAATGTGATTTCCTTGCTTGTAGACAGCATTAAACATGGATTCGGTGGAGGTAATGTTGTTATTGTGATGTGATAAAATGATTATTGCTTCCGACTTGCAGGAGCCGGGAGGTGGGTTTTAATTAGTCATATGTAAGGTGGCGTGCGTTGCTTTGCTATTTTCAAGCCGAAGTCGTTCGTTGTAAGATATGGCATTTGTGACGTTTTTTTTTAAAAGTCAGTTATATGGGTTTTTGAAGTGAAACTTCTTAGAGATGCCGCCAGTGCTTCCTGGAGGTACAAACTCCTTGTGGACGATGTCTCCAGAGTCGCTGTTACCAGCGAACTGGGACCGGTTTCTAGTGGAAGGGGAAGGTCAAACAATAATTTTTCCCCACCAGCCGATTCGGTTGATCGCTTGGCAGACGCTCCGCGCGGGAAGGCTCATTACTTTTCAATCAATCCCTCTTATATTTCCTTGGTGCCTATTGTTTGGGGCTTTGTTTGGTCCCAATTTTTTTGGCGCTTTTTTTTTTGGTGTCTACTTCTCTTTCGGGTCTCTCCCTCTTTCTTTGTCTGCCTTGAAAGTTTCACTTCTGTTATGTGTACTACGCCACACGCACTTTTTTGTATTATTTATTTGACCATACCAGCCATCGGCAAGCCACTCAAAGTTGTGCCTAGTGTGGAAATGTTTTTTAATGATTATACTACATAGATACGACGGCGGCCACCGTGACTAACATTCGGAATTCACAGAGAGGTCGTTGGATCGAATCTCGGTGAAAGCAAAATTAATAAAAACATTTTTCTAATAGTGGTCGCCCCTCGGCAGGCAATGGCAAACCTCCGAGTGTATTTCTGCCATGAAAAAGCTGCTCACAAAAAGTATCTGCCGTTCGGAGTCGGCTTGAAACTGTAGGTCCCTCCATTTGTGGAACAACATCAACACGCACATCACAAATAGGAGGAGGAGCTCGGCCAAACACCTAACAGAAGTGTACGCGCCAATTATTTTTATTTTTTTATTTTTTAACCTCTTGGACTAAAAGGAACAGTAATTTAAACGAGTATCAAGCTGGCTTCAGAAAGAATTACTCCACAGTCGACAATATATTCAATTTAGCCGCTATTGTCCATTTAAATTCGAAGAAAAGAAGAAAGTTTACGCGTATTTTGCTGACTTTAAAGCGGCGTTTGATAGAGTATCACGAAACGCCTTGATATTCATACAAGGTGGCACAAAAGTAACCTTGCGATGTTTTTTGGCTGTAATTTAAAAAAAAAAAATGAAAAACTTTGATTCTTCTTGTGGATTATTTTTCTTTGGTCTTTTAGTTTTTTTTACATCAAGTTGAAAATATAATGTCATGTAAATGGCCGCCGCCACAGTTGATTGTCATTTGAGCCCTTTTTATGGCATTTTCCATCACTTTGGCCAAACTTCCGGCGATAGGTTTTCACATTTTTGACGGATATTGTCTTTAAGAGCTGCAAGAGTCTGAGGCTTGTTGACATAAAGCCGCGACTTCAAAAAGCCCCACAAAAAGAAGTCTGGAGCGGTCAAATCAGGCGATCTTGCTGGGCAGTGCAAATCACCAAAACGGCAGATTAGGCGCCCGGGAAATGCATCCTTCAGCATATCGGTTGTGGCACGTGCAGTGTGTGCCGTTGCACCGTCCTGTTGGAACCACATGTTTTCCAATCCCAATTCATCAAGTTGCGGCAAAAAGAACTCGTTGATCATTGCTCTGTAGCGCTCACCATTCACAGTAACCGTTTGGCCCACGACGTCTTCGAAGAAAAAAGGTCCGATGACTCCTCCAGCGAAAACAGCACACCATACAGGGACTTTGAGCGGGTGTAATGGCTCTTCGTGGGTTACACGCGGATTTTCAGTGCCCCAGAAGCGTAAATTTTGCTTATTTACGTATCCGCTAAGATGGAAATGGGCCTCATCACTCATGATTATTTTTGATGAAAAATCTTCTTCCTCTTGAGCGTATGTTAGACGCGATTGGCGGTCAGAAGCTAACAGCTGATGCACCGTCTGGACTTTGTACGGAAACATCTTCAAATCTTGTACCAAAATTCGCTGTAAAGACCGTCGACTGATACCCATTTGCGTGGCACGTCGTCTGGTCGATGTCGACGGCGTTTCCATGACACCCTCGGCTACAGCAGCAATATTCTCTGCAGAACGGCTACTCCGGGGCCTGCCACGCCTGGCAGCATCTCGTGTTGTGCTAGTATCTTCGAGGCGAGCGGCTAAACGTCGCAGTGTTTCACCAGTAGGCGTTGGACGGCGAGGAAATCTGCGACGAAATTCACGTTGTGCCAAAGTCACCGACCGATTATTGGTCAAATAAATAGTCAGCAATATTCCGCGTTCTGGAGCAGTGTAGCGTAACATTGTTTATTAACGTGTATTTCGCATGTGTTTACTACACAAATGTCAAAACAGAACTTACATTAGGGGCCAATCGCAAAATTAGAGCATTTTCTGATAGGAGGATTACTTTAGCGCCACCTGTTAGAAGGGAAACATTTTAGACTTCTAATGTATGCGGATTTTGTTAGCGGATCACCCAGACAAACTACAAGAGATGATTAATAACCTTGAAAGCTACTGCAGCCTATGGAACCTTGAAGTAAACCGTCCCAAATAATTGTGTTAAAGGGGGAAAAGTAGTATTATAGTAAGGAAGAAATACATACTGTGTCTCGATATAAAAGTTGATTTTTTAAGAGCTATAGGAAAGTTTTTCAAAAAACCACACGTAAAATTCAGAAAAATACATGCAATTTGTATGTAAATCGATAGTATAGTCCATATAATTTAATGTTTAAAGTTTATTTCATGCAAATGTTGACCGCGACTGCGCTTTAAATGGTCCATCCGCTTAGTCCAATTTTGGCATACTCTTTCCAATGTTTCGGCCGGTATCTCACATATAAATGCTTTAATCTTGTCTTCCAATGCGTTAATTGAAGCAGGCTTGTCTGAATAGACATGAGCTTTAACAGAGCCCCACAAAAAATAATCTAAAGGTGTTATATCGCACGATCTGGGTGGCCAATTGACTGGTCCCGAACTTGAATTAAAATGTTCACCGAACTCGCCTCTCAACAAGTCCATTGTTACGCGTGCTGTGTGGCATGTGGCACCGTCTTGCTGAAACCACATGTCATGCAAGTTAAGTTCTTGCATTTTGGGCAAAAAAAAGTTGGATATCATTTCACGGTAGCGCTCACCATTCACAGTTACGTTACGATTCACAGCATCTTTGAAGAAGTACGGTCCAATGATACCTCCAGCCCATAAACCGCACCAAACTGTGACCTTTTCTGGATTCATTGGTAGCTCTTGCAATTCTTCTGGCTGATCCTCACTCCAAAATCGAAAGTTCTGCTTATTTACGTACCCATTGATCCAAAAATGAGCTTCGTCGCTGAACACAATTTTTCGATAAAAAAGTGGTTCTTCGGCCAACTTTCCAAGATCCCATTCACCAAAAATTCTGCGTTGCGGTAGGTCGTTCGGCTTCAATCCTTTCGCAAAATTTTCCACGTTCCAAACTGTTGAGTAACAGAGGCCCAATTGCTGCGAACGGCGACGAATCGACAATTGATGGTCATCATTAACACTGGCCGATACAGCTGCGATATTTTCTTCAGTTCGCACTCTACGTAAGCTGTTGGTGGTTTGATGTCCAATAATGTAAATTTGGTTCTAAATTTAGTCACAATAACTCGAATAGCCGCTTCAGTGGGTCGATTAAACTCTCCCCTTAACTTTTCAAAATTTGATCAAAATATTCAACTTTTTACCAAGAAGTTTTATAATTTTTCTGGCTATGCAGTTTTATAATCTATTGCGTTATTATACTAAAAATTTGAAGTGGTAGGCTTCTTCTTTTATGGAGGGGAAAAAAATTTCAAAAATCAATGGTAATCTGTAGTCACTTAAAACTTTCACATTATTATACTGAAATTCGATGGACTATAATACTCAGACGAAGAATGAAAATTCTGGTTAAAAAATGTAAACATTTGATGACATTTCCAAAAACTTTAAAAAACAAAAACTTTGAGTTACTTAATTTTTGTTGTAGCACAAACCATAGTTTTATAAAATATAGTAGTACGCTCATGATGGAAAGAATAATTAGATGGCGTCTATCGTGGTCCCGTTACTTTGCTCTCAGCGAGTTTGACAACTAGTTACGTGATTTTAGCTCCAGTATGGCCAGATTACCATTTTCGTAACTTGATTTAGCATTTTTGACGTGATAACGTCTTATAATTCGATTCAACAGGCTGCACGCACGAAAAAATGTGTCGGTACCTTGCACATTAGTGTTACCTTGCTCATTGCCGTTACCTTGCTCATTTGTCGTTACCTTGCTTATTGTCGTTACCTTGAATGAACTGCAAGCGAAAGCACGGAACGAACGACAAAGCAAACAAAGCAAACGAACGGCAACGTTCGACATCTTGCTCTCTCCTACTTAAGTGAGCGTATATATGTATGTATATGCGCATATGTACATATATAAATTCACGTATTTGTATTTGCATATGCCTTCTTATTGATTATTATTAATTTGATTTACTTGAAGAATTTAAAATAAAACCAAGTTTGTTAATAATACCTGTTGTCTTAATGTTATTATTATTAATTTTTTTATTATATATGAAGGAAAAAATGTACGGTAATATTTACCACATACCTTATAAGATATGTTGTATACTAATATATATATATAAACATGCATATACATATACAATTTCGCGCAATTTTCAAAAAGAACACATCTATATGTAAAGATGCATACAAGTCATATGGACATATCAAATATACGAATCTATTCCGTACGCAAGCAAATGTAAGCTAATGTGCTTGAACTGCAAGCGAGAGCGCGGAACGAACGACAAAGAGCACAATCGGCCCCCGCGTTCGGCAACGTTCGACATCTGGCTCTGCCCTACTTGAGTGAGCATATATATGTATGTATATGCGCATATGTAGGTATATAAATTCACATGCTTGTATTTGCATTTGCCTTCTTCCTGTGTGCATGGTAATGAACCATTTCTCTGTTGAGAATAGGACGATGATAGAAAAAGTAGGATATGAAAGGGAGTGTTTCGAGTGTAAAGTGTCTTGAAAAAGGCAAATCGAATGGTGCCTCTTAGTGTTGTTGACTTATTAACGTCTGATGCACAATCGAAATTGAAGATATCTTTCATGATTTTGATAAATGTTTCGTCGTTTTTCACGTTTGTGTAAATGTAACTTGACCTATTCCATAGCAATTCCATTTACCTCCTCCTCTATATCCATACAAAATATCTATCAAACAAATAAAATTAAAATTTTGTTTTGAAAATTGCAACCCTGACATCAGTATTTTCTTATGACGTTGTCACGTTAAACTATCGTCAGTAAACCGACTTTACAGACAACCTCTTTTTTTTTGTTATTTAGTCTCGGAGTTTTAGTTCTTTCTTCATGACATTTTTCTAGCTGTTCTAATTAAAATGTAATGTTTATAATTTTGTAAAATATACATTTTTTAATAATTATTTAAATAATTCACCCAGTTTTATTTAGCTTTACTTTTTTTAACATCTGGTGGCATTGTCCGCGATTGCAGGTGTCAAATCTCTCTCTCGCTACTGCAGTGTTGCCTTTTTATATAAAAACGCACTAAAATGCCCATTCAAAGAAAATAACCCAACAAATTTTTATTGAATCACTTAAAGAACTTTGTATGCGTGACAAATTGTCTTTAGAATGTGCGTTTGTTTTTTTTTTCAAATAAATGTTTTATGCTTATGTACAATTTAATTTATGAGTTTTTTTTGTTAAGCGAGACTCTTTTGTTAAGGGAACGACTTTTTTGCTATATTTGAGGTTATGTAACTCGATAAGGTACTCTTTTTGTAAAAATTTCAGTATGGTTTCTTTAGAATTTTCTGGTATTTTGTGGCTTACTTTTACAATGAATACAGCTCTTGATGCCCTATGTCCCACTAAGGATTGATGACCGGAAGAAACGATTACACCTCTGTGGTTTTAATTCGCATTCAATAAATTCAAAGGCTTTTTAAAATGTGTAAAAAGGTTTTCAATCTTAAGAAGAGTTGAGAGAGGGGCATTTAATATTTTTGCATAACCTTAAATGGAGCCAAAAATTAAATTTGCACTTTCAAAATATCAAATTTTATAAGAACCAATTAATTTTCATTAGCACTAAAATCTTCTAAAAGTGGCCTTTTTTAACCGTTTTTTTGTTTAATAATATAGTTTGTTTTTTAACTTAAAGTTTCGGTAGCTTTAAATTAAAAAAAGAAACAAACACGAAACTTAAAAATGTTTGAATATTGGGTATAAAAAAGCATTAAATTTATTCTGAAGATCAAATGGTTGGCAAAACTGCACAACTCGGCAAACGTGACGTCACGCACTCTTGATGGGCGCAATCTTCTTTCTTCGCTTATAGTTTTTGCAAGTCTATTGCTGCAAGATTCTGCTCACAAATATGAAAAATAAAATATTCTAAAACAGAAGCTTTGACTATTTTTTCTAACGCAAATCCTTGTACAAAATAATTTTTTTCCGACGTCTTTCGGACACCTAAGCCATTATAAGGACTGGATTTATTGTTTAAACTTAATTGTAAGTCTATAGATTTTTTATTTATTAACATTTATAGAAAAGACTATGTAGCTGTAAAATCAATTGAAAGAATGCGCTTCTTTTCAAAGCATAATTTCTCAAGTCGATGTTGAAATTTTGAAAAGGACACTATTATTTTTTTTTTTTTGCTGTATTCTGATGTGACTGCTGGAATTACGGGCAAGTCACTTTCCCACAAATACTTATACGCGAACGGTAACAGAATGATAAAAGCTGTTGAGCTCTATGCCGCAACCTAAATCCCATCAATCTTCTCCATTATATCAACAGCTCTGGCTGGCTGTAGATATCTGCCTGTTGGAGGTCTCATAAGGGTATCAAAACGGCGCTTTAGTGCTACTTGAGGAGTGCCAGACTGGCACTTCGACCATTTTACCTACCTACTACCTACGTCGCAACGCAATGTTAGATAATCACTGCTTTTGTAGGCGAAATCCTGTAGCAGCGGCTGAAAGGAGAAGCATTTTCCTTGACATGACCAGTGATTACTTCAAACTGTTTTTGACATTTAAAAATATGCTAATGCTTATAAATTTTATTAATTTATTGATTTTTTATTAAAAAACTTTTCTAAAGGATTCAACGTTTCAATCAAAAATTTTGAGCGATTTTAAAGGCCAAGCATATTTTTATTCAACAGCACAGCAATTTGTCCGCTGCGCCACCTTTGCGGGATATGCACGCACACCAGTCCGAGGCTCAGTCGATTTTGAACAACTCGGCAACGAGTACATACATACTTACAAACACACATACATACACAGCAGCCATTCAAATTGAACGAAAAACTGAAAAATTCCAACATTCTCACAAATGACATAATGTTAATTCATGTTGACAGTGCCGGCTGCTGCTGACAGCCAGGAAGGCAGACAAATAGCACAGCCAGAGTAACCGCAAGCGTTAACACCGCACAAACTCACACACACACACATATACATGCGCGCACAAGCAGGCTATAAAAAAGTCATTTTGTGCGGTAGCTATGCAACTCCAGAATCTAAGCAGTTTTGTTTGAGTGCAATTCGAGAGTTTTCGCCTAACTTTTTGTTGACTTGAATGTTGACGACTGGTAAGCCTTTTTTACCCTTTTTTCATGAAATTTTTTTATATTTTTTATATATTTTTTATTATTATTTTTTGCTTATTTTTTCTTTCCAAATTCACAAAACTTATATAATTATAATCATATTTTTGTCTGCGCTTGTCGGCTTGCCGCATGAATCCATCAGAATTTCGTTTCTCCGCTGGCTGGCTGACTGGCTGGCTGGCAATGGCAATTTACTGTTATTTTATTGCACGCCGCTGCTACTCCCGCGGGGCCAAGCAGCAGGCAATGCAAGGCAATAACAACTGCAATAGCATTGCATGCGCTCTGTTCTTTGCTGCTGGCGCGGCATATTCAACGTCCAACTTAATTTAGTTGAGTTGCATGCCGCATGTGCAACGATGCAACACAAGGTGTATCCTTTTCAACTGAATAAAGCGCATGTTGCTCGTAGTTTTTGTAGTTGGTATAGTTTTTGTAGTTTTTTTTTGCTGTGCACGCCGCTTTGCCGTCAGTATTTCTCCCCATTTTAAGTTTTCGATTCTTCTACGTTTTTGTTGCGTTGCTCTTTTACTTGCAACATTTCCATGACTGGCGATGTGTGTCGCTGTTTGTTTTCCATTTTAAATTTTTTATGTGTTTTATTTTTTCTATTTTCTATTTGCTACTTTTTTCTTTACCATTTCTCTACCCCTGTTCCCGAGTGCCACTCAAAGGGTAGCGGGTAATCGCTGGCGAACCCGTTTTTCGTTTTTTATTCGATCCCACATCGCTTTGACGCAGCAATTCCTTAGGGGCAGTGGCGGCAGCGGCGGCGGCGGTTATGTTTTTTTATACCGTGCAGCAAGCACATAGAATGTCAGCAACAACAATAACCATAGCATTGGCCGCATTTGTACTAGCAACAATTGTGGCACAGCGGCATTTGAAGTTTGGTGACAAATTGGCATCGCTTGTGATGTGACAGATTTATTTTGTGCTACTCCGCTTTGAAGCGTATTTTTTCGGGTTTCTTGTTTATTTTTATTTTTTGTTCTTCTTAAACTACTTACTTATTTTAATTTCTCTCGTCTGTTCAATGGGTAATTGACTGAATTATTGTCTCTATAAAAAAAAGTGTTAAATTTATTGTTTGTCGTCGTTTTCGCGTGATTCCTCTGTTTTTTAGTAGTCGCTTATTTGAATTGTTGGAGCTCAGTCTCTTCACTTTTTATGAACACTTAAAAAGCATCAGCAACTCAATACGCGTGGTAGTTTTCTTGTTCATCTCCCTTTTTTATGCACTCAACTGCAGTATCGCCCGTCAGTTGTTTCCGTCGCAGCTCATCAAAATTGAGACATATCACATCAAGCGTGTAAGTAATACGTCAACGTTTGTGAATTGCCGCTAAATGCCGCCGCCCAGGTTAATTCACACAAAGACCCCTGGAAGTGCATACAAAATGAATGTTTGGTTGTTGTGATCTCCCTACTCATAATCGGCGATGATTTCACCTACAAACACTGCGCGCCATCCCTACCAGAAGTGCATGCATGCATTTAAATAACAAACTTACAGCAGGGTGAAAAAAAATTGTATTCGAAAATATGCTTTTGACGTGATAATACAGGGTCTTCCAATAAGGTCGGATTGATAGCACCAAGCGAGTGCGCACTGTCAGTTTTCTGGCATATGAAACTGTCAGCTGAAGAGATAATTTTTTTTTGGGCATCTTTTCATAGCTTACGATATCATTTCAAATATGTCGCTCACTGTTTTAGTGAAAGCAAACATTACAAGAATTTGGAAATCTTATTGGCACAAATTGCACACCGAAACAACGACGCAGAAAATCTATTGCTTCACGGGCTGTATGGCAAGTAGTGCTGTCTTTGTGGAACCAAATGTTGTGGCGATCACGGGCTTCAATTTCTGGTATCCACCATCAAAGATCAGTTTGTCCTGTCGCAATAGCGTTCGCCATTCACTGTTGCATTGGCGCCCGCCTCGTCGTTGAAGAAATATGGGCCGATGATTCCTCCAGCCCATAGGCCGCCCCACACTTTTTTTTCAGTGGATGCAATGGCTCTTCTTAAATGGCTTCTGGTTGCTCTTCAGTCCAAATATGGCAATTTTGCTTATTTACCTAGCCATTAAGCCAAAAATGAGACTCATCAGTAGGATTAGATTAGATTAGATTAAATTAGATTAGATTAGATTAGATTAGATTAGATTAGATTAGATTAGATTAGATTAGATTAGATTAGATTAGATTAGATTAGATTAGATTAGATTAGATTATATTAGATTAGATTAGATTAGATTAGATTAGATTAGATTAGATTACAATAGATTAGATTAGATTACAATAGATTAGATTAGATTAGATTAGATTTGTGGGGGGTTGGACTAGTCTAAGCACTCATTTAGAAGACTGTTGTACTACACTCGAATAGATTTCAGTAGAAAGAATAGAGATAGGAAAGATAAAAGGTGGATGGTAAGGCGGCCAAATAAGTTTGGGGTCACTCTTCCTCAAATCTCTTGGATTTATTGATGAATCCTAAGAGATCCGAAAGAGGAAGACTATGAACTTTATCCATTCTCAGTATATTGCAACCCAATATCATACAATAAAAGGAAAACGCCGGATAGCTACAAAGAAAATGCTCTGCAGTGTCGTCATCCTCAAGACAGGATAGGCATATCGCGATGTCTACGACCGCCATGACAGCAATATGCTGACTACAGCGTTGTGCCCGATGAGGCACTTGGTTACTCTGCACGAGTTCAACCCAGACCAATGTTGCCTATGGGTAGACCTCATGAAGTCGTTAATCCATAGTGAAATCGATGCGGAATTGACACCCGCACAGGGTTCAGGGCCTAGTGGCTTACCTGCAGAGCATTCATTAGCCAATTTATCAACTCCCTGTAATATCACAATGTCCTGGCGCCTTTGCAACACTGAAGAAGTTGTGCGATTTTGACCGAGTTTAACAAGGCGTGCCAGTCAATTCTTTCTCCTGCTAACCGTTACCAGTTGGAAACACCAAGTGAAGCCAAGTCCTTCGCAACCTGATCTTTCCAACGCAGAGGAGGCCTTCCTCTTTTTCTGCTTCCATCAACTGGTACCACATCCAATACTTTTGGAGCCGGATGACATGACCCAGCTAACGAAGCCGTTGGATCTTTATCCGCTGCGCTATGTCTATGTCGTAAAGCTCATATAGCTCATTGTTCCTTCACCTGCGATACTCGCCGTCGCCAACGTGCAAAAGTCCAAATATATCAAAATCTCTCTCTCAAATACTACAAGTGACACCTAATCGAATGTTGTCATCGTCCAATCTTCTGCACCATACGTTAGAACAGGCATGGTGAGAGCCTTATAAAGTGTGAGTTTTTGTTCGTCGAGAGAGGAGTTTACTAGTCAATTGCCTACCTAGTCCAAAGTAGCATTTGTTGGCAAGAGAGATTCTTCGTTGGATTCCAATGCTGACATTGTGATCGGTGTTAATGCTGGTCCCTAGATAAACGAAGTCTCTTACAACTGCGAAGTCTCTATAATTGTCAACAATGACGTGGGAAGACAGCAGGTACTTCGTTTTGTCCTCGTTCACCTTACTGTGCATATTTTTACCCCAAACTGTACAATTATGCTTCTCAGAAATCACATTGCCTTTTGCTTTGCTTCATCCACGAACCTACTCCTTCCCTCACCCTTAACAACAAACGTACGTCAACTCTGTTGCTTTTATGTTGACAGCTCGGCTATGCGCCCCTGTCAAACCAAAATCACATGCACCGCCTTTCAGAAATTGCCCACATATGGCGCGTGTATGTGAGGCGATTTATCATCACAAGCGTATACCATACCGGCAATAAAAGCAGCAACAACAACACGCTAGCATAATTCAAGTGGCTGTCGGCGTGGCAGCCTACCGCAACCGAAATGAATAATTAAATTTTAAAGAGCACTAAATTTTCACCTAATTATAAATCATCGTCTTTTGTTGTTTTTATTTTTGTTTTCACATATTTATGTGGATTTTTCTGCCCCTGTTTTCAACCAGTGACGACTACCGCTTGCTGACTGCGTCCTTCTCGTTATTTCGTGCGATTTAGTGAGTTACGCCTGTTCTGGTGTAATTTGTGTCATCCCGTGGATCAGTGAGAATACATTTTGTGGCTTGTTGACAAACGATTCGCATAGCGTTTTTTATCGAGACGGTTCATAAACACCAAAAGCAATAGTTAGTAGACCGCAAGCTGAAAGCCAGAGATAAATCGAAAGTGGTGGAGGTGGTGATGAAGAGGTTCAGGAGTCCAGAAAGATAAACGACATAGAAGCGGCAATGAATTTCCTCATATCACAAGTCGAGTAGACGAACTGTGTGGCTGAAAAAACTATCCAATCCTTTTAGCGACCCTATCAGCAGATTGAGTACCAAGAGGGCTGAAGTATTTGTTGGTACGGTTTATGATCTACAGTATGGAAGCGTGATCGCCATGACGTGGAAACTATTCAACCAATTCGATTCAAACAAACTGTATTGTATAAGCTTGGTTAGTTGGTTGAAGTGGGGATTCATCCAAAATTCAACTAGTGCTTCCGCACCATTTTGGTGCCACATTCTCGTTACCAACTTTTTTAACAGTTATTTACAACATGACTATATGCAGTCTGTGCGGCTTAAGAACCTTATTAGGTTGTTGACATCTAAGCCTGACTCTCGAACAGCGGTTTGCCCATGGTTAACATGGGTCTTTCTTGCTCTGCAATTGTAAGATTGTTTCCTTTTTCTCCGGTTGTTTGCAACTGTGACTGTATGTTTTGTGAGGGATGCCCATTTCGGCGGCTTGTTCTCCGATAGACCAGAAGTCAGTTATCACTGTCGTGAGTCTTCAGGCGTTCTGTCGTTTCATGTTTATCAACGCTGATGACTTCCGAAGGTTGTAGGTGGGCCATAACGTTCTCTTAATTTTGCAATTCATCTGGTCTCTCCATCTACATACAATCTGCGATTCGGGGGTACTTTAGGGAAATTGCATTTTTGACTGTACCCAGTGGTGTGAAGATCGATTCTGCAAGAATATTATTAATGGCAGATCTCCCTCTTGCCAATTCATCTGCTTTTTTGTTACCTTCAATATTCCGATGTCCCGGGACCCAGATTAAGGTAACTTAATGATTTTCACTCAAGGTGGTGAGGCTATTCCTACTTTGTTCCATCACTTTAGAGGTTATTGTACCCAAATCCAGTGCCTGGACTGCAGTCTGGCTATCCGAAAGAATAGCGATATTGCCCTTAAAAGAGAAATCCGTGTTTAGTAGCCTACAAGCTTCCCCAATTGCCAGTACTTCCGCTTGGAAGACACTGCTGGTATTAGGGAGACACACAAATGTTTCAATTCCAAGCTCCAACACCGCAATCCATTTTACTGCCATCTGTATAGACTGTAGTGTCGAAGTTGTTTAGTGAGAATCCCTTATTCCATTCCTCCATAAATGGAAAGAGATTGGCAAAATTCCTATTGAGTGTTACCGTCGAGATGATGCACTCAGTCTTCACCGAGGTTAACTGAGTTTGTCGCAGTAATAGACTGGCATGGCCATGAGCCTTTTCCTTCCAGCGACCTGCTTTATTTAACCTAAATGCACTCATGGGTGCCATCTTCTTGATATATATGGTATGTAGATCTACCGGAATAACGCGTGTCAGTGCGTTGAGAGTCTCCCTAGGACATGATCTGATTGCACTGAATGTTACTGCACAGACCAATCTCTGTATTTTGCCAAGTAATTTGATGTTGTATTCTCTTTCTAGAGTGCATGAGCTTATACCTACTATATATTAAATATATTAAATAAAATGTATAGTCACCACCATTAGCTATAACGGATTCACATCTTTGAGTCATACTTTGTGTTAATTTCTGCGCACGTTGCGGAAGTAATCAGCTCCAAATCAGCCGAATTTGTCTCGATAACTGTGTGCGCGTCCATATTTATTTTTCTTTGAGTTTTTGCTTAATTTTTGCCTAGATTTTTTCAATAGAGTTGGCATCAGGCGACTATGAAGCCAAACCTAACATTTCAATCCCCTTTTGCGGTTTTCACACTACTCACCTTTGGCTTCAATACGAGGGATGGCTTTCCTCTTGTAAAATCCAGGGTTGGTTAGTTCTTCCAAATGTCTTAACAGCTGATGATAGCTCAGCTTCTTGGCAAATTTTATTCATCAGAACCAATTCTTTGGAATTAGTGTTTTGTCGAGCTGTTACTGGTCATTAAAGTTATTACATTTGCATGCTTGTAATCACCACTTATACACCAACGACTCCAAGATGGAAAATGGGATTGAGCAGCGGCATTCTCTGACTCCTTGGGAAAAGAAGATTATTAGATCTACCAGATTTTGTGAGTATTTTTCAGGCAAAAATGATTGCTACAGCCGTTTGGAGGGACATAAGCCACAATACCTCGAAAATTATTCGCCATTTTTACTGGTAGTTGAGCTACTATTCATTGGGGGAATATCCAATATTTCCTCGGTAGATGGCTCTCGTAAGGTATCAATCAAACATTTCACACTAAAATAATTATTTTGCTGGTTTTTTTCTGCCATTAAGTTTTGAGTGTTGAGTGTCCATTCAGGATGTTAACAATGGAAGTCAACAAAGAGAAAATTCGGTTCATTTTACTTTTTTTTTTTTAAATATAAGCCAGGCCGCTAAGATTGTGAATGCTGTTTACGGTGCCGATACTGTAACTGCTAATTACACGCAATTTTAGTTTGGTCGATTCCGTTCGCACATTTTTGATGTTAAAGAAAATGTCGATAAAGTCGTAAATGTCGGTAAAATAGCAGAAATAATCGAAGTTCACCGGCATGTTAGAAGTCGTAGCATCGCCCTGGAGCTAAAAACTGACCATGAAACAATTCCAAACCGTTTGCGCAAATCCGGATTCAGAAAAAGTTAGATATTTTGGGTGCCACACCAATTAACACCAAAAAAATATGATGTATCGCATTTCCATCCGCGAAACCTTAGCTAAACGGTATGAAATCGACCCATTTCTTAGACGGATGGTAACTGGGTATGAGAAATGGATGGCATATGACAATATTGTGTAAAAACGATCGTGGTCAAAGCATGATGAAATAGTTCAAACGGTTGTCAAACCTGGACTAATGGCCTGGAAGGTTTTACCGTGTATTTACTGTGTAGAAAGGAATGATTTCTTAAGAGTTGCTTCCAAATATTAAATTTAGATCTGTACTGTCAACAACTGGACCGCTTGAAGCGAGCGATTGACAAGAAACGTCCAGAATCGACCAACAGAATAGGTGTTGTGTTCCATCAGGACAACGCAAGGCCACACACTTCTGTAGTGACTCACCAAAAACTCCGGGAGCTTGGTTAAGAAGTATTAATGCATCCGCTTAATAGTCCGGACTTGGCACCCTCTTTTTCTCGGTTACCATCTTGTCATCGGATAAGAAATTAGTATCAAGAGAAGTATGTGAAAATCGATTACTGGAGTTTTCGCCAATAAGAGCGAATGCTTCTATGAGATAGGCATTATGAAGCTACCTTTCAAATCTAAATATGTAAATATGCATAAGTATATACATAGATACACTTATATAAAGTAGAGCAAGGTGCAATCCGAAAATTGGCACTCAGTTTCAGATTTACTTCTACAAAGTTAACATCAAATTAAACTAACATAGAAACAAGCAAACATATGTATGTACGATTATATGCACACACACACACACACGCGCACATACCTTGAAATGCTTCTAGGAAAATCAATTAGCTGATGGGCTCGAAATAGAGTCAACACGGCGATTTTATGCATTTTATGTATGTTTACAAGCATGTACGAGTATGTATGTATGTGTGCATCAATTTGTGAACTCTATCAACCGTCAGCTATTTATTGATGCATTAAACGTTTGGCGAACATACAAACATATTTCAGCAAATGCCAACACTAAATCATTATTTTACGAGATTTTAATTCGATTACAAAATAATGCCTTGTCTTTCAGCGATTTCAGCTAATGGCATACAAAGTATCGCAAAGTGGGGACAAAGTGAAAGGCATTTCTGCTTAAAATTTTATGAGCGCCAGAAGCAAAAAGAAAAAAAAAAACAAAAACACAAAAGAAAGTATTAAAGGAAGAAATTTAATAGAAATCCATGAAAAGTGTCGTTGAAAAGTAGTATTTAAGGATGTGTGAGTGTTTGGCTTGTCTGCAGCCTGCCGTCTGCCGCCTGCCGTCTTCTGTCTCCTGTCAGCTGACAAAAGGTGTCAAGTAAGCAATAACATCAATTGTGTTATTTGCGTTAGTAGTAGTAGTAAGCACAGTTGACCATTTTGTTGTTGCCTGCGAGGTTGTAAATATGATGTGCAACAATACGAACAAAATTTAATGATCCACCACAGCGGCACAATGAAATTGCGGCACATAAAATCAGATTTGATGGCTCCTCCCTCCGGCGCTATTGACACCCGGTAAATGCTGACGCGTCGTAAAAATGTTCATGCCCCGGGAACTATGCTGTGTTACATGTTTGTGTGTGTGTGTGTGTGTGTGAGTGAATACATAGGCAAGTATGTGGTCATTTGGTCCCTAATATGCAATTTGAGCTTTAATTTGGAATCTTCTCGCATTTCGTGGAATTGATTTAATGTTTGCTTGGGAATTGTGTTATTGCCTTGTTAAATGTCAACTAAGAGCGCCTTAAAGTTATTCAAGTGTTACGCGTGTAGGCGCATCTGTATATTTGTAGGAAATAAATTTAATATTCGGAAACGCATTAAATAAAAGGCCACTTTTCGCTATAGAGTACCACTGGAAATTCTCGAGTATGTGAATAATGAAATTTAGAAGCGAAAATATATGTAGTGCAAAAAGCTGCCTATTATTCGTTTTTATTTCATGCGTTATTAAGAATATTTTATATTTTCTGTGAAGAGCAAAAAACACAAAAAAAAAAGTTTTTTTTTTTAATCTTTAAAATTTAATGTCTCGAAAACGGTTAGGATTTGGGCATCATCAGCAGAAATGGCTAAACTTATGTTCTGCGAAGAGCAAAAAATATATTTTATACATTTTTTTTAAACATCTTTTTAAGTATCTAGGCGGACATTACCGGTTACGCTGTTTAATTTGAAACATGACAGTATAAAATAAAAGAGCGTTTGCATCCATTCGGACGACATGAAGCAGCCAACGAAGCCGCTAGATCTTTATTTGCTCCGCTATGTCAATGTCGTCGTAAAGCTCATATAGCTCAATGTTCCATCGCCATCGATATTCGCCGTTGCTAACGTGGAAAGGTCCAAAATTCTTCCATATAATCTTTCTCTCAAACACTCCAAGGCACGTCTCATCAGATGTTGTCATCGTCCACGCTCCTGCGCCATACGTTAGGACGGGCATATGAGAGCCTTGCCGAGTATTATTTGAGAGAGGACTTTACAAGTCAATTGCCTACTTAGTCCAAAGCCGCACTTGTTGGCAAGAGAGATTCTAGGCTGACACTGTTATCGGTGTTAATGCTGATTCCTAAATATTCGAGGACTTTTACAACCTCGAAATCAAAGCGCCGACTGTTTGTTTGAAGACAGCAGGTACTTCGTTTTGTCCTCGTTCACCACCTCTTTATCCAGTTTGGAGAAGACAGAACTAACTGCGCGGTTGTTAATGCCGATGATGTCGATATCATCGTCATACGCCAACAATTGTACGCTCTTATAAAATATTGTGCCTGAGCGATTAAGTTCTGCGGCTCGTACGATGCTCTCCAACATCAGGTTAAAGAAGAGACACAACAGCGAGTCACCCTATCTGAAACCTCGTTTGGTATCAAACGGCTCGGAGAGGTCCTTCCCAATTCTGACGACGCTGCTGGTGTTGAGCAACGTCATCTTACATAGCCGTATTAGTTTTGCGGGGATACCAAATTCACACATCGCGGCATACAGGCAACTCCTTTCCGTACTGTCGAATGCAGCTTTGAAGTCGACGAAAAGATGGTGTGTGTCGATTCTCCTTTCATGGGTCTTTTCCAAGATTTGGCGTATTGTGAATATTTGGTCGATGGTAGACTTTCCAGGTCTGAAGCCACACTGATAAGGTCCAATCAGTTGGTTGACGGTGGGCTTCAGCCTTTCACACAATACGCTCGCTAGAACTTTATAGGCGATATTTAGAAGACTACTCCCGCGGTAATTAGCACAGACTGCAGGATCCCCCTTCTTATGGATTGGGCAGAGCACACTTATATTCCTATCGGCAGGCATGCTTTCATCCGACCATATTTTGCAATAGAAGCTGATGTATGCACCTTACCAGCTCTTCGCCGCCATGTTTAAATAGCTCTGCCGGTAGTCCGTCGGCGCCTGCGGCTTTGTTGTTCTTTAGCCGCATTATCGCTATTCTCACCTTGTTATAGTCGGGTAGCGGAATAACAGTTCCGTCGTCAACGATTGGGGTATGTTGGTTTTACGCAGCTCGTGTATCCATTTCCGAGTGGCAAAGATTTTTTCCAAATGTGTTAAAGGAAAAATGTAGACGAATATAGGAAGTGTATTGACTTCTTCTTCTTCTTAATTGGCACTATAACCGCTTACGCGATTTTGGCCGAGTTTAACAAAGCGCGCCAGTCGTTTCTTTCTCCTGCTAACCGGCGCCAATTGGACACATCAAGTGAAGCCAACTTTGACTTACAAGGAGAATATTTTGAAAAACTAAGGGTCCGCCATATAACTTTACGAAATTAAAAATGCTATAAAAAAGAAACTATTCAATATTTTTCCAAACTGTTTTTTTTATTTTGAAGTACAATCCTTCCGGTTAATGATGGAGTACAACTTCATTCATATGGCTGCCTCGGCTAGCCATGCGCCATCCCATACGATCGGCCCAATTTTTCAACACATTTTCGATTGTATGCGGCTGTATTTCAGCTATGACATCGCGTATGTTGGTCTTCAGTGCATCAATTGTTGCTGGTTTGTTGGCATAACACTGGTCTTTGACGGCACCCCAAAGATAATAATCCAACGGCGTCAAATCGCAGCTCCGAGTTGGCCAAACGATATCAGAATTTCGGCTGATAATGTGTGGCAAGTAGCGCCATCTTGTTGGAACCAAATGCCACCAATATCCTCCTCTTCAATTTCTCGGAACAAAAATTCGTTCAACATGGCTCGGTAACGCTCTCCATTGACGGTTACGGCCACTCCTCGCTCATTTTCGAAGAAAAATGGACCAATGATGCCTCTCGACCAAAATCCGCACCAAACAGTAACTCGTTTGAATGCGTGTGCGGGCTTTCTGAGCTCCAAATGCGGCAATTTTCCTTGTTAACATACCCGCCGAGATGGAAAAGAGCTTCATCCGAAAAGATGATTTTTCGGTAAAAGTTTTCATCTTCTTCAAGTCGATCCCAAGCCCATGAAGGGAAGCGAAAACGCATTGGGTGGTCGGCTTGCTTCAGCTGCCGAACCAATTGGACTTTGTACGGCGTCATACCAAGGTCTTTACGCAAAATTCGTCTCAATGATGTCTCCGAAATGTCCAATTGTTGAGAACGGTGATTCACGAACACTCTCGGCCGCAGCAGCAATATTTTCGGGTGTACGCACGGTTTTTGGTCGGTCACGCGTTGGTTAGTCAATAAGCAACCCAGTTTCTCTTACTTTTTTCGCAAAGTAACACACATACGCTTCATTCGGTGCTTTTCTTCTTCCCATTGCCGTACGTAATTTTCGTACACATTCTGCAACATTACCATGATGTTCAAAGTAATGTCGCAATATTTCCCAGCGTTCTTTGAGCGTATACACAACCATTTTCCTTCTGCGGAAGAATAAAACTAATTTTCTGTCAAATCAGATGACAGCTAAGTGTTAACATTCTTCAAATCCTACCTACCTAGTTCAAATTCGTAACGATGGATGGCGGGCCCTGCAAAATGCCGCGAAATGTGTTTTTCACATAAAAACTAAAGATCGATCAACCCTATTAAAATACCCTGTTTTTTTATATTTGCACTTGAAATTCCAATTCAAATTTGCCATCCACAGCCACTATAAAATATTAATAATTTCTTTCCACTTCCTTCCATTCTCTTCCAGATGACAGTTTTCGTAGCAGCAGCGACGATTATCCGGACGCGTCCAGCTTAATGGGCACGCCACACACTCACCATCCGCAGCAACAGCATTTACAACAACAGCATACCCAACACCTGCAGAGCCACTCCTCACACATGTTGCCACATCATAACCAACCACAGCAAATTCACTCGCAACATTCACAGCAGCATCCTCCAGCAGCGACGGCACCAACGGCCACGCAGCAACTTTCACGCAAGCCGCGTCGTAATCGCACCACATTCACCTCTGGCCAATTGACTGCTTTGGAAAAGGTTTTCGAACGCACCCACTATCCGGACGCATTTGTGCGCGAAGAGCTGGCCACCAAAGTGGGCCTGAGTGAGGCACGTGTACAGGTGTGTGTTGCCCAAGAGAAAAAATCCCAAATAAAATTTTAATATTTCTGCATGCAATGAATGCAATTCATTTCTTAAAATCCCCTCCACTTCAATTTTATGCTACCCTTTTATTCGTTTTTTTTTTTTGCCACAGGTTTGGTTTCAAAATAGACGCGCGAAATTTCGTCGCAATGAACGCAGCTCAACGAGCGGCCGCTCGATATTGGCGGGCACACCTCAGCCGGTGCCACCCATCACCGTCACGCACAAATTCGATAAAGGCATTTCCGGTAGTTGCAGTGCTGGTGGATTTTTCCATCAACAAATTGAAGATGCGGCCGCAGCAGCCGCCGCTTACACGCTGAGTTTCCCCACACTTGGCATGTATTCGTCCGCAGCGGTGGCCGCGGCTGCTGCAAAAAATTATGCAAATTCCTATGGCGCCTTTGGTAGTGCAACATCGGTGGCATCTACGGCGAGTGGTCTCAATGGTGGTGGTGGTGGCGGCTTCTTTGGCTCTTCGAATTATTGTGCGCCTGCGACTGGCTACCAACACAGCTATGCACCGTTAAGGTATAAGGCGGCGCAGGGCTTTTCGGCGTTATAAGCGAGAGCTGAGTGGAGGGTGGAGAGTGAAGCGTATAAGTGAATATAAAGTACAAGTTAGTTAAATTTTCAATAATCTACTAAGAGGATTTCGTTCAATAAAATATTTATTTAATCAAATTTACTTGGCGTCCGTACACTAAAAGAGCAAAAATTTGAGGTGCAACGAATGCAAAATCACGAAATATTTGATTTCAGTGTTGATATCCTGTCAATGGGAAATCAATAGAGCTTTGGACGGTGGAGAGACGATAGTAAAATTATTTTACATTAATATACAGGTTGGTATAAAAGTATTTGAAGATTTAGTCGAAAGTGGATATTCTCCAATACGCAAAAATTTAAGGTTCAACAAAAAAATTTCAAACTGATGTGGCAAATTGGGAATATTTTTAGCTGCAGTGCAGTGAAAGTGTCGATATATGGAGTGGTAAAAATACTAATGCCGAGAATGCGTGTTCTAAATTTCCTTAAGTCGCTAGCAGTCGAAGATTCATACATCCCAGATCTCTTAGTCGAGGGTGCACAGATGAATTTTTAACTCTTATTTTTGACCAACAGAAAACAAAAGAAAATCAGATTTTAACTATTATTTATTAACAAAAAATATAAGTCAGATTTTTACTTGTATATTTGACTAAAAAAATTAAATTCAAATAGTACAAAAAAAAATAAAGGTTAAACTTTTGACCAAAAAAAAAAAGTAATCTTCAGATATTATTTAATTTTTGTTTTTTGTTTTTTGGTTTTTAAAGGTTAACTTTTTGAACAAACAAAAGGTAAAGGTGAGATTTTATTTTATTGTCAGGTCAGATTTTATTTTATTGTTTTTTTTTTTGTTTTTTTTTTTTACTGAAAATAATAAATAATTGGGTCGTACACCCTTTTTGGGTGTTTGGCCGAGCTACCCCTCCTATGTGTGGCGCGCGTCTTGATGTTGTTCCACAAATGGAGGGACCTACAGTTTTAAGCCGACTCCCAACCGCAGATATTTTTTTGTGCGGAGCTTTTTCACGGCGGAAATACACTCGGAGGCTTGCCACTGCCTGCCGAGGGGCGATAACTATTAGAAAAAACTACTTCTTAATTTTGGTGTTTCACCGAGATTCGAATCTACGTTCACCCTGAGATAACATCGAAGAATTCCGAAACAAACTAGATTACATTTAGGATATGGCTCGAGAAATCGGAGGATCGGTAATTGTTGATTTGAGCTCCAAAGCCATTGAATGGGGTATACCAACTACGAACTCAAGAGGCAGCAGGGTTCTGAATATAGCGGCTAGGCTCGGACTGACGATCATGAGCACAGGAACAGTAACCGCATCTAGAAGACTCGCTTGCAAAGAAACAACACTAAACATCACGCTCGTATCTGATCGCATTCGACCCTGAAGAGTCTTCGAAAAGTTCACAGGCAGCGACCATCAATATATGAATTTCATTCAGAGTAGAACATAAGGAAAAGTGGTATCTATTTTCTTTTTGTCCGTGCCACTAGCAATTACAGCACTCAGGCAACATTAAGTCCATTGTACTGCATTCGGGTTCCCTTTTTAATTTTCTTTAAATCTACCCGACCTCTGAAGAAATCTGAGTAAATCTTGTGGTGTCAAGGATGGTCGCTTCTTAGACCTCAACTCTGATTCGAGCGAAGATCGAGCAGATGCACGGAAAGTGGTCCGGCGTCACATCCTCCTCTCTACTGCTGGGCAAAGTCCACTGTCTGAGGCGCCTACCTTTCCCAAGTGATTTGCTCATAGAAAGTGGCATTTTACTTAATGACACTAGGATCTACGATAGTCGGTCGGACATGTCAGGTGACATCAGAATCAGGATATAATGACTACCGATATAGTTCAGCCTAGATTTACCGGACTCAACTATCCTTGAAGGGGTATGAGCGCGGCTTTGCTGTCGCTGCAGACACATACAGATCTGCCTCTCCACCTATTTTCCTTAACAAAGTTCATTGCTTCTTGAACAGTATACAACTCGGCGGATACACAAGCCTTAAAAGTGCTACAGAAATGGTGAGCGAAGAAGTGCTTCGCATCAAACAAACCTATAATAAAGTGATGCCGACCCTGACAAAGAAAAAATAAATAATCTTGGTTTATTGGTGGACGGAGAAAATAACGACTGACTGGCTTCGTCTCAGACGGAAATTCACTAGAGACAGAACCAGGCAAACCGCGCAAGCCACTGTGGATGCAGTGACATATAAGAGTGGGAAAAGGCAGCTATTACTGGAAGCAAGACAAAAATTGAGAGTAACTCCGAGCAGATCTAAACATCAATTCTTGGTCCCGACTTGTAAAGCATCAACAGTCAAGACGATATATTCAATATAGAAATGCCCGATAGTATTTATATTTCTAATCGGATAAGCAGACGCTATCACCGAAGTCAGCATAGCATAAAACCTTGTAGAAGCTCGTACGAAACTTAACCAAACTAATTTGCAAAGACAAAAATAATGTATTAGGTGCGCAAATAATTTCTCGCTGTTTCTGAAAGTATTGCCCATCGCTGGCTATTACTTTTTCCCATCTTTCTGGTAGATCTCGTATACCGTCGTGCTAAAACTCTTCATCTTTTGAGGCTATCCACGGATCAATCCATTTTTTGATGTCTTCATGTGAATGGAACTCCTGGTCAGCTAGACCATGTGCCATCGATCGGAACAGGTGATAATCGGACGGCGCAATATCTGTGGAAAAAGGGGGGGTGGGGTAGGATTTCCCACTTCAGTGTTTCCAGGTAGGTTTCAACGGGTTTGGCAACGTGAGGCCGAGCGTTGTCATGCTGTAGAATCACTTTGTCATGCCTCTACGCGTATTGCGGCAGCTTCTCGCGCAGTGCTCGGTTCAATCGCATCAATTGAAGTCGATACCGATCCCCGGTGATGGTTTCGCTTGGTTTTAACAGCTCATAAAATAATAAATAACACCAACCTGGTCCCACCAAACACGTAGCATAACTTTCGCAGCGTGAATATTCGACCCAGGCGACGACGTAGAAGCATGACCAGGCAGTCCCCATGACTTTATTTTATTTGGATTGCTGTAGTGAGTCCATTTTTCATCACCCGTCACGATGCGATGAAGAAAACCCTTCCTTTTTTGCCACTGGACCAGTTGTTCAGAGGCGAAAAACGATGTTCAACATCCCTTGGTTTTAACTCATAAGAAACCCAAGTCCCCTGTTTCTGAATCATTCCCAAAGCATGCAATCGCTTGGAAATTGATTGGCGGGTAACTCCTAATACTGAAGCAAGCTCTTCTTGCGTTTGACACGGATCCTCATTGAGCAATGCCTCCAATTCCGCGTCTTCGAAGGTTTTTGGCCATCCCTCACGCGGACGGTCGTTAGCATTAAAATCAACGGCTTTGAAGCGACGAAACCAATCTCGGCACGTTGTTTCACTTAAAGCAGCATCTCCATAAACTTTTTGTATTTCTCGATGCGCTTCAGCCACCGTTTTTGCGAATGAAAGTGAAATGAATATCAACACTTCCCGCAAATGACGATTATTCGGCACAAAATCAAACATTTTCACAAAACCAAAAGTATATGATACCAAAACAAAATCACTAATATGTCGAAATAGTTTTTTTACCATATGTCTAAGCTTGGTTTATGATGTTTAGGTTATGTTAGAATCGACTATAACACACTGCTGGCGGGATCTATTGACAAACAGCGGGAATTTAGTTGCGCACCTATACCTTAAGGAGTCCCGGTGGTATAGAATTTTCAAACAATCAATTTTTTGGATATTTCGAAAGTTAAAATATACTGTGAAATTTTTGGAAGCATATTTTCAGTATTTTCGATTCTACAGCCGTTTTAGCAGGTAGAGTAGGATTCGTCACGCGGCGGCATCAATGGAAAATATCCACTCTTAAAACTTTAAACTCAATTGTCTCGAAACGACTTTTTTCGGCCTGGTTCATGGAAATACTGGGACCACCGGGACTCCTTAAACTAGTCCCGCTTTCCATTAAATATGTATCAACCGACTTGATGGTATTACAATCCCCAACCGCTGCGAACCGAAAAGAGTACTGGTACCCTGTATTATTGCACAGCACATTTTCGACCAGCTTGGCCTGCTCGATATGGAATGGATATCCAATCCTTCTTTTCACCATTTATCTTATTTTAAAAAATGTTCGATTGGTCGAATTCCGCAGACTTTCTCAAATATTGATTGCGGCACTGCGTTTGTTGCGTCCAGTGTGTGAAAATTTCGACAATAAGCTGTTTGATATGCCACTTACCATATCTACATACATACATTGCAAAATGGTGGAATTTTTACTTAGCTGACATCTCAACTAACCTCTTAACCCCTGCACTTCAAGTAATCTCTGCCTTTCAAGTAAGAAAACCCGGTTCGCTTAAATAAAGTTCCTAAAGCCTTTTGGCGCACTAAACTACACCCACACCACAGCCATAACTTAAAGTCTTACTTTTCCATGCACTCGAAACTCATTAATTTTGTGGTTATTTGACGGGTCTTTTAGAACGCACGACGGTACGTGCTTTGAATAACTTTTTTAATGTAGTTGACGAAAGTAAATACTTTCTGCAATGAAGTGCACACAAATGCACACAAATGCACAACACTCATACACAGGCACAGGAAACTGCATTTGACACTGCAATATCGCACACACTTAGACAGGTGAGGCACCACAGGAAATCAGAACTTTAGAAATGATTTTTTTTCTCATTATTTTGCGTGCGTGGTTCTGGATATATACATATGTATGTGTGTACATGCATTTACCTAGAAGAAATACACACGTTGACCTCTTGGGTAGGGGCGAAAAGTAAAAGTTGCTTAGTTACTCGCCGAGTTGCAGTATAGTCATTGTGGTATTTCGCAAAACCGCAGCAAAGTACTCAAATTATTGCGCTGAAATATGCTGCTTATGGAAAAATGTATATACATAAGTACATATATATGTATGTATGTATATGAGTATGTATATATGGATGTATGTAAGCTCAGCTGTATCTGCGAATTAATGTATTTGGATGTATAAATGGGAGTACTCTTGCATGTACACAGTTCTTTGGCCGTGTGAGACGGCAGCTACAACTATATTTGGCGGTGGTACTTACTTGAGAGTTAACTAAGGAATGCTATGTAATTTAAAAACGTGTTGAAATTGTTAAAATTTATTATCAAAATCCGTGCCATGTGCGCCAAATATTCCGTCCGCTACGTGAGGTAAGAAAGTCTTTTTCAGCGGTGAGACTCATTTCCGCTTAAGTTGCTAAGTAAATGAGTAGTTTTCATGTACTTCGAAAAAGTCGCTGTTTCATGTATTTCGGATATTAATTTAGCATTACATTCGAAATCGAAATGACCTACTTACCTACGGCAGTGGTGCTCATTTACACGAAATTATATCTCACCCATAATGTCATCGAACGCGTAAATGCAAGTATCGTCGCTATAAGTGCAAATTACACCGATTTAGAAATCTATAATTTTCTAAAGTGCGCCCGAAATCCCAATAAGCCCGCGTCTTCTTCTACGCCATCTATCCATCTAAACGGCGGGAGGCCCCTTCTTCTATCTCTGTGGCATTTACCGAAGATTATTTGTCGAGGTGGGTAATCCCTGTTAGTCCGCAATATGTGACCTGCCCATCTCAATCTGTTGTGATTATCACAGGAGATGGGTGCACATATAATTTTTCGAGTTCATGATTGTAGCGTTTCCGCCACTCGCCTTTAACGCATATCGTGCTAAAATTTTTTCGCAGTATAAAAATGAATGGTTTAATCTGGAAGAGAAACATAAGCAAACTTTTCGAAAACAACTTTTTATTTTTATTTGTCAAAATAATTCTATTTAGGAGTACATGCCAGCATCTAGCATGAAGCAATATTTAAAGGTGATGTAAGTAGCCAATTTTCACCCTGTGTTAGCCATCTTGAAGCTACTTAATAAATCCGTGTTGTCCTCTTGGAAAAGCTACTTTTTATTTCAGAGCAAATTCTAAAGAAAAAGTACTCAAAAGCGTAGAAATTAAAACTTTTGCTGAAAAAGTTAGCAGGCAATACTGTTATGCCTATTCCATTTTGCTTAGACTTTCGCATCTTTCAATTCTATTGAAAGTTCTGTGAAAATTATTTATTTTATTTATTTTTTTATTTTTTAAAAGCTTAAATAACAATACAATTGCTAAATAAACAAAAAGATAACGCAGCGCTAGCAACGGAGGCTTTCAGCTGGCTGGTGAAGAATTCCTGGTTTATATACGTCGTAGAAGATCAGAGTCCTTCAGAAATTTATAGATTAGAAATGTTGGAATCGGAAGGGTTAATTAGTAGCGATAGTGCATCATGGCCGACAAAATTCTGCTGTCTTTGTCTATCTAGTCCAGGGCAAAAGGCTAACAAGTGCAGGTTACTAACTGGAGTATTACAAACTGAACAGAGGCTTGGTTGCCTCCCTTGCAGTAGATATGCATTAGTGATTACACTGTGACCAATGCGTAGTCGAGTATATGGTGTAGTATAGTTAGATGGGAGGGATGATAGATAAATTGGTTCAGTAAGATTAGGATTAATCCTGGAGTAATGGTGGCTATAGTGAAACCAGTCAGCTACTAGTTTGGTTTGCCTATGCTGCTTTATAAGTCGATAAACATTATTTTTACATAAAAGGTTTGATGTGATCGTAGGAGTAATGCTCATATCCCTGGCAGTATTATCAGCGATTGTATTGCCGTTGATGCATGAATGCCCTGGTACCCACATGATTTTGATATTATGAGGGTGAGAAATCAGGATATTTCTTATGGTTCCAATAATGTGGTTGGAATTATTATAGTTCTTTATGGCCTGAAAACAGGACATACTGTCTGTGCATATAATGTATTTCCCCTTCGATTTTGACGAATACTGCATGGCGTAGAGAACTGCTGTTGCTTCTGCGGTGAAAATTGAACAAAACGGAAGTAGTAGTCAATACGATATAGGCTCTCCATTCTCTTTCACGACAGCAAAGGAAGTGTAGTTCGCTTTGGAACCATCGGTGAAGATTAGCTGCCAACTAGTGCTTTTAAAGCGAGATGAAATTTCTAAAAAATGTGCGCAATACTCTACCGATGTCGTAGTAGATTTTTGCACGTAACTTAAGTCGTTTATAAAAGATGCACCCATGGCGGGTAATGGCCATGTGTCGTCGATAATAGTCTTAAGGGCAGTCCATTGTCTCTTGCAAAAGAGGCGCATTTGGAAATTGATGAAGCTATCTTAGGAGCCCGTGCACGCACGGCTGCCGAGTGAAAGCATTTTTGTAGCAAAGCATTAGAAGTGAGAGCAAGCTTAGGATAAAGTTTCCTTATATTGTCCTCCACATTGTCGATTAGTGATGGTAGACATCATTCTGCCAAGATGTTTTTTATTGGCGAAGTAGGAAAAGCACGTAAAGCAATTCAGAGTTGATAAGCGAGCGTTTGCAAGATAAATAAACAATAAACTAATAAATTTGTAATTTTTTCAATTTTAACTCTTTTAACTCCAATGTTTTTCTTACGTGGAGGAATGATCGACTGAACTTCTGCTGTTGCAATGTCTTTACGATAACAAATGGACATACATATATTGTCATATATTGTTATGCTCGAAATACGAAATTAAAGTTTCTGTTTTATCTCATTCCTGTCGTTAACATATCATGGCAGCCAAATCTATATCAAATTTAATGGTTTAACAAGTTACTCTCTTAATGCATATGAAGGATGCTAAAAGTCAGCATTTATTTCAGGAATAAAAGTTTGTAAAACAGTTATGAAACGTACACTTACGTTCGTACGGTACTGAAATGAGGAAATTTGCAACACGTCGTAATGCAAAGGTTACTAAACATGGCTTTATATGCATACGAGTGAAATAATTTTCCAAAATATTTTTGTTTACTAGCTGCATTTCCATTTTAATGTAATGAAAATACTCCTTTAGAGACTCCATTGTTTTACTTTTGTCTCGTTTCCCATCTAAATAATATTTGTTTTACAACTGCGAACTAACTTAAAACACATACATAAGTAACATCACATATTTCTGAGTGCTCTTGTGTTAGATAAACATCCAAAATATTCTAAGTAAATATTATATTCGCTTTAAAACAAAAACAATAATTTTTCTGTTGTTTTGTTTTAATGTAGAAGTAATAACCAATATATCAACGATTCATTAAATGAGGACGCTGACTTTGATAGCTTACACGAAGATGCCCTTGAATATATTGCCGGTTACATAATACGCAAATTAAAGTTGACCAATTGTTCATGCAATGAGCCTACATTTACTTGGGTTGACACTTTATCTAAGGGCGGATTAGTTAAACCAAGCACCGAGTTCTTGGACAAAATTAAAATGTTGGAATCAGCGTTTAACCAGTTCAACGGCAGGGAGCTTTACGGTGGGATATCATTTTTACAAAAATTGTTCAAATTAATGAGCATTCGATAAGATAATTGTAAGTAAAGTATGCAATGCTTTGGGCGTCTACTTGTGTTTCTGCGTATATATGAATTTATCTTTTTTTTAACACAGATTTTATACTTGTAACTTTGCAGGTAATCTCGTTAAAAAATCAAATGTATGATTAGCGGACGTGACGAAATAAAAGTGGTTTTTCCTCGTTAAGAGTTTCCACTATTCTCAAGTTGTTTTATTATATTTATTACTTCAGTGTAGGTTTACAAATAGCACCTATAGATTCCAATCCGATGCATGGTCAAAATACATATATGGTATATATGACACAAATCCATGGGAATAGTTAAGTTAAAAATATAAATAATTAAGTACCACTTATAAAATAACATAAAATTATTCTATGGCTTACAACGACCTTTTTCAATTTTTTACTACATTTTCAGAAAGGGGATCAACTTATGCCCTTTTTTCCCTTGCTTCCAAACTGCATCAATGGTTTAAGTAGCATCCGCAATCAGTTGTCAAACTTTACTTAACCTTGTATAATTGAATTATGAGCATCTAGTACATTTTATTAAAAAACTTTGGTGTAAACAAAATTAGCATCATCTTTTTTTCATGTCATATCATCTTTTTATTTTCTACCATATAATTTGAACTTTTTTTATGACATTTAATTTGATAATTCACTGTTATATTTTAGTTCAACTTTCGATTTCTAGTGGCTGTCCTCATATGTCGCCTTTTTTTATTAAGATTATTCTTTTATACTTTATCTCAATTAGTCTTCAAAAATAGTATCGATTAAACCATTGTCGCCTTATTAATAGACCAGAACGAGTCTTTTTTGAGATTTTGCGTCACATCCATCAGCGTCTTGAATGGCACCGATAATATTGCATTTAAGCTCTGCCATGGCTTTCGGCTTGCTAGTATAAATTTTGTTTACTCTTTGAGAATCTCTATAAAAATATTATTGGTGATCAGGAATGATCGCCTCTACATTTCTTGCTACTCAGGCTGAATACAGCAAAAATACCAAAATACGTTACACATTCGTCCGAGGAATCCCCCAATTGTTTTTTTTGACAACCTCAGGCCGAAAAAAGTCGTTTCGAGATAAATGAGTTTAAAGTTTGAGGTGTAGGAGCGCCCGGGCCGCTCTCTACCTAGTTAAGGGGCTGTAGAAGCTATAATATTATATTAGGAATTTCCGCATAAAAGTTTGACAGTATATTTTTAAAACCCTATAATTTCAAAATATCGAAGAAACAAAAAAACAATTTTTTTAAAAATTCCAGACCACCGGGTCCACTTCTGTGCCTTCGCAGAAATTGCAAGCATCTTCGATATTTTTGAACATCTTTTGAGTTACAGTGTCCAGTGGCTGTCTAAAAACAAGACACGTTTTAATAGTAATAATAACAAGAGAACCTGAGAAGCACTACAGTAGTCTGGTAGTTTGTAAGCTTTGCTCTATGAGAGGTCCAATATCCACTTTCGAATAGTCTGTGAAGATTGGAATTTGGTCAGCTCTCAGCAAGTGACTATGAAAATAAGGTAAGTTACTTGGGTAACTCGGGAAAACTACTCTTCGTAACTTTGGTGACTTTGCTCCTATTCGCACTTCCAAACTTACTTTAGGACGTAGTCTGGTCAAATACTCATTTTTTATAGATATTTTTTAGGAATTTTTTGTTTTTTAAGAAAATAAAATGTGGCCGTTTTGATTTTATACTATGTTATTGTTGTCATCATATAGTATACAAAAACAATTTTTGTTTTTTTTTACATATTTTTGGTAGTTGTGTGACACCAAAGTAAGCGTCTTAAAAAAAAGATAGCTGGCTTTTCAACAAGATTTTGGCTTTTCAGGACATCTGAAACGAAAAAGTTAAATTGATTATTATTCTGTAGTTTTGTCATTCGGGCAGGTGTGACAGTGGGAAATTTTTTTTGAAAAATAAAAAATGACGAACTTTTGAAAAAAGGTATGTTTTCATGTTCCTAAAAAATATCTATCAAAAATGAGCATTTGACCAGACTACGTCCTTTACTTACTTACAATCGCTTACTGATTCTCTAAAATCGCCACGTAATAAATTTCAAAATGGAAATACTTTGTCAAATAAAAAATAAAATAAAAATAAAAACATGAAGGTGAGTACAAATATGTATTTTTATTAATGTTTCATTTCAGCAAAACTGTCGTCGCAGCCAATTAGTAAAAATTCACTGCAATTGCAGCGAAGTTTAGTTTCTATTTTGTTTTTATGTTTATTATATTTTTTTGTTATAAATTTACATTGCTTAAACTCTACAGTGCATTCAGATTATTTTCAGCTTTATCTTTCATGTTTTGCTTTATCGCTGCCATATTTCTCTCAGACAGCAGCATATCGATTTGCCTTCATATTGTCTCGATTTAATGATTTCCTTCCGCCTTTTCTTCGTTGATTTGCTTCGCAATTATATGGAGCTTCCTTTGTCATGAACTTGGCTTATTTCATGCTCGAGTGCTTTGCAGCTATTTGTAAGCACTTGGCAGTAATAATTTTCACTTAAAGTAATTAAATGATGCTGAAAATTAGACAAAAGCCAAGAGCCATAGCCAGTAGCAGAGGCAACGTAAAGAAAGTAAGAAGCAGCTGCAGCAGTAGATCGGCCATATTGGCAGTGAATTTTCCAATTCAATAGTGAAAAGTTGCAGCTACTTTGCCGTCAATTTCAAGCTTAATTAATGAAAACAACAATAACAATGTCAACAAATTCAGCTGCACCATTACCGATAGTCTGTTCAGTTCACTTTTCCACCACCCACCTTTGACTGCACCTGATTGGCGTGGCAAGAACTACGGAGTCTCTCGTCCATGCGGCAGCTAAACGCTCAACTCTTCGCAGCTAATCGATTGGCTGACACAGATTTGTACAATGAATCCTTGCCAAGATTCAAGGGCCACACTTAACTTGCAGTTGCTGACCATTGATCTATTCAAGCGTTGCAAATTTAATGGAAGTGCTTAATCTTGACTTGGTGTTGTTGTTGCTATTGACATCGTACCTATTTTATTTAATTTCGATTTTCTAAATATACTATAAAGCTTTAATTTATCAGTCTGGATGAAAGGAAATGCTTAGGCCGGCAGCCTGTGCTTTAATTATGTGATATTTGGAATCGTCTAAAATTATGTTCCATGTGGAGAAATAAATAACTAAAGGAGGCAGCTGACAAAAAAACAAAAAACATTTTTCTTAAAAATCATTAACATTTATTTGATTATTATTGCAAGTCTGATAGATATTACAATTACTGTGCAAAACGTATCGTACCTTCCTCGAACTATGTTATCTTCACAGCCATGCGAATCGGTTTCGATTTACTTCCTACTAATCGTTTTTACACACCTGGTATAGCCCCTTTTGAATGAATCAGGTTGTCAAGCATTTGATATGACCGCTGCGTTACACCCTTTCTTCAAGTGCCCAAATAGAACTGACCATTTACGATTTAAGGAAGTTATGTGCGAAAAACCTTGGTATGGACCCCCTGCTGATCGTTTCTGCGCACTTGATAGAAGGTAGTACACGAATACACAACCGATATTGCATATCTTAGGGCTGATGTGAGGGCTGGAAATTTCTATTATCTGCAGTCACTGCCTTTTGGACGGATTAGGTGCTAAATCGGGTAGTATTTTCGCTGTGCTATGAAATTTCCTTCTGGTATATAAATTTTAATTTTTTCCTTGTAGACGAAGGGTTTTAGTTTTGTTCGTCGAGAGAGGACTTGACTACTCAGTTGCCTACTTAGTTCAAAGTCGCATTTGTTGGACAGAGAGATTCTACGTTAGATTTCAAGGCTGAAATTGTAATCGGCTTAAATGCTGGTTTCTAGATAAACGAGGTCTCGTACAACCTCGAAATCATAATTGTCAACAATGACGTGGGTGCCGATACGCCAGTGTGCCGACTGTTTGTTTGATAACAGGAGGTACTTCGTTTTGTCCTCGTTCACAACCAGACCTATTCGCTTTGCCTCTTTATCCAGTTTGGAGATGGCACAACTAACAACGCGATTGTATAGAGGATGGTTCCATGTGTAGAAGCCTACGCAAGTGGGGAAAGTCCCTGACCGTCATTCACTTGGGAGTGGCCAGGACGATTCTTCTGCATACGGTGCAACCAGTTCACAACTTTCGGACTTTACCCAAACATCCTCTGGGTAGCTACCAAGCATCCGTTTGAGAGCGAGTTAATTTGATAAGGCGAAAAAACCCAGGATATCTGGATATCGTAAAAATTCTCCTCCTATAGTCTCGGAGATTGAAGCACTTGGTAAGGACTCCCTTCTAATAGCTTCAGTGTGCCTGGACAACTCTCTTTGAAACTGGAGCGGGTCTCAAGGTGAGTGATTGCTGATTATACTTACCTTTGGTACTTCCAAGAAATATATCGGGTTTGGTTGATGGATATCATCACCGAAAAACCTTTTGTAGGAAGTCCCTATTCATCGTTGCTGTTGGGCTTATTTGTCGCCATGATGACTCTGAGCTCCTAAACGTTTGCTATCATCAGAAGTAATATACTTAGACAACATACATAGGTTAGGTTGGGTTAGCCAGGTTGCTTGTCTAAGACAAGACACTCGGTGGTCGTAAGACATTTGATTTCTATTCCCCAACTAAGTTGCTAAGCCACTTGGATCATTTTAAGAAGGTAACTAGTCCCTCCAGTGCGCCATTTTAGAAATGTTCCAGGTCTTTTAAGAAATAATCGCCAAGATATTTGACATTATGGCTTATTTGAGTGGATGACATTCACAGAGGAGGTGATGTATCGACTCAATTTCTTCTTCATCTCCACGGCTTCTACAGAAGTCATTGTGAGGTTCAGCCATTCAACTGGATGGGTGACCCGTTGTAACACTTGTGAGAACGCTGGTAGTTGATCTGTTGAATCCATGCAGACATTTTGTTCCTTTAAGATTCAGTTTTGACCACTGCGCTTTGGAGACCCTGCAGTCAGAGACCAACTTCTATTGCTTTCCGTGATTACGCTCAGGGCAATCGCTGCGTACAGTTCGTTTAAAGGAATGCTAATGCCCTCTACCACTCATTGAAGGTACAGTTCAGAGCCGTTCCTTGTACACTCATCCGCTCTTTCATTTCCTTTCACTCCAGAGTAGCCGGGAACTTAACTAAGTATGGTGTTATGTTGTTGGATAAGCGAGTGCGGCCTCCTGCATTATTTAACACATCTTGAGTTGATGCGCGCTGAGGCCAGTGTGTTGATCCTTGCTTGACTATCAACAAAACTGGTAAGGTTTTCCGGAGGTAAGTTTACTAGTCTTATTGTTTTTGCTGCTTTGCCTTTAACGTAGATTGCAGCTTGGAAGATGCTACATCGGAGTATGAAGGAGCAATTTAAGGATAATTAATCCGAGTACACTCCCGATCCAGTGCCATTATCTATCTTTTAACCGTGAGTATAAATATGGAGGCCACTATCATGTGATATGACTCTGGTCTGCCAATCCTTCCTGTCGGGTATTCGTATTTTACACTCTCTGTTCAGATTTATATTGGGAACCAGATAGGTTGTTTTCTATGCGTCTTCTAAGTGTTTCACAGATAGTAGAGCTGATGCATGATCGCCGCGTTTTCTTTTAGGATGCCTGGAAGCAGATTTGGCCGCTATCCCTTTAACATATATTTATATTAATGGGTGGAATATGTAGGATCATTAACAGCGCCACCTGAGGCGTGGGTCGGAGCGCACCTGTTATTCCTGCACAAGCTAATCTTTGGAGTTTTATGAGATTCTTTGGGCAAGATTGTGTCTGCACCGCCTCCACCAATACGTAAGCTCCTTAAATCAGCAGGGATCTGATGATTGTATTGTACGCCCAATGTTTGATAAATGGTTTCAGACCCCATTTTTTCCAAATGTCCTCTAACAGACAGGCTTTCCTCATCCTTTCCTCGGTGTTTCCTTTCGAAGAAATCTTTGAGTCTAAAATACTTCTGCTTCGTTCGACAGGGTTAGTGTTTCTCCATATATGGACGATAACTGAAAACTCGGCAGAACTAGTTCGGCCTGGACTGCGTTAACCATAAGATCGTTTGAAGTCGCCCATTTAGAGAGTTCGTTTAACGTTGATTGCATAAGTCCAACATACACGAGAGAAACTTCCCTCAGGACGAGTACATCGTCCGTATAAGTAACTATTTTGTTGGTAATAAGCAATTCATTTGAGGCTAGATTCCACAGTAACGGTGAGACTACCCCCCGTGTGGGGTTCCTCTGGTAAATGTGTTTTCTAGACTAGTGATACCTGAGTTCGAGGTGATTACTCTGTTAGATAGCATATTGCCTATCCATCGAATAATCTTTTGGTTCGTACCTATGTGCGTCAACGCTGAATTTATCGATTTCGCGTCAACGTTTTTAAACGTTGCTTCGATACACATACATAAATATGTACCAATATTATAACTCATAACCCTACCTACGGATAAACTGAGAATGCTTTCGGTCATTCTCACAGGTCATCATTGCCAATGGCGCAGTGATCTTCACTTCTTCCACTGACTCCTGTCGTTTCTGCGACCCGTTGCGGGAGACTCAAACACAGCAGCTTCTTCAATATGACGCTAAAGCGTGGAGTAGGTTGAGCCATATCGCCGGAACGCAACCAGAAGAAAGGCATATACGCTTAGCCCAAACCAGCTCTATCTTAAGTTTATTAAGGATTTGGTTGAGGTACTGTGATGAGTAGCGGACATAAAAGGCCATGAGGCCAAAGTGCAAACCTGAATTTTATCCATTATTCATGTACGTATATTTGGCTCATGAAAGCGTGGACTTATTTCCCTTTGTGTTTTCATAGCAGCTATTTATAAATTATTTACAGTGTCACCATTCATACACCCACCTTTTTTGTTCCGAAATCCAAAATAAAACACAATACACAAGCGTTTTTGTTATGTTACACATTCACAAAGTAAAGTACGAATATTTATTTACGTCATTTAATTACTAAAGTGATTTTGCTTACATTTTAAATATTAATATTTATGTATGCAGTTTGTTTGGGGTTTCTTTTGCATTTTGTGTTCGCTTTCAATTTGCATGTAACAACTTTTAATTTTGTTATTAGCACAAAGTTATGCTTGTTTGTATGTATTTTTTCGTTAGTGAAAGGAAATTCTATTTATATTTATACAAATTATATTTTTGTTTTTTTGTAATTTTTGCTTGCTAACAATTTTACAATATATATTTTTATATAATATTAAGAAAGGATTAAAATAAAATATGTAAGAATAGTTTCAATTTAATTCAAAGTAAAGTATCGTGTATGGAAAAATTATGAATCGTAGTTATTTTTGATATAGAATTAGCATTGACAAAAACATAGTTTTTAAACGAAAATTAAAAAAACATTAAACACATCTTTGAAGAACATTTTCTTAAGAATTCTTGCAAAGAACTGCATAGGCCCACAAAATTTTACTGACTTTTAGAACCAAGAATAGACACAGACCACAGACTTCATTTTTCAGCAGGTTCGAGATGTGCTGAATCCAAAATTGGTTTGGGAATAAGTTCATAGTGTTCTTATATCTTCTTTTACTTTTCAACGATTTGTTTGCTTTTTGGCAAAGGAAAGGTATTCGATAGAGCTCTTTTTGCCCTACAAAACTAGTTAATTGTATTTTTGAGTTATTTAATTTTTTATTAGTGGAGTTCTGAGGCTTAGAAATGGAATACTGTGGAGGCAAACGTCCACATTTTCAACACCTGCTCTTCTCTGCTTTTTAACGAGACCAAAAAGCTGCCGCGAAGTAGCCAGGGCCATTCGCGATGTGTATGGAAAAGGTGTCACAGGTAAGTCTACAACAAGGAAATGGTTTGCAAAGTTCAAAAATAGCGACTTCGACGCCGATGACACGAGCTGCAGCGGAAGGCCTTTTGAATTCGATGAAGAACGTCTCAAATCACTTTTGAAGGAGAACAGAGAAAGGTCGCCAAATCAGTCGTGAATTGGCGTAAAAAATTAACTGCGTTTATGATCGTCTTCGATTCTCAATCATCTTCACTCAATGGGATTTACCGAAAAACAGGGAGCCTGGGTGCCTCACAAGCTCAACGAAAAAGAAAGTCGCCTTCAACTTGCTACTCGACATCTCGCCCGCCATCGGCCATCGACAGCGTTTTTTGTATCGAATCGTCACGGGAGATAAGAAAGGCGCCTATACATCAATATGAAACAAAGAAAGGAGTGGGTGGCTCCAGGAGACACGCCAAAGCCGAGAGTCAAACCGGTTCTTCATCCAGAGAAGATGCTGATAAGTGTGTGGTGGGACTGGGAGGCCATGGTATACTAGGAAATGCTCGAAAAGAATGCCGCGGTTAACAACGAGCTCTACATTGCCCAGCAAAAAACTTGCCCATACTGTCGCACCACCTTAATGATTTCTGTTTTTTAAAGTTTCTGATTGCGCATAATTGTGCACTGTCCTAATATGAAGATGACCTACAAGCTTAGGTGGTAGTAAGAATAGAAAAATTAAATAGAAAATAAAAATGAAAGCAAAAATTAAAAATAAACAAACGAAAATACAGAACAAAAAAGAAACTTTGATACAAAAAATAAATAAAAATGTAACATAAAATTTAAATTTTGAAAATCTTTCAATTCACTCATACTCAGATCCAATTTTACAACGAACTTATTATTTGAGCTGCTGGTCGAAATACTTATTAGTCGGTATTCCGCAATTCATAATTTTTTATTATACATTCATTTATTTTTCTAAATATATTTTTAATCTTTTTTTTAATTTTTTTATTTTCTTATGCTTAATTTTAATTTTTGAAGGTTAATTTTTTAATTTTTCTTTTTATTTTCAATTTTAATTTTTATTTTAATTTTTTTTCATTTTTATTTTTATTTTAATTCTTGAATTTTTTTTATTTTTACATTTTATTTTTTATTTTTTATTTTAAATTTTTTATTTTTATTTTAATTGTTTTTTTGTTTTTATTTGAAATTTTCTAATTTTTTATTTTAATTTTTTATTTTTATTTTAATTTTTATATTTTTTATTTTAATTTTTTAACTTGCTTAGCATATAAGAAGTATCAACTATATTTTATTTTTTATTTTTCTTTAATATTTTCTTCAAATTTATAAACTATTTATGCGTATTTTCCCTTTTCCCCCAAAAGCAAAATTTTTTATTCGCCCTACGTATTTATGTAAGTAATTGTTTGATTTGTAATTTACACACATACATTAATTTATAATTTTATGCATGTATGCGAGTGTGTTTCTCTATGTGCATTTATACTTTTAGTATGCATTTGTTTTTTTTTTTTTCATTTAAACTCTTTATGTGGCTCTGCATATTTACATCCATAAATTTTTCATTAATACTCCATTACCTCTACACAGGTGTGTCTATACATACATATGTATGTTTGCTATTCGTACATGTGTTTGTGTTACAACATTAAATAACGCCTAATCAATATTTATTTTACATATTAAATACATATTTTTACTGTAAATGTTTGCGTAATTTTTTAGAAATTTCTACTTTTGAAAATTGGCTTTGCATTCAATGATTTTAACATCGGTTTCTATTGCAGAATATTATTACATACATCTCATCATATTGATTGTATATTTGCATATTTAATTCTTACATACATACAGATATATATTTGCGCTTTTCCATCCTACATTCCAATACATTTAGAATTCTAGGTAAATATTTATGCTACCATTGATTTTAATTTACTTTTGCACTTAAGTAATTTCTTATATTATTTTAATTAAATTTCTACACATTCTAAATGTGGAAAGCACATCCTACACTCTGTTTCAGATGAAAAAGTAGCAAAGAAGTATGAAATGTATGGCATTACAGTTATTTCAGAGTTATATGTACAAATGTATTAGGTCAGATCGGTTCCTTTACAAAAAAACAAAAAAGAAGAACATATAATAAAACAAAATATAATAAAAAAAAGCATAAACAAATTTACCAAGCTTATTTTATTAATTATATTAATAAAAAAAAATCGGACATCCCTAAAATGTCAAAACTTAACTTTTTGGTGTTAACAATGTTATTTGATGCCACATGCATATTATAAAAGTAATATTTTTATAAAGGACACCTGCAGAGTGCCCTAAATTTTGCTATGCTATACGGTACTTATGGTGCTTGTATCACATGTACATTAAGATTAACTTATATGTGCACCAAAAATAACAAAATTTAATAAACCACCCCCGATTTGGAAATTTGTATAGAGAGCATATGAAATAATAAAAAAAAAAGTTTTTTTGGACCACCCTAAAACTCGGCAAAATGAACTTTTTCCTTAAAATTCACATTTGACGCCGAATTCATATTTTAAATAATATACTGTTTTAAAGGGCACACCCATTGCTAATTTTTTCTTTCAAATGTGATTATGATACTTCCAGTAGTTTATATTTACATTAGGCCCAGTCGGTCCGCACTAAAAAAAAAAAAAACAAAAAAATAAAAATTTAAAACTACCTCCAATTTTAAAGCCTGTATGGGGAGTATCTCAAAACTAAAATAAAAAACAAAAAAAAAAAAAGTGAGCCACCCTAAAGTGGCACAATTGTTTTGGTCAATTGTAAAGCTGAAGAATACGAGTATAGCAAAGAAAATTTAAGAGCCACCTCTAGTTTTAAAGCATGCGTGGAGGTATGTATCTCAACACTAAAAACACAAAAAAAAATGTTTTCGGCTTACCCTAAAAATGGCAAAAACTTATTTTTGTCCATTTGAAAGCTTATATGGAGAGTATCTCAAAACTAAAAAAAAACACAAAAAAAAATTTTTTGGACCACCCTAAGAATGGTCAAAATGCATTTTATAATAATATAAAACAAAAAAAAATGTGGACCACTCTAAATCGATCAAAATTTATTTTTGTCCAGTTGAAAGCTTATGTGAAGAGTATCTGAAAACTAAAAAAAAAATTTTTTTTAACCACCCTAAGAATGGCCAAAATTAATTTTTTGTCTTTTTCATAATTTATCTCTGAGATACTATTATAAATAGTTGTTCTGGTAGTTATATGTACAGACGTAAAGCCCGATCTAAACTAAAAAATTTAAAAATCAACCAGTGAAGCTGAAGTTAAAGCTGTATAGAGATTATCTCAAAAATGACAAAAAATGGGCCACTCTAAAAATGGCCGAAATGTTTTTTTCGCAAATTTTAAAGCAGATATGGAGAACATCTCAAAACAAAAAACAACTAAATATAAATAATTTTTTTTGGACCACCCTAAAAATCGCAAAATTTAATTTTTGGTAAATTTTAAATCTTATATGGAGAGCATCTCTCAAAATGAAAAAAATGGACTACCCTAAAAATGCCGAAATGGTTTTTGTGCAAATTTTAAGGCTGATATGGAGAACATCTCACAACAAAAACAAAAAAAATAAATAAATAATTCACTAACACTTAAAAAAATAAAAAAAAATGTATTAATTAAAGTTAAGTTTTAAAGCATCAAAAAAAAAACAAAAAAAAAATTCGACCCCCGTAAAACGGCCGAAATGATATTTTTGCAAATTTTAAGGCTTATATGGGAATATTTCAAAGCAAAAAAAAAAAAAATAGACATAAATAAATTTTTTTGGACCACCCTAAAAATGCCCAAAATTAATTTTTTGTAAATTTTAAATCTTATATTAAAAAAAAATGGACCTCCCTAAAGTTGGCCAAACTGAATTTGTTGTAAATTTTCGAGCTTAGAGGATATCTCCTTAATAATAATTCACTAACATTAAAAAAAAATAGTTTTTTTAAAGAACCCTAGAATCCCGCAAAATGTACCTTTTTCCATAAAAGATGGATTTCCTTATAGCGCAACAAACGAAAATTATGGTAATAAATTAAAAGTTGAAGAAGAAGAGAAAGCGTAATTTGTATACATAAATAATTCGAATAAAAAGTTCCTCAGAGAAGTTTCATATTAAGCTTAACAGTGGCTTTATGAGTGAACGGTGGTATAGTTTTTCATATGTACATACATACATACGCACATACGAGTAGTTTTTTATATGTAGGTATATGCATTATATTTAATAGAATATACAAATATACATATTTTTGTAGATATAATTTGAATGCATTGGCATAGTTTGTTGTATTTGTAAAGACATGCAAATAGCTGTAAATATGTATCTAATAACAGTAAATTTCAAAAATTAAAATATGTAGTATTGTCATTATTGATTTGCTTTAACTTTTTCAACAGTGTATAGGCAAGTCCAGCTTGTTTGTAATACGCACACACACACACACATATTTAGATCTATGTATGTATATGCATCTGCATATGTATATGTTTACAATTGTATGTTTATATCCAACAATATGAATAACAATGGGAATTTAATTGCTTATTTATATAATATTTCATTTTTGATTTGCCATCGACTCTTTGTCACACACTAAGCTATGTGCATATTTGTGGTCATGCACACATACATACACACATAACTGCAATAGGATTATCAAAATCAACTTGCATGTGTATGTGAAATTTTTATTAATTTAATAATTTTTTTTATTTAACATTTATTCTATTTGTCTGATTTGTGTTTTGTTGGTTTATCGTAAACAGATTCCGTTTTGCTTATTTCTATTCTATATTTTATCGATATTAGTTATTTTCCATTTATTTGCGTATAATGGTTCAGTTAACTTTGTATTACATTTGATTGGATTTTATATAAATATGCGTATATTTTATTATCAGTTGCATACAGGTATGCATTAAATTAATTTTTGTTACTCAACTGTAAGGAATTTAATTAATTAAAAAAATAAAAATTGAAAAAATGGTGTCAATTTCGTTCGTATGCTTTACACTTTTTTTTTATAAAATTAGCGCTTTATTATTATTTTGTAATTACATTTAAGCTCCTGCAGAAAAGTACTTAAAGTGTTGAAAAATTACAAACAAAAAAAACAAGAAAAAAATTGTTGTGCATTAATCATCCCGACTGCTGTACTTCATCAGCATTTGATCAGCATTAATCAATAGCGCAAATGGAGAACGTGAAACGCTTCAATCAAACGGTTGTACATACATACATACATACAGACATATATACATATGTTTTCTTAGCACTTTTGCCATTACATTGCATATCAAGATTTGTTTCATAAACTTGTTTTTATGGAAATCAATTTTTTGTTTTAGTTATTTGGTTTATGGTTTTGCAGTCATTATATCTCTCCATGAGCACTGTTGGTCGCTATAAATGTTTTTTTAAATTCTTTTTTAATTTCATTTACGCACTTTTATTAATATTTCTTTATGATTCCGTTTTGGCTTTGTTTGACAATATGTGAAAAAAAAGAACAACAACAACAACAACCACAATAAAATGAAAAACAATTCATTTCCACTTCCTTTTTACTTTTTATTCACATCGAGATAAGGTAATTAAAGCGATTTGTTGCAAAAGAGCCGCGCTGCTTGAGAGAGAGAGAGAGAGAGAGCGAGAGAGCCCCCCGAAATGAAAAAATTAAAAAAGCCTCGTATGAGACCTCCCTATACTGATGACGACTACTGCAAATTCTAATCACATTCAGATATTTTTTTATACGAGTAAATACTTAAATCAGCTGCACCTTTGCTATCTAACTTTGCTGCTTATGCAATGGCATTTTTCCTTTGCTATCGGTGGAGATATTATTTAATTTTACTTAGTTTTATATTTCCTATATGTTAATTGTAGGTGAGTCCATCTGTGTGTAAACAGATGGCTTCAAGCTCGAGAGCTCGAGGGCAGGGTGAGCGGAGGATCTCCATCAGTTTTCGGCTCACCGACTACTGTAGGGCTGAACTGATGACAATAATGAAAGCCGTGACACTGGCAAAGTATGACGCGATATCTAGAAATGATATCTACATTTTCACTGATAGCCAGGCGGCGATAAAATCCCTCACAAATCATGTCGACAACCTCCAAGGTAGCAATGAAATGCCGCGCATCTCTTAATGAGATGGCTGAGTAATTTCACCTAATGACAACATTGGTTCCTGGCCATTGCGACATTGAAGGGAACTGCAGAGCCGATAAACTAGCGAGACTCGGCATCAAGTTCACCGTTGAGTACATAGACAATGACCTTGAATAAATTGTAAGAGTAGCGAATGAAAGATGGCGTAATGAAGCCACCTGCAAAATCGCCCGTCAACTGTGGTTGAATTTCGATGTTAAACGCACAGAATCTCTGCTAAGCCAAAATAAACATAGTCTTAGCATTTCAGTCATAACGGGGCACTGCCTAATCGGTAGACACGCCCAAAGGATGGGTGTGCCAACACATGACTTCTGTAGAAGTTGTCTAGATGAGGGAGGATAAGGAAGAGACAATCTCGCACCTACTGCGCCATTGTCTTGATCTATACGGGCGGAGATTTACTATTCTAGGTAGACATTTCTTTAACGAAGTGGAAGATCTCAGTTCTGCAGAAATAATAGATATTCTAAAATTTTTGAAAAGCACTCACTGGTTTTAGGAGAGATAGGGACAAGGTCACCACGCGGTATCACAATGGGCTATGAGCCTGACTGTGTCCCACAGGACAACCGCTTCAACCTAACCTAACCTAATTGTAGGCCTCGGTAATCGGATGGGTTTGTGCGTGGGTTTTTTCTAATAGCAGTCACTCCCAGGCAGGCAGGCAATGTCAATTTTGGCACGCGACTAATAAGTGACTATCTGCATTTGTAAGTATCGCAAATTCAGGATTACTCCTTATGCTCGTTGAAAAGGGATTGTTGAAATTCAAACAAAATTAGGTTAGATGGTATGGTAAATAATATTAAGGCCCTCTTATGCGGTGTTTCCGAGTGCCAAGTTGAGCAAAGGCGTCTGATTGGGACCTGCTTGCAGAATACACCTCCGCCAACCCTTGGACACAATTTGGAGTCATGCGTGCATAGGTTTACCAGGCCCTGCCTCCATATAGTATACAGAACCCCGCCCACTCTTCCTTTAAAGGAATGGAAGTCGAAAATGTTCCGCTCGGACTAAGCAAAGCAGAGGTGCGCATTGATCAGTTACCAAAGGGATGAACCCAAAGTTCCTAAGGATTTTTGAGTATCCGAAATTCAGGTAGAATAAGAGTAGAGGACTAAACTTATGTTACCTGTCATGTCCGATCGACTGTCGCAAATCCTTCTGTCATTAAGCAGAAGGGACTGCAGACGGCTGGTTGAACTGACGGCGGGCCACTTTATATGGGCGAGCACGGTAGGCATCTCAGACAGTGTACTCTGCCCAGCATGTGGAGAGGAGGATCAGATGGCGAACCACTTTCTATCGCCTGCTCCGCCTTCGCTCGAATCAAGTTTGCGGTCTTTGGCACTGATGTGTTAACGAGTGACCACCTTGGCTCCTTGGCGCCTCAAAATCTAGATTTCTTCGGAGGTCGAGTAGATTTAAAGAAAATTAAAAAGGGAATTTGAGTGTAGTACAAGGGACTTAGTGTTGTCTGAGTGCTGCAATTCCTAGTTGCCCCGACAAAAACAAAAAAAAAACAAGATAAGTTCGGAGCGCCCCACTGATGCCAATAAGAGCAGACCTTTGGATTTTCTCCAACTTCTTTATCGATACCATCTTTTGTAGTGAGTTCTACCAAACAACGACTTCATGCAACAGAATTGGCTTTGTAATGGTATTATAGAGCCAAACATCAATGAAAAAGGCGTGTGGCCCCATCTTTTTCCAAAAGCGCATTTGCATCCATACGAGGCTATTATTGCCTTTCTTATTCTCTCATTAGTGTGGGGCTTCCACGCTGGCTTACTGTCAAGGATCAGTTCAAGGCCCTTCACTTTGTCAGAAAGCACCAACGGAGCACCTCCTACTGAGGGGAGTTGATATCTGGGTATTTTGAGTATTTCCTCGTGAATAGAACCAAGCTCGGTCTTGAGAGAACACCACCGCCACCGATAGGCCGCAATCTGATGCCCACCTAACAATTATGTTCAGATATCCCTGCGTCAAATCGTACAGGGTATCTTCTGCAAGTCATTGATAACGATAACCCAGGGAATTAGTGAGAGAACACCGCCTTGCGGAGGACCCCTATCCACTTGTCGGCGAAGAAGTATGTCCTAAGAAATGTCTTTCCAATTTCCATCATTAAGATCCTGTGATTTCATGTTAATATTATTCCATTTTACGTTTAGAAGATTCTTCGGCAAAATTATAAAAAGCTAACAAAAATTTAATTAACAAATAAGTGCCTTCAGGTACAGAGACTATGGAAAAAGCTACAAGAATTAAGAAGAAGAACACTTTCTGAAATTAAACAAATAAATAAATAAATAATTGATTAAATAAGCGCCCACAATTATTTTTGTTTGCCAAATTTGAGTTTGCACAAATAAATGCAAATAGCTCTTTTTTACTGCTGTATTTATCACACAAATTTTATATTTTTATTCTAATTGAAATTTGCATTTTAATATTTTGATATTTTCTCCATTATCTTGAATTTGTTTACGTACACAGGTATGAGTTTTGAATGAACTGTAGATGAGCTGACGCTAAAGTTAAAGTAACCCTTTACCGCATCCCTTAAGGGGGGGGGTAGGGTCACAAAATCGAAATTTTTTTTCTTCACTCATCTTATAGTAAATCATTTCAAGAATGTTGTGTCAAAATTTTAAGTGAATCGGAGCAGAACTCTCAAAGTTATAGCCTTTGTAGGCACTCTACCTCGAATGCGGAGCATCGATAATTTCTCAGAGTCATTTTTTCAAACGCGTTTTTCCCGAAACGACTTCTTAAAAGTCGGTGCCAATCACAACTCCGAAACTATTCAACCGATTCTTTTCAAATTTGGCACACGTTTTCTAAATCAAAAATACCTCCCCCTACACTGTTTTTTTTTATTTTTTGTTTTTTAAGGTTGTTTTTCACTTACAAATATGGCGAAATTTTTCGCCAAAAATGCTCGTTTTACGTTTTTTTGCCACCAAAACTACAAAAATGAAAAAAAAAAAATTTTATTAATGTAGGGGGAGCATTACGTCATACTTTAACTGAAAAATTCGACTTTTTTAGTTTCAGATGATTCTACGACGAATGCCGATTGGCACCGCAGAGCACCTCTCGAAAAACATATCTCCAAAAAAACTCTGTCATGAGCTTATTTGTCAATATTTTATTATTAATATTTTTTAAACACTTATTGAAAAGACGTACAATAACATGTAACTGATTTTATTAAAGTATCTTAAGCCATATTTCTGTAAAAAATTCACAAAAAAAGTGTTTTTTTTTTAGCGCTAAACCCTACCTCCCCCTTAATAATTTTAATAATTTGATAATATTTCCAAATAATTCCGATTTACTTACTTATCGTCTTTTTCCGAAAATAAGACATCCCCCGAAAATAATCCTTAGTTAAAAAAATGCGATAAGAAGAATTCGTTAAAAATGAGTGCAAAATGAAAGAGCTATACCGTCGAGTACAAAAAGGGAGCCGTGGAAGACTCAAGCAGTGTTAATCTTCCAGCTCCCTGTAAAGAGAAGATGCTCCGTATGGTTCGTAAATGGCGTGCAGACTACGATTACCTGTGCCAACTGGTGGACAAAGAAAATGAGAAAAACCGCAGAGTTGGATTAGATCGGCAGCCGTTATTTTCTGAGTTGGGAGATTGCAACTGGGAATGGATTGCAGGCAGGAGAGCAATGGCTTTAGCTGTGCGCAGAGCTGATATTCAAAAATCTGCCCCTGAAACATCCATTGAATTTGATATATCCACAGAAGAATTTAAAGCATCGCCATCGCTGGTTGGACAACTTCCTTAAACGATATGAACCGTCTGTAAGGAGATCAGAAACATTGTGTAGGCTGGAAGACAATGAAATTGTTAAACGTGAACTTGCATTTAAGTTTTTTGTTGAATGCAACAATTTTTCGAAATACCAACTCTCCAACTTGATTGCTATGGATTCCCATACGCGGTATTCCTAGGCCAAGAAGCTCAAACGGCAGTTCACCAAAGACATTGCTGAGCGGAAGATTGATCAAATAATGATTCCGGCAGGAATGAATGGTTACCTCCCCTTTTGGAACCTTTGGCAAGGCATGGGGTCTAAAACTGGCGATAGTACACTGATTGTATTATACATTACCCTGATTAGACCAATTATTACATACGCCTCTATAGTATGGTGGAAGGCTACTATGGTTAATTCCAAAGTAAAACCCCTAAACAGACTACAGAAAAGTGTTTGATTGGGTATCACAGGTGCTATGAGTATGACATCTGGTGATGTCCTTAGTGCCCTTCTAAACTTGCAACCTCTAGGTCTTCAAATTCGAACGGAAGCGATGAAGGCGGCGTACAAGCTCAAGTTAAACAGAGTCTGGGGAAAGGAAGAAAACACTGGCCGCTGTCAGATATACCACCAGTTGTCGGAGTGGTGCACACTGTCCTCGATGCCGGTGGACAATCGGTTGGCTGTCGTTAGTTTCGGTAGGAAATATGATGTTTTGATCCCAGATAGAGATCAATGGTTAAGTCCAGAGAACCTATTAACGGGATATCAGTAAGCTTTCTACACCGGTGGATCCAAAACCAGTGTTGGTAGCGGATCTGTATGGTACTTAAACGAAGACACTATGTACTCCTATGCCACAGAACAGATGGCCACGGTATTCCTTACGGAAGTCTATGCCATTTTGAATGTGGCGTACTGGCTAATTGAGAAAAAGTGGCGGTGCAACAGTATTGGAATTTGTAGTGACAGTTAAGCTGCACTGAAAGCCCTTGTTAACCCACGCTGCTCTTCAAAGTTGTTCGGTGAATGTAAGACTGGCCTGGACATTGTGGTATTACAGGGAACGAGTTGGCTGATAAACTGCCTAATGAAGGCTCTACAAGTATGCACTTTCTAGGAGTCAGTTCTGCATCGATTCAACTATGGATTGACGACTTCATCAGGTCTACCCATGGGGGACATTGGTATGGGTGCAACTCGTGCAGAGTAGCCAAGTGATTTTTGTGAAAGAACCAAACAGGAAAATAGGAACCTTTCTCCCAAAACTCAGCAGAAAGTACCTGAGAGTACTGGTGGGTGTAATCACCGGGCACAACGCTGTGGTCAGCATATGGCTGTCATGTGGGTCGTAGACAGCCCGATATGCCGATCCTGTCTTGAGGATGACGACACTGCGTAGCATTTTCTCTGTAGCTGTTCTGCATCAATGCTATATCAGCCTTGCAATCAAGCGGATGGGAATTCTTGCTAAAAGGTGCTACTTTGGACGAACTGCGCAATTGAGTAGTAAATCCCTCTCCCGACGAATGAAAACAAACATGCTACAAGACGCTCATCATCCCGGTGCTTCTCTATGGCGCTGAAACCCGGAGAGTCAAATAATCAGATGCAGCCACCCTTGGAGTTTTCGAGAGGAAAGTACTTCGCAAGATCTTTGCAGGTGATGGTTACCGCATTCGAATGAATAACGAATTGTATGAGCTTCACGGAGCTATTGACATAGTCAAACGAGTGACCCTGTCATGTCATCCGAACCGGTTTCGGAAGGAAGTGCTCCGGCAAAGAAAGTGTTTGAGATGGTAATTGGCGGTCGATGGCGAAGAGGACGTCCTCGTGTTCGGTGGATGGACCAAATTGAACATGAGTTTGTTGAGACAGATGGCGAGACATTATTCGGCAGGCTGTAATTCGGTAACGGGTCATTAGGGCGAAAACAAATTCGCAGAAAAAATTTGCGTTATTTTTACGTTTGTTCGTATGCATTCTTTACTCATAAATTATACTCAGTTTCGTATCAAATTTCGCCTGTTAGCAATGGAACTAAGGAAAATCGCATTGCATTACAAAAGAGTGGCTTTACGAATTGCTTAAAAAATTTAATATTTCGAGAATGTTTGTTTACCGGGAGATGAATCGTTTCCCAAACGTCTGAATTGGCAGACAGAAAATTAAGTGGTCGTCCTGTGAAGCCACCAAAGCCGTTCGAGAAAGAGTTCTCAGAAATCCACTCAGAAAGCAGAAAATCATGTCCAGAGAAATGAAAGTATCGACCAGACCCATGTAAAGACTAATTAGAGATGATCTCCACATGAAAGCTTTCCGTCGCTCAACTGGTCATCTTTTGACAACGCGCTTGAAGAAAAAAATGCTAAGACTTCTAAAGACGCAAATTGTTGTTCCAAAGGTTCAGCGTCCGTAATGGTTTGGTGAGGAATGTCTTGTAAAGGCGTTACATCTCTACATTTCTGCGAAAAACTGGCTAAGATCGGCGCAAAAGTGTATCAGGAGGATGCCTTAGGAGGCGTGGTGAAGCAGTTGAGCAGTACTTACTGCAATGGAGAGTGTTGGACTTCCCAGCCCATGAGGCAAAAACCACCCAGCAGTGGATAAAAAACCATTTTCCTGGGTTCATAGCAGCAAACGATTGGCGGTCTGCAAGTCCAGATTTGAATATATTGGACTACAGTTTGTGTTCAGAATTGAAAAACGTGGCCTGTCGAGGACTTCACAAAAATTTGGATAGTTTCATACAAGCAGTTTCGAGCAGTGACGTCAATAGCCATGGAAACCGTGCGTGCGGCAATAACTGAATGGCCTAATCGTTTGAAGGCGCTTGTGTAAAAGCAAATCATGACCATTTCGAATGAAAATTTAAACTTTCTTTTTTTAATATTTGTAGTATTAAATGAAACTAGCACAGCTCTCGCACTTCTCCAAACTTACCTACTTCTGTATCTAAAAACAAAATCTCATTCCGCAGCCCCAAAAACTTATTCTTTCCATTCATACTCCCGTACAATAGTCAGCGCATTATTTGCATTGTGACTGCTAAAATAAGCAAAATCAGTGGCATTGCATCAGTGGCGCCAGCAAGAGGAAGTGGGCGACCGCGGTAATAGCGCAGGCACATGAAATTTAGCGAGGACCTCAACCATCTGTGCGATCCTTCTGCCAGAAAAATGTGAGACACAGATAGCGCTTCAAGCAGTAAGAAGGCGTTGTTCCTAAGCAACGACAGGTGGGCATTCCCACTACTTAGGGCTGGTAGCGCCAGGCTAATCACTTACCCTGTCAGAAATAGAAACAGATTAGCGAAACCAACGCAAGACTGAGTCTTGTCGAGGCCCTATGCTCCCGAGAGGAGTGAACAAGAAAAAAAACAAATGATTGTATTCATTCGACTTTTCAACAATAAATAAATATCGCAAAGCGTATTTGCTACCATTATTTTTTCCCAAAAGGAAGGACACAGAGGAATGGAGAGTCGGCTCTTAACTTTAATTTTTTTCGAGTACACTCGTTAGCTTACATATATACATATACTTATGTCACAAAACACATCTAACTCTTAGTTGAACATTTTAACTTTTTTTTCCGTTTTCGGTTTTAATTTTTGTTTGTTTTTTGTTTTAATTGAAACTACGTTATACATAGTTATGTTTATAGTTTTATAATATTACTTTTGCGCTTGAATATATATTTATAATAAGTACATTCACATATGCGAGTACATGCAGTTTGTACATATGTTTTATGTATATTTTTATTTCTGTCTACACAGGAACCGGAAGGTACTTCAGACTCTAAATGTCTGCTTATAATTTATACAAAATCAAACAGAATGTAATACTTTTGTAAGAAAGTCTTAAGCTACTTATTCCATCTTCGTATCTTCGCATCTTCGCTTCGTCTCGACATCGTAGACCGCTCCATACTTTTCCGAAATATCACACTTGCTTGCACGCACTTGCCCCCCAATACACAAATCATTAGCACTTACTTGAATAGCCGCCGCACTGCTAATTATTTGACGAACAAATCCTTTAAAGTCGAACAGAGCGACGCTTCGCATGTGTCCTTCGAGTCATCTTCGTCCGTCTTGCCGAACCAATTGAGCGTCGAACGTACCGCATTTGTTGCTTGACTTTGTGCGCTGCGCCCGCCGCGCTTAGCCGATTCTTTCGACAGCAGACCGCCTGTTTTTGTGCTACTACTTTTTGGTGTGCTACCGGAGCTACCCGACGGTCCCGAAGTGGAGCCTTTGCGCAGAAAACCCTCAATTGCCGAGCCAATCACAGTCGCATCGACAATAGTGCCTTTTGTTGTGTCCGTCCAGCTTTTTTGCTTGCTGCGTGGCACCAATTTTGGTTTGCTCTCGCGCAGCACATCTTTCGCTTGTAGACGCTTCAGCATGTCTTCGGAGAGTGCCATGGCGGTGCTTTTGCTGCGTATGCTCTTCTTACGTGCCATTGGTTGATGGCGTTTCTCGAACCAACCGGAAAGTGCGGCAGAGCTATTGTCTTGCGCGTTGCTCACCAGCTGCTTGGCGTTATTGAGTATGGATACATCAAAACTGTTGGAGCGTGTGGAGCGACCCGCATTGGGATCGAGTAGATTAGATGTGGAGCTACTGGTTGCTGAAGCACCTGCTGAGGCTGTTAGGCCACCAGTCGCTGGTTTAGTTTTAGCTGTGGCACCCGTGGCGCTGGTGGTTGTGGTGGGTGGCAACACTACGGTTGGTATTATGTCTTCACATTTGTTGATCTCGATGGCTGACGAGGTGAGCGTGCTGAAGAATGAAGTATTTAAGAGCCCACCGCTCTTCTTACGTTTTGTCGACGAACGATTGCTGCCCGGTTGTAGGATACAGGGTGAGAGTATGGCTGGATTTTCGGAGGCGCGTCGCATATTTGGCGCTGGTGAGGTGCCACCTGAAACGCATTCGGAGTAACGTCGATTTGTGTAGCGCTGTGGTGTACCACCGCCGACTTCGTCCAAAGTTTGTACCTCGCACACCTTCTCGCTGCTCGTATTCCAAAGTTTCATGCGCGCCTTACGCGACTGTACAATATCATCCATTATGTCCAATTGTAGATTGTGTATACTGCCAATGGGATCTGTGGATGGTGGCCCAGTGGAGGTTTTGCTCTCGCGGCGTGAGTTTAGTACACGACTGGTGAGATGGAAAAAAGGTTGAACAGTTAGATTATAGTGGCTTTAGAGCACAACACAACAAACAAGCAACCCCCTTCCCCAACTCACCTGCTTCCGGATGGATAGGCGGCCACTGATTCACGGCGCGAGCGTCCAAATAAGGTGGTTGGCACTTTGGAAATAGTCACCACAGAATGACGTCTTCCGGACGGTGCTGGCGCCTGTGAGAGCGTGGCGAGGAATGCCGCTTCCTTGGGTGAAGGGCCGGAGCCTTCACCGCCGCGCTCTGACAGGCGGCGCACCTGACTTGCAGTGATGCCTTCGGTGACCTGCTGTGAGGGTAGTGAATGTTTTCGACTTTCACGTGGATCACGCCATGGTGAGAGCAAATATGGATTTACGGGAGAGTCTATGTCCAAGCTGGCTTTGTTTGATGGGGTCTCTGAACTATCGCGATCATCCTCCTCAACTAATTGTGACTCCTCGACCACAATGAGTGGTTCCTGCTTGCCCACCGAGCCGAAGCGTGAAAACGACGAACGACGCATGCGAAAAGTGTCTGAAAGAAAACAAAGGGCCGTGATAAAATTTACGATTTTGTAGGTCTTGAAATTGTTTCTTTACAAATACAAATACAAAAATATTATGCACATTCGAGTATAAAATTGTCAGAAGTATCCCACCTACAACCGAAATGCTGGCTCAATAGATGAGTGCTGTCTGAAAAGAGCGGCCGAAAATTTCAAACCCTTCAAGCCTCCTTCTCGCGACGATATCACTTAATAACTTGGAGACGTGGCTTGTCCTTAGCTGACTTTTATTTAGTGAGCTTTATTTTTTTTCGAGCTGCAAGGGCAGACGCTGATTATCGAAGCTACATGAATCTTCTCACGATGGAGCTCATTATACTTACGAGGAGATATAAAATACCCTGAGCTCAAGTACGTTCAGTAGGGGCGCTAATACTTTCTGGAAGACTTGGGGGCAGGTCTAATCGTAAATAGAAAGTTTACTGCAAGCCAAGTTGGCATCAGTTGCTTAGTATGATAGAAAGGGACATTTTTGGCAAAAATTGGGTAATCTATTGGATTCATGGTACCGCTTTAAACCCAATTATTGATGTATTGAGTCATCTAGTGGAATTCGCTGAAGAAGACGACTGTGGTTAAGCATCTAAAAAGGGTTCAAAGAGTTGCGATCAAGGGAATGCTTTGGAAGACTTCTAAATGTGGTACTCAGACAAATTTACTGGTACCCGTACCGTAATCAGGCTGAGAGCATGAACTACAAGCTTGAGCTAAGCTAAAGGCATTCCAGGACTCTTAGAAACTTTCGGTTCATCTCCGCGGTGACTGACGTGGACATAATCACACTGAGTACAAGTGGGACATTTTCAACCAACATACAAGGGAGGAATGGTCGGAGTGCTGCATTGGAAGGCAGTGCTCAATAAACTTTGGCTAAAAGTTTAGATTACGGGACCACAGTAATGTGTTCTAAGTTCTATTTCGACAGCCAAGCAGCAAACAGAGCCTTAACTTCACTGATGGTGCTCGGATTTATTTGGGAAACATTTAACTGAACTTTTGTAGCATCGGAATTCTTTGATATCAAGCACACACAGGTACCTGGTTACAGAGGTATTGCGGGTGATCCAAGTTGATATCGACCACTCTGCATGATATACACGATAGGTGAGATCTTGGAGAAATTGATTTGTACGCGACTGGAGAAACACCGAGAAAATTGCATGGACGGCCTTTCAGAAAACCAGTTCAGCTTCAGAAAATATCACTCAATTAGAGATGCGGCTAAGAATGTGACAAACATTGCGAGTAAGGCTAATGAAAGTGAGAGATGGATCTATGGAAGAGAAAAGAACGCCCAGATATCTTCTGCGTGCTATACACAGTTATCTGTCGGGGAGATTACTACTGTACGATTCAGATAAAGGGCCGAGAAGCTACCGAGAAGAAATCCGTACTGGGCCCGATACAACGGAACGTGCTCAAATATGGTGTATTGCAACTCCCACTGACAAAGGAAGTGCACATAATTTTGATACGCAGGTGACATTGCGCTGACGATAGTTGCCAAAGAAATCCCTCAGATCCAGAGCAACTGCAGCGAAACCACGACGAAGGCCAAGGAATGGCTGTCGGCAGCGAAACTATAGCTAGCAGGACAGAAAATGGAGGCAGTACTTATAACGAGGAGGAAAAAACTAGAAACGACCACGCTTAACATTTATGGGCACAACGTTACAATGCAAACTGGGTTAAAATATCTGGGCGCTATGATCGATGCGAGACAAAGTTTCAAGGAACACATTGAAAAAGCAAGTGGAAAGGTAGCCATGGTGCCGGCAGCGCTAGCAACGATTATGGTCAATATTGGTGACCCCAGCCAAAGCAGGGAAGCGCTCCTGGCTAAAGTTAGCCGCCCTCACTTATGTCTGCAGCATAAATTTGGTGAGAAGCTCTGATACAGAAATCCTAGTCCAAGAAGATAGAAATAGTTTCGTGTTGTCTGTTCTTTTAGAACGCTCGCATATGAAGCAGTGAATATCATATCGGGCATTATGACGCCGGACATAGTGGCTTGCGAACTGAGCAGAATATATGACAAAGCTAAAAGTCTAAATAGACGACTTACGGCTGACGAGCGCAAAAAAGAAAAACAGAGGAGCATGGATGAATGGCAAAATCGCTGGGACTTAGCGATAAAAGGGATGTGGGCACACAGACTTAACGCACTAGACATGGGTCGTGCGTAGACATGATGAAACGGATTTCTACTTGACACAATTCCTGACGGGGCATGGCTGCTTCAGAGAGGACCTTCATATATTTGGTCATGATGGTGCAATGGACTGCTCGTTCTGCGGTAGGTGCTGTGAAAATGCGGAACAGAAGACTATAGAAACGATAATTAAAGAAAGAGTTACGCCAGTCAATATAGTAAAACACAAGTTGCAATCGAAGTTGGTGTGGGCCAAAATGAAAGACTAATTCGCAAATGCGCTACAAGAGAAGAAAGAATGGCAGCGCAGCATCGAAAGGAGACAACCAAACAATGGAGGGTGGAGCAATGTGTATGTGAAGAAGTATAAATGATCCTTGACCTTGACCCTGCGAAGCAATGCCCAACGGCGGTACCACAAGACAAAATTAGGGCTACAGAGATCGGAGTTAAGGTAAAATTAAGGCCACAGAGATCGGAGTTAAGGGTGTAGTGCGTAGGTGTATTGTTTCGCAAGTCCAGTTTAGTAAGATAATACTGGCTGTACATGATTTCAAATGAGGTGTATCTTTTGCGAACAGTATGAATCCTCTATGCTGTCTATGTTGACGGTGATTCCCCCTTCGGATAGGAAATAAAGAGAAAAAAAACAAGAAGTATTGCTAAAATAAACTTCCTGAGTAAGCCAATGTTTAACTACTTTCCAGTTTAAATAAAAAAGTCATAGTTTCGCTACTTGCTCCTTCCTACCTTCCTGCTTCCCTACGTCCTCCCTTTAATAACACCACAATAGACAAATTTAGAATTTTCGTGCAACTAAATCTTCTTATCCTTGGGGGTAATCATCCAAACTAACTTACCTGTCCCACCTACATGAGGAACTCCCTTAGTAGCAACATTCTTTCTGCTACGAAAATAACTTCACATCTGTCAATCAGTGTCCTATTTATTACGAAAGTTGCTGTGTGAAAACACTCAGCGCTTGTGTCCAATCTCACGCAACCATGAAAACACCTGTTGCACATTACACTCCCACACGCATTCACAGTCTTCCGCTTACCTACAGACACGTGCGTTATATTCGCACCTTCTTGGATTCATTAGACTCGACTCCGAGATGTATTCACGTATAGTTGGGCAAGTTTGAACTTATTTATGACAGCCCACGCATACAGGTACTCAGGCGAGCAGGCGAGCTGCTGAGCTCTCATCCTGTGCATACAACTCGGAGCCAAATTGAATGTACTTGTACAACAAGAAGATTTGTTTGCGGATATGGTGATTTTGAAGCGAGAAGCAAGGCAAGATTACTTTCGTTGAGTTGTTTGCGAATATACGAAAAAGGTTTAGTTGTTGTTAGTTACTTTTTATTTTACGCTGAGTAAGTTGACTTTCGTTTGTTCCGCGCTTTGAAGGTTTATTAGATTTAATGAACAAAGTTACTTAAGCTCCAAGGAGCAGATTATTTCACACGAGTAGTTATTCGGAAAAGCATACAGTTGCAAGCGCAAAGAGCCACACAGACAAAAAGCTGGCATTGAAAGGATCATGGGGTCCAGTTACTCGTACTTAAGAGTGCTACTTTTTTACCAGATATAGCCAGTAACTGTAAAGGCAAATATTTTCTTAAATAGAAATACATATGTTGTTAAAAGGTGTGTATTTTATATAACTATCCCTCTATGGATATCATTCATATGGAAGGAACATCCTGTATTTTTGTCACATTCGCTTTTATCGCCAAATATTTAAAATAATTTTTTCCTTCCTACGGTTGCAAAAAGTGAATGTGGCAAAAATGTAAATTGATCGCTTTTATTGAATGGCTGTGAGACCTGGCTCATGAGAGGCGTTCTTGCAAATAAGCTGCTAGTTTTTACCAACAAATGTTTAAGACGTTTATTGCGGATTTGGTGGCCCAGAACAATGAAAAGCAGAGAGCTTTGGGCGAATTGTAAGCAGTTACCTATTCAGACTGAAATAAAGCACAGGAAGTGGAAGTTGATTGGCCATACGCTTTGGAAGGATGCCATAGAAATATGTATGCACCCAAGCACTCTATTGGAACCTGCAAGACAGTAAAAAAAATAACGCCTTTGGTGCATTTGGAAGAGAACTCTCATAAACAAATTTATGGCTGCAGGGAAATCCTTCAAAGAAGTAAAAGTCATCGCGAAGGATCGTGACGGTTGGAAAGGTTTTGTAGAGGCCCTATATCTTGTCAGGGAGAACAGGAATTAAGAGAGCTTCTATTGAATTTGTTATAACTTTTCGGCTTAGGCGCTCTGAGACTTCATATTTGGGTGCATTGCTTTTACATTCTAACATTTTCAAATATATTTTGAGAATCTTTATAAACTAAAGAAAATTAATAAAAATTAAAAAATTTCGAAAAAGCCTGAAAATGTCTTTATTTTTTATATCAGTCGTTTATATTCACAAGCTCAAAAACAAAAACAAAAAAAAATAAACAAAAAAACGGGGACAGCCTTTTATAAAGGGTTTTCAATTGGCGCGGGTCGATTTTGGCAGCCATTTTGTTTTGGTGACATCTGTCAAATCTTTTGTTTATTATTCAGTTGTTTATGCCAAATCATCATGGCAAGTTACACGATTGAACAGCACGTTCAAATGATAAAACTTTATTATCAAAATGAGTGTTCATTAACGCAAACGTTGCGCGCATTGCGCCCATTTTTCGGTAGACGTGGTGGCCCTTCAAAAACGTTTGGTAGCCAAATTTGAGACGACTGGATCAGTAAACAATCAGCCAACAGCCGTACGTTCAAGGAACGCAAGATCAGCCGATAACATTGCCGCGGTCCGTGAAAGTGTACAGCAGAACCCGAGGCAGTCTATTCCTCGCCATGCACAAGAACTTGGCCTTTCGTAGACTTCAACTTGGCGAATTTTGCGTCGGGACTTGGACCTACACCCGTACAAGATCCAACTGACCCAGGAGCTCAAAGTTGATGACCATAGACAACGCCGTTTGTTCGCTGACTGGGCTTCGAATCGTTTGGAAGAGAACCCCAGTTTTGGGCGAAAAATCATCTTTAGTGACGAGGCGCATTTTTGGATGAATGGCTGTATTAACAAACAGAATTGCCGTATATGGGACGACACCAATCCACATGAGGTTCACCAGGTGATAATGCATCATCAAAAAGTTACCGTTTGGTGTGGATTTTGGGCCGGCGGCGTCATTGATCCGCACTTTTTTGAAAACGACGTTGGCGAGGCGGTCACCGTCAACAGCGAGCGCTACACAACGATGATAACCAATTTCTTATGACCCATATTGAACCATTTGGACCTAGACGACACTTGGGTTCAGCTGGACGGCGCTACGTGCCACACAGCAAACGCCACGATTGACATTCTGCATGAACGATTTGAGGGTAAGGTTATCTCTCGCATGCGATTTGACCCCGCTAGACTTTTTCCTGTGGGGTTTCTTGAAGTCTCAGGTCTATGCAAATAAACCACAATCGACCGGTGGTCTTAAGGTGAACATAACACAGGCCATCGCTCAAATTCAGCCGGATCTATGCGGAAGAGTCATTGAAAATTCGACCACTCGGATCCGTTCCACCGTAAGAAGCCGAGGCGGGCATTTGAATGATGTCATATTTCACACTTAATGGCATATATGCGCCTTTCAAATAAAAAAATAATTTTGTTAATAACTCACACAGAGCTTGTTTTATTCCATTTCAACATCTACCCGCCCTTATTGAAAAACCCTTTAGTTTGCGCCTTTCCGACACTAGGAGTGATGAGTTATAATTCGATATTTTCATAGAAAAGTTTAAAATTTTTGAGGATAATAATATTTAAAATTACGAGCTTTATTTGATCTTTTTTCAGTGAGCTGAAAAATTCATCTCGCTCAAAAGATGGAATGGTGAAAAATTTCGTGTGATGACTTATTACAATTTTCGATGTGGATTATCGAGACAGAAGAAGACAACTTACTTTGATTTTGGTGAGAGAAGCAACATACTTAGCCATTGTAAAATTCGTTCCAACATGGCTGTCAATCCTAGCAGCAATAATTTCGTGAAACCGTCCAAAAACGGTTGTTGTGCCAGAATCAATCAATTCATAACGCAAAATCACCATGTGATGGCAGGGGCATTCTTGGATATTAGTAGAAACAGCATATGTTCAATATGGCATTTGGTGGTCAAGAAGCTTTTTTCTCATTGCCCAAAAAAATACCCGATTGGTGTAAAGAAATGTAGAAGAAATTCAGCCTTGAAGTTTGGAAATTACACCGCGGTTCGTCTACGAGACCGCAAGAAGAAACGAATCTTGGATCTATGCATATGAGCCGGATACAAAACAGCAATCGAAAGCATGGCTGTTCTAAGATGAGCCTTATCAAATAAAAGTTGTTTGCAGAGGAAGCACTTCAAAGCAAATGGTCGCCTGATTCTTTCGGAAAATCTAGTCATATAGAAACTGTATCACTAAAGAAGCTTCAAATAATTAATTCTCAGTTATACACAATCATTTGTTTGCCAGAAGTTTTCGAAGAATTAAGGGGGGACCCTCATTTAGACGGTCGAAAAATGCATCATTTTTGGGAATTTTTTTCTCAGGTAAAATCACTTCAAACGTTTTGTAATTCATAAAGTACTTGAATAAATGTCTTGACTGTCTACAAAAATTTTCGGAGAAGAAAAAAAACATTTTAAGTATGGAAATATACACCTCGTCCATGGCACCTCATTCTATCTGTGTACATTCTAGCGCTCTGAATTTTTTTCTGAAATAAAAAAACCAAATTTTTTTTAAAACTTTAGGATAATACCTTCGATGTGACATTTTGATTTAAAAAAAAATGTCGAAATTGATATTTTTTACCCAGTTTTATGTTAAAAGTGATTTTTCATGCATAAAAATTGACTTTAAAATTACAAAAAAAAATGAAAATCTTTTTTTTAAAAAAACACTTAATGTCACATTGAAAACAATTTAATTATCTTTAAAATGAGCTATTGTAAAGCCTGATTGGTTCAATACAGCGCTCTCAATTGTGTACACAAAATCGAAAAATGATGTTTCGAGAAAAACGCGTTTAAAGTTTTGGATACAGGCGATCAGGCCACCCGTCGCGTCCTGTTAAAAATTTTGTCACTCCTTCAAAAATACAGATATCGACTTGAAATTTTGAAAGTATATTCTTAAATAGTTGTAGAATAGATTAAAATTATTTCCAAAAAATCGATTTTTTTGACCCGATAAATGAGGATCCCCCCTTAACCCTTAGGAGCATGGTGGGAAGCCAGGTTCCCACCTTCTTTTTTCTCAACTTTTCTCTACAGATTTGATATTTATGAAAATGGGACCGAGAAAATTTATTTATATGATAATCCATATATCAAAGAATGTAACTGAAACTAAGAAAATTGTTTTGCGTGAATTTATAAACAATTACAGATAAACAAATTGAAAAAATCGTCTATTTTCAGGAAAAAATTCATTTTTCAACAAAGTACATAATGTATAAAGATGGGACATGATACTATAAGGTTTTTGAGGTTGCTGATTACGAATCTGAGGTCAGATTTGAGAAATTCAATATGGCGGATACAAAATGGCGGACATATTTTTTGAAAAATTGTTGGATACTCACCAAGTTTGATATTAGGGAGTTTTTGGGGTCGCTGATTACGAATTTTGGGTCAGATTTGAAAAATTCAAAATGGCGGATACAAAATGGCGGTGAGTATCCAACAAGTTTTCAAAAAATATGTCCGCCATTTTGTATCCGCCATTTTGAATTTTTCAAATCTGACCCAAAATTCGTAATCAGCGACCCCAAAAACCCAATAATATCAAATTTGGTGAGTATTCAACAAGTTTTCAAAAAATATGTCCGCCATTTTGTATCCGCCATATTGAATTTCTCAAATCTGACCTCAGATTCGTAATCAGCGACCCCTGAAACCCTTAAAATTACATGCAATCATAAAAACGGTTGGTAAGTAAAATGTGTGCTTCAAAGGGTTAAGGAAAACCAACGGCTGCAGACGAATCATCCTTCACCTCTTCCACTAACTCTGGTGTATCGGCTGATACAAGAGAGTTTTTGAGCATTCAAAATATCGAATAAATGGGTTATCCGGCGTACAGCCTTGATTTGGTACTTAATTGGTGTATCCACTTTTCTGGAGTTTTTTCTGCGTAAAAGCCTAAAAAAATGTTTTACCTTTGTGAAAATAAATGAAACTCCTTTTTATTTTCAGCAACTCGAAATTAGTCAAAGAAAACCTTTTTAGCCATATATTGTACTTTTTTCGTGTAAACTAGCAATAAGAGGCAAAAACGTGCAAGTTTTTAAATTATAAAGACTCTGAGCTTTGTTAAAGCTAAAGCAGAAGAGCAAGGAATTAAAAAAGAATTTATCGAAAGACTTCAGAGAAATGTTTTATTTCAATACTAGCAAGCCCGGCCCGCTTCGCTGGGCAAAGACACGGCGGGTCCACGTTTTGGCATATATTTCGAGACCCTAGTCATCAATAGGTATGAAAATTACCCCGTATTAAAGCACTTATCAACAGCTTTCATTTGAAACCCATATTGTACATACACAACCAAAGGTTACCCGGGTATACGTTTTGACTTATATCTCGAGACCCCAGTCACGGAGTGGCATGAAAAATACTCTGTACTAAAGCATTCACCAACAGCTTCCATTTGATATCCATATTGTACAAACACATTCTAGGGTCCACGTTTTGACCTATGTCTCGAACCCTATCCACCAATAGGTATCCGGAAACCATCTTCAATACCTTCTTCACAATGTGTGTAAGTTTGGTTTAATTCGGTGCAAAGACACGGCCGGTTGGCGAACACACACAAAAAGTTGACTTTATTTTATATATAAGACTATCCGATATGTAAAAGAGAAAGTCTTATTAGCACGTCAGTCGTCATATAGTTTTTGAAGAATGATGAGAGAATCAGTTGAGTGAAAAGAAACATCGGGCCAGTATGCTGCAGAGAGCCCAGCTCGACGGCATATCAGTTTCCTGGATGGCGTGAATCCGTAAAATAGATTCAGAACTATCTTTTCTGCTAAAGACATTAGAGAGAGACAAGAAATTTCTATGAGTACAGCTCGTTGTAAACTTGAAGATGCTTCCTCAAACGCTCGATGTTATGGTATTTTTTGCAACAAAGTAACAGTGGCTCACAGCTTTTTTTATCCAGCGCATATCATCAGTTTTAAAGCTGCATAACTAAAAAACTACTCCAATGAACGCCAATGTTTCAGCAGTCGCCTTATAGGCATCATTCAGCTTCAAAGAGCGGTACTGAAATTTAGTTCTACACATTGAAAGTCGGGTAAAAAAGGCTAGTATATCTTTATACTCCTGAAAATCTCTGTTACGCAAAAAGTGCGCCCACAAGCCACAAGTCGTGCTTAGGATCTACAACGTAGTGGTTCTGCCAATTTCAATGTACGGATGCCTGATTTGGTAGGAAACTCTTCGGAAGGGCTATTATATCATTAAACTATGGAGGGTGCAAAGTGATGCATGTACTGACATCAACAGAGCATGCAGAACTTGTCCCAGTGTCGCTTGGAGCTTACTTTCCGTTATTTTCATGATCTATTTCCTTAAAATTGTTGAATACTGCTAGTGTTCTTCAGGCGGAAGTCGTATGATATTGCAGATATGCAAACCGCTCAGGGAATGTGGGGGCAAGAGAGATATCAGCATTTTTCACGATAGTCAAGCCGCGATCTATGCTCTAACGACGCCATGGTGCAAAACGAAACTAGTAAACTTCTGTAAGGAGGAGATCAAAGCTCTTGGGTGTGCAGGTAACATTTCTCTGATCTGAGTTTCAGCACACAAGAGAAAAATGAAATTGCTAATGAGCTTGCCAGGAAGGGGACTGAATTGACCTCAGAGACGTTCTACCCGGTCATCGACTTACAACTTAGTTTTCGCAGTAAAGATGGAGGTCCATTGCTCCATATGATATTTTGAAAACCCTTTGGCTCCAGTACAATAGACTAGGCGGTACTAAGGAAGTCCTAGTGACTACAAGCCATTCTATTTCCAAACTTGTAGTTGTGTTTAACAGTCATAAGACGATCCGCATTCAAGCAGAAAAGCTGGGTTTACCATTTAATTCCCACTGCAGAGGTTGTGGGGAACTTTCAGAGAAAGAGACTGCTCAGCACTTTCTCTGTAAATGTCCGGGTTTGGCAGCTAGACGATTAAGGTCACTGGGTGCTCCTTTCTCCGACAACGTGGGACAGTGCGTCAATCCATCAATCTTCTTCATTATATAAACAGCTTTGAAAGAAACCAGAAAGATGGGGTCAATGATTCACTTGTAAGCATTTTTTCAGAATAAAGTTGTATTTTCATAAAAAAAACACTTAGTTGTGCACCTAATATATTCTAAGATCCTTTGTGGTAAGCGTAGTTGCAGCTGATAATTTTTATGAAGAGCTTTTTCGTGGCAGAAATGCACTCGAAGGTCTGCCATTGCCTGTCGAGAGACGAAACCTATTAAAAACCCCTTTTTTATTCTTTGGTGTTTCGTGCACGGGGTTTTGAACCATAGCAATAACGAATTGCTGTCACGGGCTAACTCATTCGGCAACAGAAGCCGCCGAAAATAATTAGCCTTCCAAATTATGTATCTCCTTAAGTATCATTACCATAAATTTTAATGCCTCGCAATAAACGTAGCTACGCACACACTTCCACCAAGCCAAAGCTTTTGCATGTATTGGTATGTACTTGTAACGCAGGTAACTCGAATTCGATTGCGAATACTCAATTTACAATGACTTACCAACAGTTTATTACATTAACTGAAAATCACATAACCATAGCAATAACTATTGACGCAAACACAATTTAATGGATGGGTATTGGAATATATTTCTTGTATGTAAAGGGTGGTTAAATTTCAAGGGCCTATGTTGAATGTGAACCACACCTAAACGTTAACGATACTGTTGGACGTCTTTCTTTGGGGTTATTTGAAAGAAAAGGTGTACGTCGATAAGCCAGCAACAATTCAAAAACTAAAGGATGAGATAATTCGGCACATTAACGGCATAGAACCTCAATTACAGCTCAGCGTAATCGAAAATTTGGACCATCGGATGGAGGTGTGACGCCGAGGCCGCGGCGGCCATTTGGCCGATATTTTCTTCCACAAATATTTGAGCCATACCAATATTATCATAATAAAGAGAAATGACAATAATTTCCTAAAAAAAATTGTATTTTATTCAAAATCAACACCGGGCCTCGAAACTTAACCACCTTTTATATGTGCCTATGTATGGGTGCCTATGCTGATAGCAACTAAAGAGCGCGAAGTTCAACGCGAAGCGCTGCGATGGTATCAAATTAAAATGGCTTCCAGGCGGACATTGGCAGTCGTGCAGATAAAATTTCTTCGAACCAACTAGCCTGAGTAACGACAGTTGCCAATCAAGTATGGAGAACGAAGAGGAGGCGCGAAAGTGCCATGGAGCCATCAATGATAATGCAAATAAATAAATCATAAATATTTAAGCAAACCGAGAGAGCAACACATATAGCAGCACACACACACACACATAAATAGATGAGTGGAATCACAAACGAAGAGTGCGAGCGGGAGCGAGTTGCAATGATAGTGAAAATAATGGATTCACTGCTACCTGCTGTGCATATAAATCTGAATAATATATTTATGTATGTATGTATGTATATACTATGTACGAATATTATTGTATAATGCGATTACCCAGCTCAACACAGCAGCTTATTTATTCATATTACGTACTGACAGATGATGGAGCGCAATTGCAATGCAGCGCAGTGAGGCTGGAGCTTTTGGTTTAATGTTGCCATTAGCTGGAAAGAGTGATGCTTTTAAAGTAAACAAAGGCACGCTCGCACATGCATGGATGGAAATGGATGTACTTATATGTATGTGTGTACGAGCATTCGATTAAAATGGGTTAAAATGTTTGGAATAACGCCTCAGTATGTGTTATTTTGTTGCACATTCCATAAGCACACATACACACACACACAAACTCGTATATATGAACTCATACGTGGTTTTGTTGGCCATATTTGCACGACTCATAAAATACCCCTTGAGTTAGTGCTGTAACCTTGTGGCAAGGTGCTGCAACGTGACCTCCATACACAATGTTGTACTGCTCGTTGGAAGGAGTGCTGCGTTGAATATTTTTAGTGAGTGTCAGATGGTGGAGGAGAGCAGAGAATGCGTAGAGTTGACATTGAAAAATAGTTTGGACAATCTTTTGGCTCAAAAGTGGAATAAATTGGTAATGCACACTCCGGGAAAAGTTAGGCTTGAGCAGATATGCAACTAAGTTCAACTAATTGACAACGAAATACAGGCAGTCACTTCTGTTGCGCCAGGTCAAGTTTTACAAATACAAAATGCATTGTAAAACATATGTAGATTTTTTTTTTCGGAACGACAGGGTAAGTTACTCATACTCATGCGCGTATACTTCTGATAGAGGAAGTCATGCTGACCCCTTACTACTGCATGAAGTTAAAGTTGTGTGCTTTTGATTTCTTTATTATTTGGATTTGAAGGTTAACCTCCTCCTTAAAGGTTATCTTCCTGCCTGCCAAAGCAACCAGCAAACTTTAAAGGACTAATATAGTTTCATGTTAGTTTCAAGAATGGAAAATACATGCGACCCTTTTACCTAACTTAAATACCTCTGCTTAGATAAACTCTTAATCACTTACAATCAAACTTATATTCTACCTACATTCATTCGATTTTAGCAAAACGTTCAGAAAAATGAATAAAAATGTGTATATACAGTCTGTGTCAGAAGAAAAGAACCGGCTTTGTTTCCTGTATCTTCAAGACATATTTCGTTCTGCTTTTGGCTGCGTAATAGTCCCACTCAAGCGCTACGACGCCAGTGCTAACTAAGATTAGTGTCGTTCGAAACTTTTCCGTAAACGCAGTCAAACAAAAATGAGTGGGTAGAACGCAAAGCGTTTCGAGGTGGTATTTTTATGTACGCATTCGAAAGGATCGAAATTATATTACTCCGCGGCTGCAAAAGTGATTAAAAAATCACGAAAGTTTATTGTGATGACTTTTCCGAGCGCGGTTTGAAGGGAGTGACGACAAAAAAACAGGATAAAGTGATCGTTCAACTTTTTAAGCGGGACCCTTCTCTGCGACTACGCCAAGCACGCCCATTTCTTGCTGAAAAGAGAATCGATGTGAATATCAACAAAACCACTGCTCTCAGAAAAACACGAGATACGCAAGACTTGGCAAAGATTAAAAGTTTGATTGATATGGTTTTAGTTAAAGAATGATTAGTATTAAAAAATATTAGGTGCGCAACTAAGTTCTCGCTGTTTGTCAATAGTCCCGCAAAATGCCCGCAGTGTGTCCTAGTCGACTCTAACATAACCTAAACGTCATAAACCAAACTTAGACATACTCGTATGGTAAACAAACTGCTTCGACACATTAACGATTTTATTTTGGTGTCCTATACTTTTGGCTTTGTGAAAATGGAAGGAAGGCCAAAAACCTTTGAAGACGCTGAATTGGAAGCATTGCTCAATAAGGATCCGCGACAAGAAGAGCTTGCTTCAGTATTAGGAGTTACCCGCCAATTCATTTCCAAGAGGTTGCACGCTTTCAGAAACAGGGGACTTGGGTTCCTTATGAGTTAAAAGCGAGGGATGTTGAACGTCGTTTTTTCACCTGTGAGCAACTGCTTCAGCGGGAAAAAATGAAGGGGCTTCTTCATCGCATCGTGACGCGTGATGATAAATGGATTCACTGCAGCAATCCAAAGAAAATAAAGTCATGGGGATTGTCCGGTCATGCTTCTACGTCGTCACCTTGGCCGAATATTCATAGCTAACCAGCAGTTCCATTCATATGAAGACATCAAAAAATGGTTGAACCAGCCGCAAAAGATGAACAGTTTTACCGTGACGGTTTACGAGATCTACCAGAAAGATGGGGAAAAGTGACAGCCAGCGATGGGCATTACTTTAATGATTCACTTGTAACTATTTTTTCAGAATAAAGTTGTATTTTCATCAAAAAACAGCGAGAACTTAGTTTCGCACCTAATATAACAAGAAATTCTAACTAAAAAAAAATTGTTTTTCCCAGCCATTTTTCTCTGGCCAAAAATCGTCGACGAATAATCCATCATTAGCAGAGCCATTGTTGGTGTTTCATTGGCAATCAGAAGGTCTGGACGCCGACCTTATCTCCATACCCTGGGGATGGAGCATCTATCTTTAAGGCATCCAGGTGGAGCCGGTCCAAGTTCAAAGCGGAATTCGCCAAGAATGTCCGTCCGGCGGAAATCGTCCGTGTAACTCCTCTTAGTAATAGCAGAGGTCTACGAAGCAGGCTCGTGGACGATGGTAATGGCTAAATAGTCGGTGTCTAACCTGCCACAACACATCGATTATGCTGACGACATATGCCACCTGGCACATGACCTAAGCAAACTTAAGGAAATAGCTCCCGCGCTTCATAGGAAAGCTAGGTCTATCGGCCTTAAAATCACTTTTGCCAAGACGAAGGTGGATGAGTGGATATTGCAGGCAACTTATGGAAACAGTGGAGAAATTTACTTATTTCGGCAGCAAATTTGCCCCGGGCAGTGACACGGATGTAGACAAATGCACCCGAATCGAAAAAGCCAGAAGGATATTCGGGATCTTGCACTCTGTATGGCGAAACACCAACCTAAGTTCCAATTAAAGGTTACGCTCTTCAACTCGGTTGTGCGGTTGGTACTGCTGTACAGTAGCTCTACCGGAAAATCATCACCGCAAAAGATATGCCAAACAAGGAATTCCTCGAAAAAGCAAGCACGGAACCGCTAGACACTTGGTTTAGAAGGCAGAAACGGAAGTGGATTTGTCACACTTAAAGCAAGAAAGACGAAAAAGGCAATGGATTGGGACCCACTTATAGCGAAAGGAAGATCCAAGGGAAATCTGGAAAAGAGCTGTGGATCGCGAGACGCTTAACTTGGGTTAAGCTGGAAGCAGGTTAAGGCGTTACCAGTAATCGGACGAAATGGCGCGTAGGAGTTGTTGGTGCCCTATGCCTCGCCAGCGATTCAAGGAAACCATGTTGAGGATGATGATTATTCTTCAATAATATTGTAGCAAGCTTCATGCATCTCGGATAGCGAGAGCTCTGACCCTTTAGCCAGAATGGGCTCTGAGGCCAACTTGCTTAGCTGGAGCCCGTTCTGTAACTCCCTTCTGCAGCCATCAAAGCCACGGTTAGCACGGGTTACTTTAACCCACCAGAGAGCTTGGCAGGCTGATAGAGGCTGCAGATGGACAAAACTGATGTTACCTGTCACGTCCAACCGACTGTCGCAGTTCCTCCTGTCACTAAGCAGAGGGGATCCTAGGCAGCTGGATAGACTGATGACGGGCCACTTTCTATGGGCTAATCACATGGAAGAGGTAAGCATCTCAGGCACTTTCTGTGCATCTGCGCGGTCTTCGCTCGAATCAGGTTTGAGGTCTTTGGTACTTATGTGTTAAGAGGCGACCACCGGCTCCGTGTCTCCTTAGCACCACAAGAACTACTGAGATTTCTTTGGAGATCGAGTAGATTTAAAGAAAATTAAAGAGGGAATCCGAGTGCGCTACAATGGATTTAACTGTGTCTGAGTGCTGTACTTGCCAGTTGTCCCTACAAAAAAAAAACAAAACAAAAAAAAAATCATGCACTCAATTATGCTCACAACTGTACTTACATATTATATATCTGCAACGTACGCAAGTTTTTTAGTACGCTGCAAGTTGAAAAAGCAGATTTAACTTTTCTCGCAATTTTTATTTACTATTCTCTGCCAACAAACACCTCTTGCCCCTTGTCTTTGCTAAACAAAGCTGAGGCCAACCCACTGCTAACATCTTCATCTGCTCCAATTTTCCTATTGAGTTGGCAAATGTCAAAGCACTTTCTGTGAATTAACTTTCAACCGAAACGTGCTGCAATTTATTGCTTTTTATACAACAACAATTTGTACTCACTACAAGCGAACCACCGACGACTACCCACAGTTTGAGCAACAGTTTAGTAGCAGGGATAGCCAGCATGAAGTTATTTCTGTTATCTTTGCCAACATTCATCTCAGCAACACTTCATCACCGAGTGTCATACATCAAAGTCTACATCCTCATCATTTCGTCATTACGCTTGGTGATGTGTATAAATGTTATTTGCCTGTGTGTATGTATGTGTGTATGTGTGCTATAAGCCCTTGAAATGATTTTCTGACTGCTGTAATGGCTTGTACTCTGCTTTCATTTTCATTTCCATTTTCACTTTTCTCTTTTTATTTTTATTTCATTGCCACTTTTGTAGTCACATAGCCGCCCGTGGCTTATTAACAAATTATGAAAGTAGCAGTTGGGATTTAGCGGTGGCGCACACACGCATATTAGGACTGTGTCCCCTAGGAAAATTTAATCAATATATGGCACATAAATAAAAGCGCATGCGAATTATATATAAAGCGTGTTAAGTAAATTTATATTGGCAATTAGCAAAAGTTTTGTGTAGTAAAATTATGTAGTAAAATTATATGCTTTTGCACATAATTATTTTATTGGAGAGATGTTAAAATGTGGCAATATCAGGAGTCGAATCTCTATGGCATTGTTATAAAAGTTATAGTTGATTTCATTGGATGATGAAGTGCCCAAGGATTGATGGTGGCGCACTCAGTGGTGGCAACTGAGTTCACTTATATGATTTGCTACGAATTCAAGGCAAAAATGATCTAAGATACCGGTAAAAAAAAAGTATGCAATAAGTTGAAAAGTTGAGACAAATTCTGTCACTAGTGACATGGAATACTCGTACAGCAGCATGCCACGTCCCAGAGTACATTCCTGCCATATAAAATGTGGGCAAAAATATAATTATCAAATTTTTCTCGTAGTGAACGCTGACTTCAAGGGCAAATGAAGATTTTGTGTTTTTTTCCTTTTTTTCATTTTTTTTTTCTTTTTTGTTTTGTTTTATAACTTTCATACTTTCACTGTAAAGTCAGTGTGAAGTTGAAAATGTGTCTTCTTGTTGCATTAGGCACATTTCTATTTAAAATAAACTTAGTAAAGAACCCATGAGTTGCTTTCGAACAAATTATTTCTGTTTTGGCGAGTTTCTTCTCGTAAACGTCTCCCAATGCTCCCCAGTCCTTGTTAACTGTTTGATGTTCTGACAAAAACTGGTTGTGTACAACACCGTTGTAACCTATAAAAACCGTGCGCAATGCTTTCTTTTTTGACTGAACATGACATTATTTTACAAGGTTCGGCACTCGAAGTGTAACCAACTTCAAACCGCTCGCGCTGCTGATACACGGGCATCAAGTGTCTGTTAGTTAGCTAAATTACAGTCCTGGGTAATGTTTACAAGCGCGCGAGAGTAAACGCGAAAATAGAAAATCAGTAATGAGTTTCAAACGTAATCATGTGATTGCATTATATTTGGAAAATCACAACCAGCGATTGTTCCTGAGCTCAAGCACCTTAAAGTAAATAATGTCACTGTTCATCGACCCACTACTCGTTACAATGATACCAGTAGCATCGCGAAACGTCACGGAGGTGGTCATCAAAAACTGCAACGTCACGAAAAATGGTTCAAAAAGTGAAAGAGCGACTTGAGCGAAACCACCAACGAAGTGCCAATCAAATGGCGAAAGAACTAAACTAAAGAAAATATCTGACCGTAGCATCTGCCGCATACTGAAAAAGGATCTCAAAGTCAAGTCTTAGAAGGTCCAAAAGGCGCATGATCTCACACCAAAGCAGCAACAAGTCAGACTTGAGAGAGCGAAGAAGTTGCTTCGCTTGACCGAAAGCGGTCAACTTCCGAATATTGTGCTTTCGGGTGAGACAATTTTTCAAATTGAGTAATTGGTAAACTCCCAAACCGATAGGGTTTATTTGAAAGACCGTTCGTACGAGAATTTAAGTCATCGGTTGGCCACCAGGAGGCAGGTAATTGTTTGGGCCGCTGCAACCGCAGAAGCGCCCATCTCCAACCGTTTTCATCGAGCCTGGCGCCAAAGCGAATGCGAAATATTATCGGAAAAGTATTCTGGAGGTTGCTTTGAAGCCGTGGGTGGACAAACATTTCGGCGGGAGACCAAGGTCGTTCCAACAGAACTCGGCATCTAGTAGACAGGCATCGTCTCACAAAGCTCGAGTCAACCAAGAAGTGGGCCAAAATACGTGCAAGTCACATTCGGGCAGCTTGCGATGCGTTTCTGGACCGTCTCGAGGCCATAGTCAAGTCCAAATATGGCCATATCCAGCAAAAGTAAATTGTTTCTTAATTTTGTATTATTTTCACACATTTTTTTACTTTTAATTGAATAAAAGTAATTTTCCAAATTAAATTTTTGGCCTTTTTAAGTGGTTATACTTCGAATTCCGGACCCTGCACAATACTAGTACACGTGTGGGCACTTTGACGTATTATCTGAGAAGAAAGCCCATACCTTTGGTATAGCATTGCTTGGCTTTTCAATAGTTAAATGTTGAGACTCGATAGCGGTAAATCTAGTGGGAGTTTATTATATACAAAAAATGTAGGTACTGGAAATACTGAGAGTGACTTTGACTCTCTATGTTAAAAGATAGTGGCAGGTTGCTATATATAAACATACAGTATACAGAATACATATATGGAAATAAAACCAACATAAAAATAAAAAAACATTAAACCAACATTTAATTTAAACAAATTTATTTTTGACATTTTTTTCTGTGAAGAGCTTACGCATGCCCAAGCTCTGGTTACAATTTTTTGTATTTAATTGGTTAACTTTAGTGGCTTTTGACATTGCAGACAATAAATTCGTCGATTTTTGTCCACCAATACAAGTATACAAATTGGCAAGAGAAAAATAACCTCGGTGGGAAGAAATTATAAGTGCTGTGTATTTCGGTGATCAACACATCTTCTCATCAGAAACTTTCTATACTTGCTGCGGAATGGGTTTTTTCGAATATTTTGTTTTAGGCTGCAGAGTAGCCGGGTATTTGAGGATACTTGCTTTGACAAAATATCAAAAACAGACTCAAACCATTCTTATCTACACTAATATTTATTATAAAGAGGAAAACTTTGTTTGTTTGGTTGTAATGAATAGGCTCAAAAACTACTGCACCGATTTTAAAAATTCTTTCACCATTCAAAAGCTACATCATCCACGAGTAACATGGATTATATTTTATTTTGGAAATAGGGCTCGAGATATAGGTCAAAACGTGGACCCGGGTAACCTTCGGACGTGTATGTACAATATGGGTATCAAATTGAAGCTGTTGGTGAATGCTTTAGTCCAGATTATTTTTCATGCCGCTCCGTGACTAGGGTCTCGAGATAGAGACCAAAACGTAGACCCTAGAATGTGTTTGTACAATATGGATATCAAATTGAAGCTGTTGGTGAATGCTTTAGTACAGAGTATTTTTCATGCCGCTCCGTGACTGGGGTCTCGAGATATAGGTCAAAACGTGGACCCGGGTAACCTTTGGTTGTGTATGTACAATATGGGTATCAAATGAAAGCTGTTGATAAGTGCTTTAATACGGGGTAATTTTCATACCTATTGATGACTAGGGTCTGGAAATATATGCCAAAACGTGGACCCGCCGTGTCTTTGAACCGAATTAAACCAAACTTACACACATTGTTAAGGAGGTATTGAAGATGGTTTTCGTATAGTTTGGATACCTATTGGTAGATAGGGTCTCGAGATATAGGTCAAAACGTGGACCCGGGTAACCTTCGGATGTGTATGTACAATATGGGTATCAAATGGAAGCTGTTGGTGAATGCTTTAGTTCAGAGTATTTCCATCCGCTCCGTGACTAGGGTCTCGAGATAGAGACCAAAACGTGGACCCTAGAATGTGTTTGTACAATATAGGTATCAAATTGAAGCTGTTGGTGAATGCTTTAGTCCAGATTATTTTTCATGCCGCTCCGTGACTAGGGTCTCGAGATAGAGACCAAAACGTAGACCCTAGAATGTGTTTGTACAATATGGATATCAAATTGAAGCTGTTGGTGAATGCTTTAGTACAGAGTATTTTTCATGCCGCTCCGTGACTGGGGTCTCGAGATATAGGTCAAAACGTGGACCCGGGTAACCTTTGGTTGTGTATGTACAATATGGGTATCAAATGAAAGCTGTTGATAAGTGCTTTAATACGGGGTAATTTTCATACCTACCTACCATACCTACCCGCCGTGTCTTTGAACCGAATTAAACCAAACTTACACACATTGTTAAGTAGGTATTGAAGATGATTTCCGTATAGTTTGAATACCTATTGGTAGATAGGGTCTCGAGATATAGGTCAAAACGTGGACCGCCGTGTCTTTGCACCGAATTAAACCAAACTTACGCACATTGTTAAGTAAGTATTGAAAATGGGTTTCGTAAAGTTTGGTTGTAATTCGGAGCACTGCCAACGGGTACAGCGTTCTTTTGAACCAGCCATAATGTCGCTTACTTTTTTAACGCTTGGGGCTGAACTGAACTGTCAAATTGACAGTGTGAGTTACAATGTGTCAATATTTCTTTCTGATTTGGATGCCATAAGGAAAAAACGTAAGTGCAACATGTAAAAATTGTTTGTGAATTTTTTTGGAGTGGATTTTGGAAGAATAATTGAAATATAGAAATAATAATTTGAATAATTTCTTACGAAATTTGAGAATTTAATGTCAAATCCGAATGCAATTATGTGTTCGTGGAAAAAAATTTTTTTTTTTTCGTTTTTTTTTTTGAAAAATATAAATGGATAATGGTTAAAAAAGCTCCAATGCTTAATAAAACATATAAATTGAAACGAAAAACTCATGGATGATCAGGAAAAAAGACGATTGTTTATTCATATGCGTTGATTTGAAATTTAAAAACAATCTTCTTTTTTCCTGATTTTCAATTTATATTTTATATTTACTCAAAAACAAATAGAAAAACAAAAAATATTGTTTATGCCAAAGCGCATGAAAAAAGAATAAAGAAATAAATAATATGAAAACCATATGTATCTTTTCTGTTCTAAACCATATCTATTCTATTTTAGTGTGCCCAGCGAAGGGGGCCGGGTTTGCTAGTAATATTTATAAATACAATATGTGCCCTATGATCAAAAAGTACCGGGAATGTTTAATTTTAAACGAAACGCGCACGTGGAAACCGGTCCATATTTTTTCTTATGTTGGCAGGACTCTAAGACAATAAAAAATATTATTTATCCGTTTAGAAGCGTTTGAGAGCTGCTGTACGTCCCAAACGGCCGCAAATGTGGGCTAACAATTCTTGGATTTGGTCATATGCCTGAAATTTAACTCTGTTTTGTTTTATTTAAACAACTTTCTGATCATAGGGTATATGCATAACTAAATATTTTATAAAACAAAAATTATCAGTTGACATTACGACGACAGAGAGAAGTCAAAAATATGCTTACCCATTTTGAAAATTTAAAATTTTCTTATGTGTTCCAGTTTAATCTGTGAAATAGAGACAAGAAAAGGTATGTATGCATTAGAAGAAATTACACAGTAACAAATTTCAACTTTTTTAACACGCATGAGAAAATCGATATGTGTACTTGTGTGTTTTACTAGCGCTAGATTGTGGTGTACCTGCATTTTTCAATCGAAAGTTTCAGCGAGGAGAGAGGATTCAAAAAATTATTATAAACCTATAAAAGAATTTGGTATGGACTAGAAATGTGAATTTGTTCGATTTTTTAGATTTTAGGCCCTGAAGCCAAATAGCGACGAATCACAGATAACTTTATGTGCTCCTTCGAAAACAACCAAAATTATGAATAAATAATAAACTTCTAATACGAGTTTATAAAACTATAATAATGCAAATATAGAAATATGGCATAGAAATTTTCGGAAATGCATGCAAATCCATGCTGCAGATATTACAAAGTGCACGGTCTAAAATCGTTCGGGCAATGCTAATTTTCCATGTTATACGACGAACACCGATATACCACATATTGTGCCTTAAATACTATCACTGTGGAAAAAGTGATACTTAACGCAAGCACAAAACACAGTCTATATAGGTAAGGGAAAAGTATAATTCATTCTCAACTTTATGTGCGAAACCTCCACACTTCGGAAAATGTGCTTTAAATTTCGGGAGACAATTTCAACGAGGACTAAGGCAGTTTAAGTGCCAAAAGAGTTGCATGGCTTAAAAATTTCTGGGGAAACATCATTCTCGACATCACGATGGGCCTAAGGTCTAACATAACCGAACGCAAAATGCAAGTAGTGTACGCATTCAATTTACCTTCTATAAGCCGGTTGAGAGTTGCAGACGTGTGCTAAGTGAATGAAACAAAAAGCAAATACCACGCATTGTTTTAACTCTAGAAAGCTATACGTAAAGATAATCATGCATAAAAGTGACGCATGATTTTAACGAGGTATTTTGTTGTAATTTATTGAAAGGGGGAAAGCCCCTTAAGATAACAGAAAACGCTAAATATCTAAGACTTGTACTGGATAGGAAGCTAAATTGGTTGCTCTCAGTCGCAGAGAGAGTACGCAAAGCTACGACGGCGCTATACTCCTGCGGAAGGGTCATTGGGGAAAAATGGGGTTTGAAACCCAGGATGATACACTGGTTGTACATAGCAGCAATTAGACCAGAGTCGAAAGGGTCCAAAGACTTGCATCTGTTCTTATAACCGGTGCAATGTCGACCACACCATCGAAAGCACTATATGTGATATTAAATTTCCTTCGGGTAGACCTGTAGGCAAAGTACATTGCGCGCAGTGCAACAATAAGGCTGAGCACTTTAAGTAAGTGGTCCAACGCTGAGTATGGCCACGGTAAAGTCCTGGTTGGCACGTTGGGGCGTATACAGTCCCGCCTATACTTGCCATTAAATCGTTTACGACCCTCCTACCCTTAAGGGAAGAGTGGGAATGGGACGATGTAAGACAGGGCGAGTATATCCATGTATACACAGATGGCTCAAAGCTCAAGGGCAGGGTGGGCGGAGGTGTATATTCCGAGCATCTGGGGATCTCTTTCAGTTTTCGGCTTCCCGACTACGGTAGTGTTTTTCAGGCAGAACTGATGACAATAATGAAAGTCGCGACACTGATACAGTGTGATGCGATATCCGGAAATGATATATACTTACATTTTCACTGATAGCCAAGCGGCGATAAAGTCTCTCACAAAACAGTCGACAACCTCTCCAACCTGAAATGCCGCGTATCTCTCAACGAGATGGCTGAGTCATTTCTCTTAAGGATAATATCGGAGGATAATATCAGAGCCGATGAACCAACGAGATATAGGCATACCCTTGCAAACATGTAAAGTACGTATCCGCGAGGAAATCGTAACAGTAGCGAATGAAAGATGGCGTAATGAAACCACATGCAAAATTGCCCGTCAACTGTGGCCGACTCTCATTAATAAGAAATAAGCGCAGTCTTGACACACTAGATAAGGACTAGTTCCCCATGCGGCATCACAATGTGCCATGAGCCCCATGCCCACTTCAACCTAACCTAACTTCTTCAGTACTCAACAAATCTTAGCAGTAACACTTTTCTGAGCACTTATCACTTATTTTTTCCTCATTATAGGTCATTTTAGCTTATAAATGTACGTAATAAAAAAGAAATTTTAGGTTAAATAAAAATATATAGCTTCATAAAAGTTAAACAGATACAATTTGGCCCATATCAATCTTGTGTTTACGAAAAAAAAATTTTTTGGCTTTTACTGAACAATGCTCTATCGTTTCGCTTTATTTTAGACGGGTAATATCTGCAGTAGCAACGTTTTTTGGTACTGGCTCCTCAGTATTATCTTCCGATACATTAGCAGTATCTTTTGCTAGTATATTACAAATAGTTCCCCTCAAATATGTCTTTAAAGTAGGTGTTTCTAATCTCTTACTCATAAATGTCGATGCTAGTGCCATGCTAAGATTTTTCATGACATTTTTACGACTTGAAACCTTATCCCGTTTGTTACTAATATAATCATCCTATACAAAACATCCACAGACCATCTGTTGACATTGACAAAGATCGATCAAATAGCTCTTCTGTAAACATGTAGTTACCCTTTCTGACTTCTGTCATTACCTGCTTCACCGCGTTATTCCAACAATCCTAATCAAAGCACGTATTTCATTTCCATGAGTGCCACGAAATGGAGCACCAGTCTTAGATATGCTTCGTTTCAAAGACATCTCGGCATTAGTCAAAAGATGTCCAAGTATAAAATAGGATCATATAGATTATGACACATTCGTTGGGGTCCCCTTTGAGGTATAACAATATTAAGTGCTGACAAACGGCTGCGCCTAGTTGGTTTCGAAGTCGACCAACAATGTCCATTCTTTCCTCTAGTAGTTCTCTGTGGCAGAGTAATTATTCGTCAGAATGTTGATGATGAGATAGCTTTTCAACGTATTCTTGGAATATGGGTTCGTTTTCGCTAGGTATCGGCAGTTTTTCCCTCCCTATATCATCAAAACTTTCTTCCAATACGCTCTGCCTATCATTTTTGCTCTCGTGGTTTTCTACCTAGCGGATTCGCACTATTTCGAAAGAAAGAGCAATACTTCGAAAGCACTTGCGTCAATTTGACATAGCCATAGCCGAATGGGTTGGTGCGTGACTACCATTCGGAATTCAGAGATAGAGAACGTAGGTTTGAATTTCGGTGAAAGATGAAAATGAAGAAAAACATTTTTCTAATAGCGGTCGCCCCTCGGCAGGCAATGGCAAACCTCCGAGTGTATTTCTGCCATGAAAAAACTCCTCAAAAAAATATCTGCCGCTTGGAGTCGTCTTGAAATTGTAGGTCCTTCTATTTGTGCAACAACATCAAGACGCACACCACAAATATGAGGAGGAGCTCATCAGTAAGCTCGTCCCTGAGGCCCTATGTTACACCTATATTCTACAATTTTTTATAAAAAACAACAAAGTATTTTGTACAAAAACCATCACTTCTTTTTCGCATTTCTAAAATTAAATTTTGATTTTCACCCATCAAAAGCATCCGTCATATCGAGCAAACTGCAGCGACAGAATTTGAATCTGCATAACTGAAAAACTTTTTAAAATACTTTTAATCCTTCAAAAATAGTTCATCCTGCAGTTGGACAAGAACGCAAGTTGACAAATATCTCTGCCATACTAGCACAGAGCTCACTCATAGACATTCCACCTCAGAGTAACTGACAAACTAATTAAAATCCACTTGCTTCCCACATACTGAAAGTCAATTACGCTTTTGCCACTTGTTGCCTAACAAACTAACTAACGACTAACGAGTGAAATCACCAGCTCAGCGACTTGATGCTTCTCCGGGCGAGTCACTGCCAACTTAGCAAGGAATCTAATTTCCATAATCAAAGTAAATTTGGCATGCAACAAGTAAACGCCTTGAAACGTGTCACACATACAGACACATCTATTTTAATACACCCTTGTATGTGTAGTAAGATGTGAGCACAAATATACCTACCAGGGATTGCAATTTCGAACGAATTCCAGCCAAACTGCAGGTTCCTCTAGTCGCGCTGGAAGAACCAGATGTGTATGCTGTGCATCCAAGTAATTTAGAACTACTGAATAAGTGTGCAGAAGTGTTACGCTTATGTAGGTATATGAAATTGCCAACCGAGAAGGGTATATGTTTGTGCAAATACTTACGAATGTTTGTAGGTGTGTTTGTGGCTGTTTGGATGCATATAAATGAACTTAAAGTGGCAATACTCGCCAACCAAGTGGCTGCCTTCAGCGAATGAGGAATATAGAGGAATATACACAGCGCGCACACAAATATATGTGCATAGAAAACATAGAAGTGAGTGCGCTTATTTCTTGTTCCAGATAACCTTGAACGCCATGGCAAATTCCCCAAGAAGCAAATTACACTCAAAACTCTCTACTTGCGCAAGCAGCAAAGTGGGTGGAAATGTACAGATACCCATGGCAGTATTTAAGTTGCAAACACCTGTCAGTTGTTATCAAAGTGGGCGTGCATTTACGTCCATTTTCTCATAAATAGTATATGCGCTCACTCACTCACACATGCATACATACTCACACTTGTGTAGTGCTGGTGGGTTTATGCATGTATGGCATGTTTTCAGGCGTTTAAGTGGTTGTGTTTTTGATGAAAACATTTACAAGTTGGCTGACTTGTTGAATAATGACAAAAACAACAACAACAATAATGATATTATTAACAGCACAAAGTTCTTGAGCACTTAAGTGCCTAAATTGAATCTATTTAGGTGCAAATCGATTTCATACATCCACAAGTAAATGCATAACAAGCGCACGACTGAAGTTAAATTCCAAAAAAAAAAAATCAAAAAAAAAAAGAATAGAAACAATAATGGCAAGAGCATAGCATTTCATAATGGATATCATTGCTGCCGCTGGCGATAATTTAAATGAAATGTTTGGTATCAAAATAAAGGCCAGGCAAAAGCTTATCCTTTGTTAAATTGATTATAAAATTGAATTAGCAGCTGATTTATGAAAGTCGTTGATTGAATGAAAGGAGGAGTTCTAATATAACTGAGCCAAATTGTATTAACTCAATGTAAAGTGAGGGATAGTTAAAGATTAAAAACTCTTCTCAATCGGATGTTGATGGCTTTTCTGTAACATTGTTTAAAAATTGTCGCTCTATGGTGCAACCTTTTAAACTAATTTTTAATAAATTCTTGGCTGAGGGAGTATTTATTGATAATTGGAATGTGACTTCAGAGCCCAGCAGAAGCCAAACAAATACTATTAGTGATCCGAAAAAAAATGGGGCTGGATTGGCCATGCTCTACGCAGAGTAAATGGTGACTTAACAAGGACCGCTACTGCCTGGAAACCCAAAAGGAAGCCGCAAGCGTGGAAGGCATATCTGGAATAAAGTTAAGAGATTGGCGCAAAACAGACCCGAATGGAAGAAATTCGTTGTGGCCCGATGTTCCATTCTGGAACTCTAGGAATTTAGGAATGATAAAAGCTGACTTCAGTCGCTCAAATTTACGGCAATAAGAGCGATATTGCGAATTACAGGCTAATTCTGAAATTATCTGCTGTCTCTAAACTTTTTAAATGTGTTGGCGTAAACCCTACTTTTCAGATAACCGCACAAAAATAAGTATGGGGTGGTTAAGTCAGGTGATCTGGGGGCCGGGAATTTTCGTTGAAGAAATTCAATTGCTGCATTCACAGTGAGGCATGCCGCAACGTTTTGTTGAAACCAGTAACCGTCTAAACCAGTAACCCCTGCACGCATTTGCGGCCAGTCATAATTGGCCAACATTCATCGATATCGGTTTCCATCGACCGTTTCGTTTTCTCGGTAAAAATATGGCTCAGTGATGGTTTTGGCGCAGATTCCGGCCCAAACAGTTACTTTCCGGTCATGCAATACCGTTTTATGGATTTCATGTGGGTTTTCAGTTCCCCAAATGCGGCAATTCTGTTTATTCTCGCTGCCAGAGAGAAACCTCGATCTGATGGTCCAAATTTTCGATGACGCTGAGGCATAATTGAGGATCTATGCCGTTAACGTGCCGAATTATCTCATCCTTTAGCTCTTGAATTGTGGCTGGCTTATCGGCGTAGACCTTTTCTTTCAAATAACCCCAAAGAAAGAAGTCCAACGGTGTCAAATCACATGATCTTGGCGGTCACTTGACATCGCCGCGACGTGAGATTATTCGGCCATCAAATTTTTCACGCAAAAGAGCCATTGTTTCGTTAGCTGTGTGACAAGTGCCACCGTCCTGTTGAAACCACATATCGTCCACATCCATATCTTCCAATTCGGGCCACAAAAAGCTCGTTATCATCTCACGATAGCGAACACTATTCACAGTAACTGCCTGACCGGCCTCATTTTGGATGATGCCGCCGGCCCATAAACCGCACTAAACAGTCACTCTTTGTGGGTGCATTGGTTTTTCGGCAATCACTCTTGGATTATCATTCGCCCAAATGCGGCAATTCTGCTTATTGAGGTAAAAATGTGCCTCATCACTAAAGATGATTTTCTTCGAAAATTGGTCATTTACTATTGCCATTTCCTGCCACCATTCTGACCATTGACGACGCTTGAAATGGTCAAGAGGCTTTAGTTCTTGAGTCAATTGCACTTTGTAAGCGTGTAAATGCAAGTCTTTCTGCATAATGTTCATCAACGACGAGCGTGAGAGGTGCAAATGTTGGGCACGACGACGAGTTGAGGTGGACGGCTCTTCAACCACACTATCGCGAACAGCAACAATATTTTCTGCAGTACGAGCTATACGAGCATGCACTGGTGTTTTCGCACCTCCTACAGACCCGATTTGCTCAAACTTTTGCACAACTTTTCTGATTGTACGCACATTTGGACGATTAAATTGACCGAAAAATCACGAAGTGCGCGATATGCATTTTGATTTAAACGCCCGTTTTCATAATAAGCCTGAATAACTTGAACGCGTTGCTCGATTGTGTATCTTTCCATGTTTTAAATTGAGTTAGTCTGGAATTGAAAAATGTCAAATGAAATGCAGAAGAAAATTTGACTTAGGTATGGTTTACATTCAATATCAGCCCTTGAAATTTAACCATCCTTTATATGACAAACCTCCGAGTGTATTTCTACCATGAAAAAGGGCCTCATTATTTGTAAAAACCAACCATTTCTTCGGGCTTTCCCAGTGTCTCTAGTCTGTATGTTCAAGAGTTTCTATCCTTGGTTGTTTTCGTATTATCACTCTCCTAGCAGCTAAAATTACTACATATGAATAATTTCGCAAATAGCGCTCCGGGCGATTTCTAGTTTTTTACTACTACTCTAAGCTACTAAATAGTAGTAAGAAAACGTTTTTATCTTCCACTTCGGCTTCGCTTCCACTCTGCCTCTAACATAAAATTTACAAATGGAGCTAAATTAAATGAAAGACATGGATGTTGAATTCCTAATGTCGAAAGCACAGCAAATATAATATTGAGCCATTTTAAAATTCTCCATAGTTCAAACAAAACTATAATTTGGTCTCATATCGATCCTCAAATATTTTCCTTTCAATAGCTAAAATATGTTTTAAATTTGAACCAAACCTTATAGTCCGATTTCTCTTATAGTACCATTTTTAAAGACGTATCGACTACTGCGGCACCTATGGGAAAATCTTGCGATTGAGTTTGAACACTATCGAGTAGTTACTTTTTCAGCTTAATGGTCACAAACGTACTATACGTTGATAATCGGCAAAATTTTTATATATGTATATACTTGTACGAGGGTTGCCTTTAACAGTTTGCGTCCAATAATGAAAACACAGTAAAATAATAATGAAAATGGCTTTCTTGTTTTCCAAACAGTCTTTTTGGAAACCAATACACTTATGCATTCGCTTAAAAAAAATTCCAAAGTACTTTTGCCCTTCAGATACCCCCAAAATGAGCTGTTTAAAGGCTTCAACAGCTTCTTCAGGTGTTGGAAAACGTTGCCTCGCATTTTATATTTGATATGCGGCGAAAAAAAAAAAATAATTAACATAAGTATCAAAAGCCGGTTGTAAATCGGATGACCTATTAGTTCAATCTTTTAGGCGCTCAAAAACTCTCTGAGCCGATACATGAGAGCACGCATTTCTTGGTGAGGGATGATTCGTCTTCGTCAAAGAATCAAACAGGTAGGTAAAGGAAGAAGAGACTTTGGATTAGAGGATGATGACCAACAGTGGCTAATTAAGTTTGTATTAACCGCTTATTACTTGATGAAATTCACCAGATGTTCGGATATCTGCAAGTATAGTAAAAAAGTAAAAGCTCGGATGTCGAAATCTTTGCCAGACGAGAGCAGGCCAGCTGAAAAGAAGGCGTTGAGATGATTCCATCTCATCTTTCAGATAGCTTCTACAGGAAGAGGTTGAAGTAATCTGAAGTCTCACCGCATGGACACATGGAACGGACAATATCCGGCAAGGTTACCTACCAAATTCGAGAACCAGCGACGGCGCACATTGAGGATGAACTCAACATGGGGATGAACTCAAAATGTGCGAAGAATAGGAATACTAAAGTGTTCGTAGCTTAGATTTAACTTATGCCTCGGCACATTTCAATCTGATTGCGGCGCGTGTAATGGCAGTTTTCACTGCTAAGTCCACGGGTACTACATACAGCATAGCTTTAAGCGCTAGAGTAGGAGTGACCCGACGTCCGTCGTCCTCTATTTCCATAGATTCGCGCTGCCGTGCTTGTAACTCTGCTTTGTTTCCCGAAGTTGACGGGCCGCGCTGTTCCAACTCTATCTTAAGTTGCGGAACATGATCTTGTTTTATGAAACTTTTATTAACTCATGCCGTCCTTTCCAGCGAGTTTCACTAGACAAGGATTCCGTACAACAAAATTGGCTTTATAATTGTGTTATATAGCCAAAATGTAACTTTAGACGACAGGCTTCCTCTTTTACCAATGGCGCCCCTACATCCATATAGGGCGACTTCAAATATTATGCTTAAAATTTATTAATTTTTTGAGTATTTCGTACAAAGTTTTAAATATTGATTTATAAGGTTTATGTTGCATAATAAACTTAATTTTAATAAAAAATTAACGAAGCAATTTAGCATGAAAAATATTGGGAAACATTGTGAAAAGCTGAGGTGACTTAATTATATGGGCTCAAGTCCACGTACATTTACTTGTCTATGTAAATGAGTAACTAACCGCCTATGTCGATGCTTGTGGTCGTTGCATAGCATTTTCTGTGTAATTCTCCATAAATCAAGGCGGCTGTGCTCGTTCAGACAGAAAATTAACACACTTCAAATGTTTGGATGACAACAAAATGACAACTTCATTACGGGTTACATAAACACGCAAACAAAGCAATAAAATAAATGCAATAAAATAGAAAATAAAAATTTAAACACGCCGCCCAATAACGAATCTACGGCCAGCGAAGCAGTGTGATAACAAAATCCGCGAAAATGAACAACAATTACGTACGCACTGATCACAAGGCCAATATTTTTGTCACAAAGTTGAAAGTCGCATTTACTTTTTCCTTTTTTACAGGCGTGATTTCCATGATTAAGCGGTTTTGACGTGATTTTTGGAGCTTAGCCTCTTTTTGCAGCAATATTCTGTGAACTGTTGGCTGGTGGGTCGTCTATATGTTGAATTATAAATGGGCAATAAGCACAAAGAAAAATAAATTTGTGGATGATTTATTTCATTTCATGTGATAAAATATGTGTGCCTTATAATTAAGGAAAACGAATTCATTCAGAAATATCCTCGTAGGTTTGCCATTGTCCGACAAAGAGCAGCCGCAAGTAGAAAAAAACATGATTTCGAACCCGAACCCTACCAGATGGCAGTCAGGCACCAACGCGTACGGCTACAATTTAAATATAAAAATCAGTGACGGAACGATATATTATGTTTTGTTATGTTATGTTCTGTTATGTAAACTTGTTTTGTGTTGTGCAAACTTGTTTTGTATTGTGCTATGTTGGTAATGTTATGCTATGTTAGTTCTGTTATGTTAAACTATGTTTGTTATGCTGTCTTATCTTATGTAAACTTATTTTGTGTTATGTTATGCTATGTTAATTATGTTTTGTTATCTTATGTTTGTTATGCTACGTTCTGTTTTATAAACTTATTTTGTATTGTGTTATGTTGGTAATGTTATGCTATGTTTATTATGTTATGTTAAATTATGTTTGCTTTGCTATGTTCAGTTTTTTAAACTCATTTTGAGTTGTGTTATGTTATGCTATGTTAATTATGTTTTATTAATATATCTTATGTTTGTTATGTTATGTTCTGTTGTGTAAACTTGTTTTGTGTTGTGCTATGTTGGTAATGTTATGCTAAATTATGTTTGTTATGCTGTGATATGTTATATACACTTATTTTGTATTGTGTTAAGATTGTTATGCTGTATTATGTTAATTATGCTATGCAATCTTATGTTTGTTATGCTATGTTAGGTTATATAATCATATTTTTTGTTGTGTTATGCTCGTTAAGTTATACTATGTAAATTCTGTTATGCTAAATTATGTTTGTTATGCTGTGTTTTGTTAAGTAAACTTATTTTGTGTTGTGTTATGTTAAGCTATCTTAATTATATTTTATTATCTTATGTTTGTTATGCTTTATTCTGTTATGTTAACTTATTTTGTACTGTGTAATGTTTGCTATGTTATCCTATGTTTATTATGTTATGTTAAATTATGTTTGTTGAGCTATGTTCAGTTTTGTAGACTTATTTTGTGTTGTGTTAAGATTGTTATGCTGTATTATGTTAATTATGTTATGCTAACTTATGTTTGTTATGCTATGTTATGTTATGCAATCTCATTTTTGTTGTGTTATGTTGGTTATGTTATACTATGCAAATTCTGCTATGGAAAATTATGTTTGTTATGCTGTGTTATGTTATGTAAACTTATTTTGTGTTGTGTTATGTTATGCTATGTAAATTATGTGTTATTACCTTATGTTTGTTATGCTTTGTTCTGTTATCTTAACTTATTTTGTGTTGTGTTATGTTTGTTATGTTGTGCTATGTTTATTATGTTATGTTAAATTATGTTTTTATGTTATGTTACGTATGTAATCTTATTTTTTGCTGTGTTTTGTTATATTATGTTAATTCTGTATGTTAAATTATGATTGTTACGTTACGCAATCCTATTTTAAGTTGTGTTTTGATTTTTATGTCACGTTATGTTAACTTATGTTTGTTATGTTATCTTATGTTATGTTTCTCCAATATTCAATACTCAGAAAATATTACATACATACATATGTATAATTATGTTATGTTAACGTATGTTTGTTATGCTATGCTATGTTATGTTTCTTTCCAATATCCAATATGTCATTTTAAAATATATTTCTTTTGTTATGTTATTTTATACTATTTAATGATTGTTATGTCATGTTATGTAAGCTTATGTTTGTTACGCTATGTTATGTTATGTTTATTTCCAATATCCAATACTCTGAATATAAGGAAAATGAATTCTTTCAAGTGCTACAAATTAGATTTATTTATTTTGTTTAATAATCTTACACTTTTTGGTAGCTTTCTGCTCTATTTGAACGACTTCATCTTGAATGTTTCTGCGAAGTGCCTTACTGTTTGAGGATTGTCCGCATTAGTTTTATTATTTAATGCGCCCCACAGCAAATGGTGTACACCCGCAGCACCGAGTTGTCCACTTGACATCTCCGAAACGGCTAATTAATTACAGGATTGCTAAATTTTATGCGCAACTCACAGTGAGTTTTAAGTAGTTGAAAGTAAAGCGATACATTTTCTGCCATCGGAAAGTTAAGGCTAAACAATTGCCAACAATTCATAGCACTCAACTTGAAAGCATTTTCAATGGCACTGTTTTGAAAATTCAACCTACAGTTGACTCACTCATTATAATTCCCTACTTTCGGTGCTCATTTTATCCACAGCTGAAAGAAAACTTGAGAAGCACAAACCAAAGTGCAATTAATTAAATTAATTAAAGTATAAACTCAAGAAATTTTATTCTGCCCAGGTAACTATAACTTTTTTACCGGCAACCTAAGGTAACCTAGTAAATTGTGCACCCGTTTTTTGTTCTATGCGCAAAATTCTTACCAGTCAGTCACCTGTAACTTAATTTCTAGCGTTTCATTTGATAACAACATCGCAAGAAAATTTTTAATGTCTACAGGTCTCACTATGAGTAACTTATTTTTCGGTCTTCAAAACTAACATTTTTTACATCTTTTTGCTTTTAAACACAAACGAAATTATGACTAGCGTGAATGGAAAAAGTTGTTGCAGCAAGTTTTCAAATATCAGAATTAAAACTTTGTGCACAGTTCGTTTCTGCATAATGTTGATATACAGTGCATAATGCGCCTTAATACATGTATGTATATGCAACCTTCTCATTGTTGTACGAAAGAGCTACTGTTGTTTGAAGAAAAGTTTACACTACCCCTTAATGACAGCTTTTGTACTGTTGACAACGTTATCAGCGCGTCAGAGCAGTGGTTACAATGTTTCAGCGCAAAATTTGCCGGTATTAAAATATTTTAGGAAGTGTGGAAAAATGTATTGCCAAAAATTGCGCTCAGGTTTCGCATGGAAACTCAAGTGCTTAGTGGTCCAAAAGAAACAAATAGTGGTAGTAACTTCTCCTAGCTGATAGCCCTGGAAGTTAGAGCAATACATTAGAATAATTAGAAATTTTAATTATATTTTAATCAATAAATAATAATAATAGCTTCTTCGGTGTTCAAAGTGTTTTTCAGAATCTGAGCGCTCCCCAGGTAAAATTTTTTAATGTATTGAATTTTTAAATGATATTGGCGTTGTTGAATTTTGGTGTATACCTATTTTATTTGTCTTTGTACACCAATTTGCTGATGAGAAAGAAAATCTTGAAGAATTCAGCATTTTGAATTTGAAGCCACGAATCTGAATTGATAGAACTAAAGCTTCTTCCGAAGTTCTGTTACATACAAAATTTTAAACGCTACTGCAACTGTGCTATTCTTCTTGGTTAACAATACTTTTCAAAAATTCGTGCTAGAATCTAATGCACAAATAAGAAGAAGAATAGTGTAAAGATTTCATATAAAAATAACACTGTTTTAGGACGTAAAATGGGTGAAGTAAAAATAATGCTGAAAAACGGTATATTCAAAACTTGGTCAAAAGGGATATTCAAACGGATCCTACCCTCGGCGTTAAAATCCTTTTTGGATACTTGGCCGAGTTCCTCCTCCCCTATTTCTGACGTGCGTTTTGATATTTTCCACAAATGTAGGGACCCACACTTCTATGCCGTCTCCGAAGGGCAGGTGGATTTTAATGTGGAGCTTTTTCATGGCAGATATATAATCAAAGGTTTGCCATTGTCAGGAGAGCAGCGACTACTAAAGATTAAAAAAACGCAGGATTTTGAATCTGAAAACTGTCGTATGATAGTCACGCACCAACCCATATGGCTATAGTTTAAATATAAAAATTGGCGAAAGAGCGAAAATAATGTTTTGCTATGCTATGCTCTGTTATGTAAACTTATTTTTTCTTATGTTATGTTTGTTATGTTATGCTATGTTTATTATGTTTTGTTAAATTATATTTGTAATGTTATGTTATCTTATTTAATGTTGTGTTATGTTAATTATGTTTGTCACAAATCAAAATAGATTAACGAAACCAGACTGAGTCTTGTCGATGCCCTATGCTCCCGAGAGGATTGAACAAGGAAAAAAAAATATGTTGTTGTTGTTGTAGCAGCATAAAAATTCTCCATACATATATGGGGAATGCTGCTGAAGTGAAAGGTATTGGCCGAATATAAATTCAGCTCGTTCCGGTAACGTAGAACCGCCTGTCGTGGGAACGAAAAAAAAAATTATGTTTGTTATGCTTTCTTATGTTGTGTAAATGTATTTTGTGTTGTGCTGCGTTTGTTAAATTGTGTTATGTGCGCTTATTTTGTTTTGTGTTTTGTTACGCTGTGTTATGTTATGTATTACTATTTTATGTTGTGTAATGATTGCTATATTTTGTTATGTTATGTTTAATTATGTTTATTATGTTATGTTATGTTATGTTATGTTATGTTATGTTATATTATGTAATCTTATTTATGTTGTGTAATGATTGCTATATTTTGTTATGCTATGTTCAATTATGTTTGTTATGCTGTGTTATGTTACGTATTTTTATTTTGTGTTGTGTAATGATTGCTATGTTTTGTTATGTTATGTTTAATTATGTTTGTTATGTTATGTAAACTTATTTTAGGTTGTGTTGTGTTGGTTATGTTATGCTATGTTAATTATTTTGTGTTAAATTATGTTTGTTGTGCTATGTTCGGTTATGCAATATATGCAACTTATTTTATGTTGTGATATGTTTGCTATGTTATGCTATGTTAATTATGTTTGTTATGCTATGTGATGTTATGTAATCTTATTTTATGTTGTGTTTGTCATATTGTGTTTTGCTATGCTTTTCCAATATTTAACATTCAGAATATATATCTATTTCTCACCCAAAATTTAATTATGTTATGATTTCTTATGTTTGTAATGCCATGTACTGTTCTGTAATCTTACTTTACGTTGTGTTATATTAGGTTAAGTTAATTATTTTATGTTAACATAGGCTTGTTATGTTATGTAGTATTATTTTATGTTGTGTTATGTTATGTTAGCTTATGTTTGTTATGCTATGCTATGTTATGTAGTATTATTTTATGTTGTGTCATGTTATGTTATGTTAATTATGTTATGTTAACTTATGCTTGTTATGCTATGCTATGTTATGTAATCTTATTTTATGTTGTGTTATATTTGTTAGTTGTGTTATGTTCAGAATATATATCTATTTCTTACCCAAAATGTAGTTATGTTATGTCAACTTATGTTTGTTATGCCATGTATTGTTACGCAATCTTATTTTTTGTTGTGTAGTGATTGCTATGTTTTGCTATGTTATGTTAAATTATGTTTGTTATGTTATGTAATCTTATTTTAGGTTGTGTAATGGTTGCTATCTTTTATTATGTTATGTTTGTTATGATGTGTTGTGTTATGTTCTTCCAATATTTAATATTCAAAATATGTATGTATTTCTTACCCAATATGGAATTTATGTTTTGTTAAATTATATTTGTTCTGCGATGTTCTGTTATGGGAACTTTTTTGTTGTCTTATGTTATGTTAATATTAATTATGTTATTTTGTGTTTTGTTATGATTATTATGCTTTCTTATGTTGTTTTATGTTTCTTGTGCTATGTTATGCTATGTTTCTTTCCAATATTCAATATTCAGAACACATTTTCCTCACCGGAAATGTAATTTCAACAGCAGGTTAAGCACTTTTTGGCGTTTTTTCTCTAAACCTTTTTACAAGTAAAACCATCACTTCTTTGTCGGGCTAGCGCGACTTATTTTCTTTACTCTTTCCCAAATCCTATTAGCAATAACTCTAAATTCTCATATCTTAAATTCATTTTTGGTTTTACATCAGCACCACAACGTGAACAACCGAACAACTTTGTATCTAAATTTTCTAAAATTTACGCGAAAAATTTTCTTTTTTATATCAGCGTGCGCTGGTGGTAAAATAAATATATATCTATATAGATGGGTGGTATGTTAAAATTTCAAAATTACTGCCAACACCTCGCGCATTACACCTGCTGTGCTCCGTTTCTCTTTGCCCACACATTCGTGTGTATGGACATAAAGAATTTTCGCACGACCGTTTATACTACAAATGAAGCTCAATAATGTGGCAAGTGGCATGCTGCGAACTGGCACTTAATTTTTTATAGCCAACAAGTGTGCAGATAGCGTTCTAAGCTTGTTCTTCTTGCTCCTCCTCATGACGGCTTATTAACAGTAATTTTGCGTGTGCGGCACCGTAAAATAAAAATGCAATCATTTATTGTAGCCTGTGCCGCAACCACCAGGACTGTGCCTCTCTCTACTCCTACTACTGCTGCTGCTGTTGCTGCTGCTGCTGTTGCTTGTACTGCTTTGTGGTGACATGTTGCTTATTCATGAGACTTTTATCAACTTTTCACTTCGCAAATCAGTCTGCATAATAAATTCATTTTATCTCATTCACAAACTTTAAATTTAGTTAATTACATATTTTTATGCTAGCCTTTGCGTTTGCGTACCCAAATATTTTATTGTCGGTTTGTGTGGTAGTGTGCGTGTAAGTATTTCAGTGGCTTTTTTATTAATTTTTCATTCAGTTTTTTGTTTTGCTATTTTTACGACTGACTGCCTTTTGGTTTGATAATTTGATAATGCGAACATTTAATTTTGGTGTTGTCTGCATTTTCAAGAGTTGTTGGTTAGATAATTTTTATTTTATTTTACTTTGTTACTTCTTGCAAGTATTCTGAAAAAAAAAAATATGAAAAAGTTGTATGCTTTTGAATGCTAAAAATAAACCAACGAAAGTCTATAGACACGCAGGATTTTGCATCAAACACTTTAAGCAAATTAAGTTTAAGTTTGAGCAAATTTGTATCAGCCGCAGAAGATCATTTCACTCTATTTTCTTTGCATTGCTTACTTTATAGCTTGCAATTTACTGTTTTCCTTTGCTGTCATGAAAATTAAGTTTGTAAAAATTGGGTAACAAATGACTGAGGTCAGCGTTTAAATCTTAGCCTTAAGTGAATTGTTGTTTTTTTTTTTTCATTTTAGACTCACTCGCTCTAACATGGCCACACTTAGAAGCTGGACTGAGAACAGGGGACTCAATATAAACCCCTCAAAAACTGAAATAATTCTCTTCACACAGAAATATAGGCTCCCTATAATCTCCCCGCTAATTTTTAAGGGTGTGAAGATTCCTTTGAAAGAGAATGTCAAGTACCTAGGACTCGTATTAGACAGGAAACTTACGTGGACATCTAATATTGAGGAAAGCGTAAAGAAGCCCAATGTTGCATTATATACAGGAATGCCAATATTCGACGGACCCATCTGGCAACCCTGTATCTTTTGACAAAGACGTCAGATCGCTTAATGACATACCGCATTGGAAGCGGCAGTCTAAGCAGATTTTTACCATGGAACAGTACGCGCCACGCGTGAAATTGAAATTTACATTCAACAAAAGAAGTCAATTGTGAAAACTCAACGTGCGTATAAAAAATTAAATAATGTGAAAAGTGCGCCTTATAAGAACACCATTAAACGTTTGTACGAAAGGTTTTCGACTGGTGATGCTCTTTCTAATCCAAAAAGGCCAAATCAAAACCGACCAAGGCGTCGCCAAGGACATCCCAAAATCGCCGTTCTCAGCAGTTGGTCATTGCTCGGACCACTTTACAACGAATTATCCGCATTGATTTGCATTTATTCCCGTATAAGATTCAATTGACGCAAAGATTGTTGCCTGCGAACAAGCTTCGTCGATTGGAATGGACCCGAAGAGTCATCGAAATCCGTCGGGTCCGTCGAATATGGGCAACCCTGTACTTGCAAAAAAGCGGTCGCTATCAAATGGGGACTAGCACCTCGTATTACGCACTGGCTCTATACTTCTGTAGTTAGGCCAATCTTAATGTATGAAATACTTGTATGGTGGCCATCTGCTCAAAAGGCGACTTACGCTAAAATCATGAGTAAGGTCAAAAGAACAGCTTTTTTATGCATCTCTGGTGCTTAAGGGGCTACCCCAAACAAAGCGCTAGAAGTTCTAATCAATTTACCTGCCCTAAATCTGGTAGGGAAACACGTGGCCGCCACCTCGGCGCTCAGACTCAGAAGTATGGCGCCATGGAAAGACCGTTTTTTTGGCCACGCTTCTATTTTGTACTCTATCCCTAGACTCACCTTTGAAAGGCTCTTCAAGACGAATATACCGTCAAGAAGGGAGTGGCAGACACTAAGACCATGGAGAAGGGGGGAATTCAACTTGTATGTAGATGATTCCAAGCTAGACGGTAAGGTTGGCTATGGAGTATTTTCGCAGGAATTAGGACTGGAACTATCCGTTCGACTACCAGACTACTGCAGCGTCTATCAGGTAGCTATAAAAGAAGTGGCTACATATATAAATACGCACGCCGTAACAAAAACGACTATAAATTTATTCTCGTATAACCAGGCGGCCATCAAATCAATAAATGCGGCTTTACTAAGATCGAAGGTTGCACAGGAATGCCGGGCAGCTCTAAATGATATTAGTGACGTATTCAAGGTCAGCATATTTGGGTTCCGGGACATAGAGATATTGAGGGAAACTGAAAAGCTGATGAGCTAGCCAGAAAAGGTACTGCTCTCCAACTGCTCAGTGATAAAAGTCCCATTGGAATACCGATAGTCACCAGTAAACTAATAATAAAAAGCCACGTTAGCCAAGAGGCCAATAGGTCATGGAGAAATGAAGATATGTGTCTAACAGCTAGGCTACTATGGCCGCAAATAAACAAGAAAAGAACAAAGGAATTACTTAGTCTCTCAAGAGTCAATGTCTCGAAGGTCGGGGCTTGTTTAACCGGTCACTGGCATGAATATTGCAGAAGTTGCAGAGATGAGGAAGAGGAAGAAACAGTCGAGCACTTCCTTTGCAATTGTCCAGCCCTAGCTAAAATCAGAGCAGGTTGTATAGGTAAATACGTTTTTAATTCTCTTACAGAACTGTCTGGCGTGGGGTTGGCATCAATACTACGTTGCATAAGAGCCACAAAAGGGTTCCACGAAGGAAGATAAATGAGGTTCCCGTGCAGCACAGTGGTATCACAACGGAGCTGTAAGGTCTAAGTGAGTTGGTCGTGCAGACCGACTACCACCATAACCTAACCTAACCTAGACTCACTTTTTCTAATTGGAGTCACTCCTCAGCAGCCGTTTTGTTCCTTGCATGAAAAAGCTTCTTTTAAAGCCATCTGATGTTGGGAGTCAGCATAGAATTGTAAGTTCCTCCACTTTCTCGAAAAATGTTAGGGTGCATGCCACAAATTGAAAGATAAGCCCAGTCAAACTCCCTACAAATGGGGTACATATAAATTATGAACAAAATATATCTCAAGACGTACGATTTGCCGGACATGCCTCATAGCCATATTTTGAGCACCCGCGAATGTTGAATGTGAATGTTTTCTGTGACCTGCATAACTTTAACTTATCTAAGAGAAAACCATAACCACAATTAATGAAGCTTTCCACAAAGCCAAACATCTTCTAGCATCGCTCTGCGAATATCAAAGAACGTGAATTTTTGCGCCTCGAAATTTGATTAAACGTGTATGGAATTTAATTTCATTTCATATCTTCTCACGCTTCGGTTATTAAGGACTCCATCTACACTTAAATTCCATCAGCCAAAGGCTGTTGATTTCATTAACAGTCAAATTCGGCTAGGCATGCGGCGCAGAAATTCTGTGGTTAACATTGTGGACCAAAACCTTGCTCTTGTTGTTGTTGTAATTTTTGTTCATCTTCTCAATGTTGTGGGCATTGTTTGTCAGCCGTACAACTGTTTACCTAGCACTGCATGTCAAATGTAGAAAATGAATGAGAAAATGAAAAACACGCTGGCCACTGGCTACAGTCCACTGTCCACTGACCACTGTGCAGCTTTCCACTTGAACTAGGCAGCTCAAACGGCGCCCAGACCCATTCATCTTCTTTTCTATTCTCCTTGACCTCTATTGCATATCTGTTGTTATTTTCCCGTTTTTCTTCATGTCAGCACCGCACATTAATCAAACACCAGCATTTTGTAATTAGTGATACGCAGCAAATGCGGGCCGTCAGAATGGTTGACATTTTGATTGCTGCATATCAAAGCTGAATTACTCGTTCGTACTGTGCGAATAGTGCCTCTAACTACTATGAAACCGAGTGAGTTGGAAACAAATTGAGTGAGTTTAGTGTCCAAAATAAAAAACAAAAAATCATTTTACTAATCCTGTGTGCGGTGGGAAAAATACTTAAGCAAATAAACTACAGCATTTTCCTCTAAATGTAAAATTACCATTTCATGTCATGGAATGGAATCATGTTTCCAGCGGTTGCCTTTTCGTAGATAGAATTTAGGGTGTGCTTAGGCCAATCGCCACCGCCGCATTACATTGTAGATAGTAAAACACGTGCTAGGGAACTGCTCTGTGACAGCCCATTTTAGTTTCGCTCCATACGAACAACAGCAGATGAATCGAAGACAAGGAAAAAAATAATTTTGTGAACAATGAAAAGAAGTGCGCGACAACTAATGCGATAAGACTGTGCTCGCATTTTTATTACATTTTATAAATATATAAAATTACCATTTTTGTTATTGTCGCGCAAAGTATTTTGCAAATTTTCAATTTTGTGTGATCTGTGAAGCAGTAGCCTTATAATTTTGTGGACAACGGCGATGTCGTTGAAGAGTAGATCAGATTAGATAAGACTAGTGAGGGGTTGGACCAGTCCAAACACTCAGTCAGTCAGACCATAGAACTGCATCCCGATAGATTACAGTGGAAAGAATAGAAAGGCAAGATAGAGTCAATATGGATTGTAAGACGGAATCCGCAAATCCTTTAGATTCATTGATAAATCTTAACAGATACGGAAGAGTAACAATATAAACTTTATCCATACTCAGTACATCGCTACCCAATAGGATAAGTATGAATCTAGAGAAGGCCGGACAGCCACAGGGAAAATGCTCTTGTGAAGGAGGACTCAAGACAAGATCGCTAAAGGGTGCTGCTTAATTTTTTTAATTCATCAGTTTTTACTAAAATAGTAATCATTTTATTTCTCAGCCTTCTAACACTACCAAGAAATTTTATTTTGTTTGACCCAAATATTTAAGGAGATGAAAAGTAAATATATACCAGGTAGGTAGGTTAGATGGCAAGAGTGCCCAGGCACACTACAAGTAGCACTTACGTGCCATTTTGATACCATAAAGTGGACTGCCTGCAAAAAAAAAAAAAGAAAAAACATTAGGGAAAGAAAACCGTCTGTAGTGGAGGGGAAAAAAGGGAGCTATGCTGAAGAATTTCTTCAAGCCATCTGCAAAGGGCACGCTAAAGAATCTCAAGCACCTAGCCGCCAAAGCCGGACAGTTGCAGACAAAGTGTTCAACAGTCTCTTTCTCTCATTAATCCCCACAGCTTCTGCAATAGGGGTTGTATGGAACTCCAAGCTTCTCCAAGAAGTACCAACATTTTTATTTTATTCTTAAGCATTTTTTTCATTGACTTAAGCTTCTTACACGAATTTTAACTTTAAAGCTTAAAAAAAAATGTTCTTTTCTGCTTATAATATTATGACCGGCTAATGTGGCTACCGGCGTTTACACCCTTTATTGGGTACTTGGCTGAGCTGCTAATCCTAATTATGGTGTTCCTCTTGGAATTTTTGCACCAATAGTGAGTTCTTTGGTTTTATGCCGCCTCCGAGTGGCAGATGGATTTGTTTTGAGGAGCTTTTTCATCACAGAAATAGTCTCACAGGTTTTCCATTATGCACCGAGGGGCGACCGTTATTGGAATAAACTTTTTTATCACTTTCACCCGTGCACTTTCGAGTGATAGTCACACAGTCAGCTATGGCGGCAGGTACAACGATAAAAACAAAAATTGTGTACAGATTTTTCATGCACAATGAAAATAATTATTAGCGCGGCGAATCATCAGCTTTATAACTATGGAAATTTTTCTAAAATATTAAAAAAAAAGTAAATTATAAGAACAAAAAATAAACAAAGTGCAAGTCTATGTATATATTGGCACGTCTATTTTGCATCCTTTATTATTAATAGTTACTATCCTCTGGCATGTATTGAGTTAGTTCCGCAAGGAATGACGAAAGACGGACGCATTGTAATGCAGCGGTGGCGATTGTCGCTCTGCATGCATTTTCCTAACTTCATCGTAGTGCAGAGGTGGCAATGACCTGGTGCTTAGTGTATTCATATCTTAAATTCGCGTATCGTGCATCGAAATAATTGCGAGTAGATGAGACTGAAACTATTTTAAAACTGAAACTGGCTTATAACAATTGGTTGACGATTCGTCAATCCATGGCCTGTCTCTGATACTGGCGGGTACTTATTGTAAAAAAAAGTTTACTTCTCGGCTTTAAATAAGCTACAAGTTGAGCTTTTGGTGCATCATTTCAATTTCCGAGCAAATTGCTACAAGTGCTTATGAAATACATCGCATCGCATCAGAGTATTCTCAAAAATGTCGGCTCTTTCCGAGAGTTAGACGAGATACGAGGTAAATTATCACCGGGTGATTAGACGCACCATATGATTTATGCTTCCCACTCTTATGCGCTAGCAGACTGAAAAAAAGGCATAAGGGAGTACACGCTATGCTCCGTTCCTTCACACTTCCTAAGCTAATCAGTAACAAAATGTTCAATGGCTACTGTGTTAAGTGAATTTTTTATATTATTGTTCACTCCGCTCGGGAGCATAGGGCTTCTACAAGACGCTTCCATCGTACATGGTTCAGGGCTGTCGTTTTTGCGCCGTCCCATGTGATGTCGACATCTGCTAGCTCGCGCAACATTGATCTTCGTGAAGTGAACTTTGGCCGTCCTCGACTTTGACCGCAGTTCAAGTTCACCCTAGTTTTAAATTATCTTGATTTTAAATTATATTTTTTTGCAGGGTAGGGGGTTTTCACTCCACATGCTTTAAATAAACTTCGCATAACTCATCCAATTAACCACCCAAAGGCATAGCTTTACTACTGATTACTAACTAACTCCCTTCCACGCCAGAGCAAAATTGATTAGCACCATTTTATTTGTGAAGTCACATAAGTGAATAACCAAAGTTTATTTGCAAATCTTTCTGCATCAAAAGTCAGCGAAGAAAATCCAAGCAAGCATCATACGCAAATATGTTGTATGTACGAGTATATGTAAGCATGTGGATGAGTTGAATGTGTATGAGTAAATGCGCCATAGTTTGAGAAGGTACGAGTATGGTATACCCCATTGGAAAAACGCAACTAGAGAAGAAGCTTCATATTAACATTGGCTTGAGTCGGTAGATTTTCGATGCAATTTGTGAGTGGTCAAATAGTTAAAAATTTTAATGTACGAATTGAAACCCAAATATTTTATAAAATGATAAAAAAGTATGATAAAATTAAAAAAAAAAATTTAATCTGAAATACCTAACTCCACAGCGATTGGTTTTGAGAATGATATTTTAGATCTTCTTCCACCTGGATTACTCTACCACCACTTGATGTTTTCATCTGCAGGCTGAAACACAATAGTAATTGGTACGGCCCCTGTCCGGCATTAGATAATATAGTAAGCATGGACTTCGATCCAACGATTCTCTTCATGCCCCTTGACTCTATGCCATCAAGAGTCGGCCTTGACAAGAGATACAATGTAGTGCTGCCAGAGACTCAACTGTGGTCAAACTCTGAAAATGAGCCCGGAAAACAATGTTTTCGCATTTTCACGGATGGCTCCAGGACCGAGCACGGCTCCGGCTCTGGGGTCTACGTGGAATCCAGCGGGACAAAACTGCACTTTGCTCTTGGGATGGTGTATGCTGTTCATGAAGCCATGAGCTTTGTTGTGGAAAACAGATGGAGAGACAGATCTATATGTGTCTGCAGTGACAGTCAAGCTGCGCTCTTTAGCCAGAATGGGCTCTGAGGCCAACTTCTTTGGCCCGGGGCCCGTTTTGCTACTCCCTTCTGCAGCCATCAAAGCCAGGGTTAGCAAACGGGTTACTCTAACCCACAAGCGAGCTTGAGTACATTTACCTCTGCATGGATTTTTCGATTTTTCCCAGTTTTAAAAGTGGATTTGTGTTTGCAATAATGACTTTATATTAAATTTTGCCTTTTAAAATGGATTTAATTATGCGAAAACCTTAGAAATATTGGGAAACTGTTTGGGTAATGATATTCTAGATAAAATCGCCCCTTACGAGTAGCATGAACGCTTCAGAAGAGGTAGTGAGTCCAACGAGGATGACGAACTTGGAGGCAGGCCGCCGATATCGAAACCTGATGAAAACATCAATGAAGTTAAAGAAGAGTTGTTCAAAAAGCGCAAATTTTCCAGGAGAGAGCTGGCAGAAGACTTGGACATTGCTTATAGGTCCATTTAGGACATTGTATAGTTAATGATTTAGGTTTGCTCTGTGTTGCTGCAAAGTTGGACTTGAAACCAAAAGGACCTGAATTTCATGCTAAAGAAGGACCGCGTTAATATCGCCAAAGACATGATTTCTAATGCTGAATCCAACCCAATACTCATCAAAGGTATCATTACTGGAGACGAGAGCCAAGATCAAACTACCACCAGTCCAAAGAGGAGAGGGATGCTCACCGTTTTTGCGGATTACAATGGTATTGAATCTGAAGTTAAATATCTAGGAATAATCTTGGATTATTATGCAAGACTTACTGAAGTTGAATCGTGCATTGAAGATTTTTCAGCAATGCCGCAGAGCCTTTGGTAAAACTTGGGGTCTAAAACCTGCTGCGGTTCTATGGATATACCTACATAGGTACCCAGCACTTATCAGACCAATCATCACTTACGCCTCTGTGGTCTGGTGGCGACGGAGCATGGTTAAGTCCACAATCCGGGAACTATGCAGGCTGCAAAAAATTGTATATGTTTATGCATCACAGGTGCCATGAGTACGACCTCTGGTGATGCCCTAAATGCTATGCTTGCTTTGCTCCACCTGGATCTTAAGATACAACAGGAAGCACTAAAAGCAATATGTAGACTCCATAAATATGGTTTCTGGTACGAAGACGGAACTTCGGGACACAGAGAAATCTTTAAGTTGCTTTCTGAGCAGTGTCAACAGTTTTTGGGACCTAAATACGACCACAGTCCCATTTGGAAGGACATTTGGTGTCAGATTTCCATCACTTGAATTCGCCAAAAAAGAAAGGTTTTGTGGCGATTTCGCACCATGATAACGCACTGTCTCTAGGTGTTTCTATTATCCGTAAATTGTTGACCAAAACGAAACGAATAACATCTAATAACCATCGTCCAATAACCATCGTCTAATAACCAAGTTAAACAGCCACTAACGGACAACGCGTTTTAACAGACGCAAGGAAGTAATGCAAAAATCGAAGACGGCTCTGAAAGGCAAAACCTTGGAATAATTGTATCCTCACCATATTTTTCCAAAAGATTTGCATTTACGCCACATATGATAATCACCATTTTACAGTAAATATGAAATAATCTACTTATATCAAATGTTTAATAATTCAAACTTAACCAAAACTAAACTGGTAACACACAGAATGCTTAATGGTGAGTGAATGAAGAGTTTTATGAAAATTTGAATTTGAAATATCTACTGCACTGAGATAGTCAGAACACAGCTCGGAACAATCAAAATTAGTTGGTTTACTTATTAGTGCTATTTAGGTATACATTTCAAAATTCTCTTCAAAATTCTCGGCAATAGGAGGGGGCTGCTGCTTGAACGTTTGCTAATGCGCACTCGAAACGAAGTTGCATGCTTGCCATAGCCAGAGCATTTACATGTTGCAACAGCTGGACTTAAGCCGATTTTCGACAAACAGTTGCAAGCGCTACAAATTGGAAAGTTATACAATGCGCTGGTGTGCACGATGTGTATACGCACACATACAAATAAAGCTTATTATACAAAAGTAAGCACACGTGTCTGTATGTATGTGAATATATAAACATACATAGGGAAGAAATGAAGCCCTTTGTTTGTGTGAATTGCTTTCATTTTTCAACACATGCGATCTCAGGCGATTATATTTGCGAGTAAGATTTATTATTCAAAATATCAGCACTGGTTAACTAAAGGGATTCATTTATTAACCGCTCCCTTTCATTTATCTGTGGAATTAAGTGGAGTAAACTAAAGAGTGGCGTTAACTTTTTCTTTGGTTTTTATGTCACCAAAAATATTTACAAGCGGAAGTCCGACAGGCTTAGGATCCATTAACAAAGCCATTAACATATGGGGAAATAAAGGAAGAAACTTGAGTCCAAACAAGTGGTATCTACTAGACCGACAGGCCTAGGTGAGGCCCTCTATACCCTCAGAGAGAGTGTCAGCTAATGTAAACTAACCTAGGCTACTTTTCAATCAACCTGTATTAAGTACATCGCTTTATCTAAACCTGCAGCTGAGTTCTACTTTAAAGGCCGTGCTATATAGACTGCTTGATTACAGATTTACAATAAAGGTCTGCATTGGCTAATGGCCTGGAATAAATAGTTAGTGTAATTTTCTCGAAATAGAAAAAAATCTACGTACAATTTTATAAGCCTTCGGTTTGAATGCGTTTTAGAGAATTTTTTGTACGGTAATTTCAAAAATTATGAAAAAGTGATATTTCAATAGCAAACAGCGGCCGTGACTATCACATATCAGTCAAATAAAATTCTACTACGCCCAAAGTTAGGCACTTTTTCATTTCTTCTTCGTGAAGTTCAGCTGTGCAGCTACTCCCTTTTGTTTGGCGGGACAACTAGCACTAAACACAATTAAGTCCATTGTACTGCACTCAGATTCCCTTTTAATTTTCTTTAAATCTACCCGACCTCCGAAGAAATGAGAGTAGATCCCGTGGAGCCAAGGAGCCAAGGTGGTCGCTCTCAACACACCAGTGCCAAAGACCTCAAACCTGATTCGAGCTGGGCAGAGTACACTGTCTGAGATGCCTACCTTTTCCATGTGCTTCGCTCACAGAAAAAGGCCCGTTGTCAGTCCAATCAGCTGTCTGTAGTCCCTTCTGCTTAATGAAAGGAGGATTTGCGAAAGTCGGTCGAACATGACAGGTAATATCAATTTAGTCCATCTGCAGGCTCTCTCAGCCGCTGCTTGTGGGTTGTAGTAACCCATTTGCTAACCGTGGATATTCCCTTTCCCTTTTACTTCGGCCAGTTTCACGTTCAATTTGAGCGCTCACTTCTGAACCGCTTCTGCTGCAGATGTTTTCGATTTTTGAATACCATAAATTTCCTCAGTTCAAATTACTCATACACAAGTAAAGAACGGTAAACAGAAATAACTATCCATCCCTTACCTCATGCAAAGCAATTAACGGCATAAAGTATTATATGTAACCAGCTCTTTTCAACTATTGATTTACTACAAAACGCATATAAAAACGCCGACACATGCGAGTGTTATTGGGTTGTACCCTTGTAAATGGATGTTTACTTGCCCCATGGCCGCTGGCCTGTTTCCCCCGTACAAACATGCATTTGTATGTATTCATTTAAGTCCGTGTGTTATTTGGAGCTGTTACCGCAGCAACTGCGAACGTGCACGTGGCTGACCACATCAAGGTAGTGGGACCGCGCGTCAGCTGGCGCTTGATGTGTATGACCTGTGCAGCTTTTTCATGATACCTGTTTTTTGCAATTATTCAATGTGGTTTTCTGTACTTCAATTGCTGTAAATTTGGCGCTCGATTCCACTTTAGTTTTTATATGCAACACTTTCCCACTCTGAAATGCGTTATGAAATATTGAACGCAATGTTTGGTAATTTATTAAATTGCCAGCCATTCGAATGGAAGCGCATGCAAAAGCGAGCGGAAAAAGCAGGCAATGCAGCAAATGAATGGACAATAAATTTGAGAGACACTTCAAAAAAATTCCCTCGTATTTATGCATATTTACTTTAGTGTATGAGAAAATAATTAGTTCCTTTGTTCGTGGGGGAAATGAATGGTTTTTTTTTTTGTGAATTTTCGTTGGACTTCATAGTGCAGTGTTACTGGAATTCATAGGCGTATTTTATAAATTAAAGTGGAAATATTTTTTTTAGTTTTAACAACAACCGTGAGTTTTACATATGAAAGTAGATGGGATTGATGTACCTGTAGATATCTTTCAGTCCACGATTTACAGAACTACTCAAGTAAAATACTTAGCCAAGTGAGACAAATCGGATATGGATGTGAGTATATATAGACAAATAGAAATCGATATGCGTATGGGTATAGATAGTGTAGGATAGTGACCAAATGAGAGAAAGAGACCAATAGGGGAAAAAATCAAATAAAACAACAACGGTTTGAGTTATCAAATTGTTCCATCTAGGCACTGTCTAATGGGCAGACATGCCAGTAGATTAGGGGCACCATCCCATCATTATTGTAGAAGCTGTCTGGACATAGAGGGTGAAGTGGAACACCTTTCAAGCGGGTGCATGGTTCTGTGTAGAAGACAGTTGAGATTGTGTTCGGTTTCGCTTTTCTGGACAATATCGGGGATGTTGCGAATTCCAAACTAGATAGTATAGTCAGCATTTTAAAGGTCACACATTGGCTTCGAGAGGGCCAAGCAGAGTAAGGAGAGGATAGTTCCGGTGGTATCACAAGGGGCCTTTAACAGGCCTAGGTGCTTCGAAGAACATCCTCTTCACTTAACCTAAACTATAATAAAAAGTACGCTTAAAGGATTAAAAAAAAATTTGTAATTTGGCGATTTACTCAAAATTCTGGTATGGAGTTTTTAAAGTTAAATATCAGGTCAGTCCATAAGTTCGTGCATTTTTTAAAGGAGGTTTTAAAATTATTAAAAAAGGTGTTTAAAGTATTTATTAATCAATATTATTATAGTTTCTTTCTTTTTAACATTTTTATGAACTAATATTTATTAGCGTTAAAAATTCATTTAATTTTTTTGTTAAAAATTTTTGGAAATTTTTTCATTTGTGAAAAACAAGTCGCCCTCAGATTTTATGGTGAAAGGTTTTCTTTTTTTTAACATTTTTATAATATACCTACTTTTTAAGAATTTTTTTTTAAATTTAATTTGTTTAAATTCTAAGATACATACTTTTTAAACTTAAAATACATTTTTTTTATAAAGTAAATTTTTTTTAAATACATTTTTTTTAACAAAATATATTTTTTTTTGATAATTTTTTTTTTATATCATTTGTGAAAAACATGTCGAACCCAGTTTTTAAAGTAAAATATTTTCTGTTTTTTAAGATTTTTATGAATAAATGTTTTTTCTAGCATAAAATATTTTTTTTTTTTATTAACTTTCGTTTATTTGCAATCTATTTTTAAAATAATAAGCAAATTATATAACTATTTAACAATTTGGCTTATATTATTGAGCTCCATTGATTCCCCACAGTTGTACTGCGTAGGTCCATACTGGCTTTAGTATAGCCTTATATATTAATATTTTGCTATTTAGATTTAATGGTGATTTTGGTCCTAGTAGCCAGTAAAGTTTGTTTGTTTTTATCTTTAACTGGGTCGTTTTTGCTTGAATATGGCATTTCCAGGTTAGCCGTTTGTCCAAATGTATGCCAAGGTATTTGACCGTATCATAAAATAAACTTTTCAAAATTTTTTTTTTAACAAGATTAAATTTGTTTTAAATGTAAAATACATTTTCTTGTAAATAAAATTTTTTTTGTTGAACATTTATGGATTTTTTTTTAAATAAATTTTTTTTAACAAAACTAATTTTTTTTTGTTAAACAATTTTTCAAATTTTTCTTCTGTAATTTGTGTAAAACAAGTCGCCCTCAGATTTTGTTTCATTAACAACTAAGATTATGCTCAGTAAAAAAAAAGAAAGTTTCATAGTGAAATTCCATTATTACGTACAGTGAACCAGTGCAAAATACGAGTACGCGTACGCATACTAACGCTTCGAGAGAGAAGTATCATATTTTGCATTGACTTTTCACTGGTCCGCTGTTTTTATTCGAATATAGCTCGAAAAGTTAAAGAAATACCACAACAAAAAAATCAAGGGGGAAAAAAATTTAGAAAAATTTGAGAAAAAAAATGTTTAGATTAAAGAAATGTTTCGAACAAATTTTCCCACAAAAATCAATTTTGTTCTAAAATTTGTTTTTTAATTACATATATTTCATGCTTAAAACTAAGAAATAAAAAAAATGTTAAAAATAACAGAAAATGTTTGACCTTAAAATGTCCATACCTAAATGTTCAACATTGAATAAATCGTAAAATTTTAACATTTTTTGTTAATTCTTTAGTTTACTTCTTCTTATGCTCAAGCCTACAAATACATAAATTTAATAAAAACTAAATACCATTCTATAACTTTTAAAAAAAAGTTTACCACAAGATATTTTTTTTCCAACAATGTAGATTTTATGTTAAAAATAAAAAAAAAGTATTTATAAACATGTTACAAGAAAAATAAAATATTTGACTTTAAAAATGTATTTGAAAAATGTATTTGAATGTATTTAAAAAAAAATTTCACACAAATAAAATACCATTAAATAATTAAAAAAAAAGTTACCACAAAAATAAGTTTTGTTCCAATAAATATATTTTTAAAAAGTATATTTTATGCTAAAAAATAAAGAAATTTTTTTTATAAAAATATTAAAAAATAGAAAAGATTTGACTTTAAAAAGCTCTAGACCGAAAATTTCCACTTTGAATAAATCGTAAAATTATTGATTTTTTTTTTAATTTTATTTCTTCAATATGTACTCAAACATTACACTAACATAAATTTTAGAAAAATTAAACATGTCCTAAATATTTAATCCACTTCACATGGAATCGCTCAGATTCAATATGAAAAGTCAAACCGTTGTGGTCTTGGTTATTTATTTTTTCCTATCGCTCTTGTCTGGTCACTTTATTTTTCTGCACTCAAACTGGTTTTCCGATCCCCGAATGCAGCAGTTTTCCTTGTTAACATTGCCGAAAATGAAAATGCGCTTCGATAATTTTTCTAGTAAAGTCGGTACCCAGCTGCCTTAGCTATATACTCAATATTTTAATATTTTGCAACAACATTCAAGCGTAAAGCGATTCATTTCGTTTGGCAGAATTATGATACTGACCTTCTCTCAAGATTTCCTGCGGTAAAGAGCTGCCACTGACAAAATAACATATAATGAAAAAAAAAAACTAGCATATGGACCACCCTGTAGATGTAACAAATATGCTATTCAAAGAGTAGTTGTTAGTGAAAGAAGCTTTCGATAACTCTAACTACTCCGAAGAAAAATTCAAAGCGCATTCAAAGCACTTGTGGGAAATATGATGCACGTAGTTGTTAAGCTTGAATCTCGTGTCAATAAATTTCAAATTGAATATTCCTTTTCACATTTGTACGCACTTATGGGTGCTCATTCCACATGCAGAGACAGGAAACTGCAGAAGAAGAAGAAGATTACAAAGCTCAAACGAGTTGCGTTGTTGGGGTTACATTCTCGCCCACATTGTGAGTGCACGTAAGAGGTGATGTAAGTGGAGGCGTAGATCATATTTCTTCAGAGAGCTTAGCGCTAACAACTTTGCATAAAAATGAGTGGAAACCACTTCAATAGGACCAATGCTGCTTGTAATGGGTGAAATGTGACTTGAATTTTTGGATCTTTAAAAGAGATTTATGAAGTACTCGCAACTGGAAGAAACTTTGGTTGGGACAACACTGAAATGATTTGTGCATAACGACATATGCAGTTATGTAAAGATATATAATATATGTACATACATAAATAACCATATATTTAGTTATACTTCATATGTCAAACGGAAATATGCTTAAGGGTGGAGCTACCAGCGTTTGGAATTTTAACTAGCGATTGTTTTTGATTTTGACAGCTAAAACACAAGCCAAGATGTATAAGAAATTTAGTTTAAATATTTACGAAACATATGACGCTCAGCTTGAGCAAAATTGGTAAATATTAAAAATATTCGAGTCTCTTTAAAATTCTAATAATCGATTTTAGTTCACTAGCCTATTTTTTGTGGAATACCATTAAGCATAAATGTTACGTCCCCCAGCCAAAGAAGCTGGAAAAGTTGAAATGTTAAACCAAATATTCCCTCTGAACGATAATGTTGAGCAACTGCCTTTTGTTTTGATTGATTAAGTAAAATCAAATGACTTTCCAAATTCATTTCTAGTATTAAATAGTAATTTAATAAAATATTATATTTTGAAGATGGACCTACCTTATTTTGATAAAGTCTCAATTATATGAACCAAAATCAACTGTATGCGCATACACGCCACTGGAAAGTACTCGACAACCAGGTTTTGGCAAATTAAATTGTGTTCCTGCAGAAGAAAAAGAGTTTTGTGTAAAAAGTGTATTAACAACTGTAGCATACTTATATTTTATAAATTATTAAGGTATTTATTTCTATAAGGCAATACCTTCTACTGGTTAAGATTTAATTTAAAGTTTTCTTATGTGGCAATGCCCTAAAATTGTAATGACTACTAGATGTATTTTTTTAAACTCTAAATTTGAAATGTGCCTATAAAGAGCCTGCGCGCTCTTGGAAAGGACACATTCCGTTTGGTAATCGGCGGTGAGCAGAGCTTAGGTTCTTGCCAATGACTACCTTTGTAGTGTGGACAGCGTTGACTGGCCGCTGCAAAACAAGTGTTGCTTTTGCTCGCGCAGCTTACTAAACGCATTTTCTTTTAATTTTCCGGCGTTTTTTATTACGGTTAAAAATACAAGAGTCATATTTTATAATAAAATAAATACAACTTTACAAAACAAAGGTATACAAAAATCTTTATGGTTACAAATATTTGAATTTAAAAATACTTTTTTCTAACTTGCATTTCAACACATTGCATCTTTGATATGGAAAATAATAAAATTTTTGGTAGGTAGACAGAAGTGGAAGACGGCCTCTAAACCAACTCACTTAGACCATTGCCGAACCATTGTAATACCACAGTAGCCGTTTACCTGCAGCTCAGGGTTCGGTATAGTACACTAAACAATTAATGCAATAAGCGGATAGTTAAAACACTCAAAAACTGAAGACTTAGTGATACTGAAGCTCTTACTGTAACTACCACTAAAAACATGGTGATACTGCCATGTAGTGGTAGAGCAAAATGCCCAACCCTGCTGCTGCGTCTATTTAAAACATTTTGTTCTAAGCGCAAACTCAATGAACTGGCTGACAATTATTTCCCTGAGGGCATTACCACAATTCAAGAACGATGAGCCAAAGTATCTAAACCTAGTGGCATGCCACGCCATAGAGCAACAGAGAAGATTTCTAACAGACTCTTCATCCTTCTTATTCTTGCTGCTTCTGCAATAGATGAAATGAGGTACGTTCAATCTTTGCGCATGTCGATCTGGGAGAGAAAGGTCTGTGATCAAAAAAACTAACAAAGAGACGTTTCTCATTGACCGACTAAATAGAGTTTTTGAGAGCCTGACAACCCGTTTGGGCTAAATTCTTATCGTAGCATTATATGTTAGACTAACAACCTATTTCGTGTTGGCTGAAGTGAAGTAGCACCACGCAGTTTGTGGGTTGATAGGGAAATGCCTACAATCTCCATACCAAAAGGGAGATGAGTGAGAGTGCCCACTCTCACTAATTTGTCTGCCTTACAATTCCTTGGTATGTCACTATGTCTTGTCACCCATATTAAATGAATGCGGAAATATTCCGCCTTCTCGTTCAGAGATGTCCGGCATTTCGAATGATGGAATTAGTGGCAGCCCCAGCAAGAGATTTAATCGCCGCTTGGCTATCAGAGTAAATACGGACTTCTATAAAATTAATCAAATTTTTGACTAACCAGAGGGCTCTCAACTTTCAGCTTTGAGCCATCAGTAAACAAGCATAGGCAGTTTTTCCGACCAGATATATTTTCAGACATGAAAAAAGTGGAGGATATTCACATCTAGCTGAAATGCTAGTACTTAATAACATATTAAAGTATGGTTCATTCAAACAATAGTCAATAGGGTTGTTTGGACCCAGACCGAGTGTTATGGCCGAGTGTCTAACACCTAAACCGCAAATTTAGCTTAATTAATTACTAATTACACCTAAATGTTTGACCCTATCTCCTATTTCTAGCTTTATATAGTACCTTTTAATGTTGGTTTCATAAATTGTAGACTTTTGTACTCCCTCGAAAAATGCTCTAATTCTGTTTTCTGACATCTTTTTTTGACATCTATGGCCATTGTGGCCGTCAGTGCGACTTTAACCCGAACAAAACCCCCTCTACTCCGGGAACTTTGCCGTTAAATAATATGTCATAAGACCGTTGTGGAGTAATGTGTCCATCATAGTGTCTATCATTAAATTTAGTTACGGCTGCCGCACATACGGTGTTTTTTTTTCTAAACATAAAACGGCGTATATGTAAGTGTTTCTCTCTGCATAATTCTCAATTTTACTTAGCCTAGAATTTTTGCTAGAGCTCCTAAAAAAGGGCCTACAAGTTTTTCTGACACAGTAATGTTTTCGAAAAAAAAAGTTACCAATAAGTTTTAATAGCAGCAGTAAACGTAAATTTCTACGCATAATTACTATCGCACAACCACATGCACATACTTCGTATGCATATGAGCAAAACTTTTATTGTGTCAAGCGTGCAAGTGCAGTATATAGAAAAAAACCCGAGGCACGCGCAAGTGTGCCGTCTGTCACATTAACATCTCCTAATTGGCGATAAAGTAATTTTGTAAATGACAGCATCCGCAAACGGGAAAGCCATTATGGCTTCGCTTTTCTTTTGCATACTCATTTATTTCCATATACTTGCACACTTACATAAAAATACTGTTATACACAATTATCAAACGGAGAGCGGTTGTTGTTGTATGCAAGTTAGTAATTGACTGCTTAATGAGTTAGTTGCGTATATGCGCCGGTGTACTATGCTGACTTGCAATACAACGCAATGGCAACATAGGCAGGTAATTCCTACCGATTGTAAGGAAATTGTTGTGCATGTATGTCGCTGAGGTGCACATACATATGTTAATAAAAGAGTGTACCAGTAGGAAGTGAATTTCTGACTCGGTACTAGCACAATTTCTGCAATTCGAACTGGTTTCAGAGCAGTCTAAATTAACAGAAATGTGCCACGGACAGCTCGTGTATGCTGGTTCGTATGCTGGTTGAAAGGAATTTTTCGAATCAATTTTAAACCATGCATAATTTATACTGAATTTTTATTAAATCTTATAGGTAACATACCTGATACATTATTTTTCAGTGAGAAATGGTAAAGAAGACAAAAAAAATAGTAAAATACATAATTTTTAAGGTTGATAGTTTAGTATTTACATCGTTCAACAGTGTCACATGAGGTTCATAGTTTTGTATTTTTATCATTCAGCTGTGTCTCACATCATTCCAAGAAAACGAAACGGAGCTGGCTTTTACTCAAGTCGCCTGCCATTTAGACGGTGTACCTGTGCTTCTTGAACACAGAGAACCTGACAAGTGATTTTAGCGTCCTCGAAAGCTCAGATCTTAGCTGTAGATACTAGAGTGAGTTTTTACAAGGTAGAATAATTCATTTTATACTTTATGAGTACTCATTCAATGTAGTGCGGCACTGGAAGCATCAGCAATCAAAGTAGTGAAATCGAAAATCAAAAAGCAGTGTCGGATGCCAGCTCACTTTAACTCTCTACTGGATTCCGCGACATAGAAATTTTTAGGATAGTGAAGTAACAAACAAGAAGGCTAAATTTAGCTCAGTGAGACCCACCATTTTTCTAGTGAGCTAAATTAATGAATACGTCAAAGCTGTAAAAAATGGTCTAAGCCAAATTAGACGTGATTTCGAAAACGATGTTCTTAAAAGATTGGACATTATTTTAATGTTGATGGTCGAAAAATTTTAATGTTAAATTTTATGTTCGACACAATTTCGAGAACGATTTTCGAGAAGTTTTAATGTTAAATTTTATGTTCGACACAATTTCGAGAAGGATTTTCGAGAAATTTTAATGTAAATTTAATGTGCGACACAATTTCGTGAACGATTTTCGAAAAATTTTAATGTTAAATTGAATTTTCGCCACAATTTCGAGAACGATTTTCGAAAAGTTTTAGTTAATTTAATTTTTTGAAAACGATTTTCGAAAAATTTTAATATTAAATTTAATGTTCGACACAATTTCGAAAATGATATTCGAAAAATTTTAATGTTAAATTTAATGTTCGACACAAGTTCGAAAACGATATTCGAAAATTGTTAATGTTAAATATAATGTTCGGGAACGATTTTCGAAAAATTTTAATGTTAAATTTAACGTTAGACACAATTTCGAGAACGTGTTTTTTAGAAAAATTGGACATTATTTTAATGTTTGATTTTTTTTTAATTGATATCTGAAGTTACTTTAGAAATGAAATATTTGTTGTTTTTGTTGTCTGACTTGGCGTATATCGTAGACCTACAACAATTACTGAATTCTACAGTATACAAATTGGCTATCACTCATCAAGAGTCTCTCACCACCTTTATGAACTCATGCTCCGCGAATGTCTTTATCGGAGATCATCCATCACACCTAACGCGGGGGGAGGGGGTTTCAGCTGCCTTACGAGACCCACCTTACCGTGGCATAATTGCGTTGTGGTACACTATCCGCCTTATTCAATTATTCGAGCTGGAATCAGAACCACAGTGTTGGACAAATTTTCAAAATATCACGTTTGATGTGGAATTGTGGTAACTTATGCTGAAGTACAGCGTTCAAAATATCAAGAATTTGGGCATTGTTGCACACAAAGTTACTTCACTCTTTCCCTTACCATTTTCAATAGTTAATTACCGTGAATATAAAATTACCAAGGAAAATATTTATAGAAAACACCATTATTTTTATTCTTGTATTCAATTTTCTATATTCACCTTCACCCATCTATTCAAAATAAGTGCCGCCCATCGGAAAAATATCAGCTTAGCATTTGCAACACAACTGCAAGCGCTTATCAGTGCTTTTTTTACGTTTCCCGAACAAGTCCTACGTGATTTTCTTATAATCGCCAAGCCAGTTTACACTTACCAGAGCGAAGTATTTGGCAAAATTCACCAAATGTTTACGTGCCAAAAAATATCACTTGCTTCCGCTCTACGAGTACGAAGTAAACTTTCCCACGTAGATACCCGCGTGCGTGGGGCGATAGGAAATTAGTGACAGGCGCCAAAGCGCATCGTCTTTCCTTCATTTCCTGCCTGCTAATAATTACTTTCATTGCTTGTATTCATATACTTGTACGTACATGTGTAGGTGTGTGATGGTAGTCAAAGGCAACAGAAACAACAATTTGTGTTTTTTATAGCACACGTGAATTTCGCTAATTGAATCAGCGCATTTCTCACAAGCGAAACATTAAGCAAATGATTGCTGTCTGTGACCCGCAGTGGTACATATCACTAGTTTACATAAAAAATTAACCCCGATGATAGAGGGATTTCTAGGCTCATTTTGGGACACTAAAGAAGCAAATTATATATATATATATTTTTTTAAAGAGTAATTTTTGGAATTAAACTGGTGCGTATCAAATATCGTTAAAAAACGCAAGTCTATAAACAATAATGTGATAATTTTTTCACGGCATGTATTTATAAGTACACCGTTAAGTTTAAAGAATCAAATAACACGTTTATCGAAAAAAATTCAAAAACGACTTTATAGAAAAATTTGCCATTATTTTAATGTGAATGATCGAAAAACTTTAATGTTAAATTTATAATTCGAAAAAATTTCGAAAACGACTTTTTTTTTAATTTCGTCATTATTTTAAGGTTACTGGTCGAAAAAATTTTGTGTTAAATTTAATGTTCGAAAAAATTTCAAAAATCTTTTGAGAAAAATTGCACATTATTTTAATGCTAATGTTCGAAAACGATTTTGTTTAGAAAAATTTGACATTATTTTAATGCTAATACTCGAAAAATTTTAAAGTTTTATTTAATGATCGAAAAAAATTCAAAAACGTCTTTTTTAGAAAAATGGGGCATTATTTTATGTTAATATTCGAAAAATGTTAATGTTAAATTTTATGTTTGAAAAAATTTCGAAAACAATTTTTTAGAAAAATATTTCAATATTAATGTTCGAAAAATTTTAATGTTAAATTTAATGCTCGAAAAAACTTCTAAACTGATTTTTTAGAAAAATTAGTCGCTATTTTAACTTAATGTTCGAAATAATTTCGAAATCGATTTTTTTAGAAAAATTTGACATTATTTATTATTTTATTATTCGAAAAATGTTAGTGTTAAATTTTATGTTCGAAAACAATTTTCTTAGAAAAATAGGATAATATTTTAATATTAATGTTTGAAATATTTTAATGATAACTTTAATGCTCGAAAAAACTTCTAACACGATTTTTAAAAAAATTATCGCACGATTTAAAAAATATCGCAAAGTCTTAGGGTCAAATTTAATGTTCGAAAAAACTTCATAAGCATCTATTGAGAAAAGTTGTATAATGATTTCATGTTAATGTTCGAAAACAATTTTTTTTTAGAAAAATTTGTCAATATTTTAAGCTAATATTCGAAAAATTTTGAAATTACATATAATGATAGAAACAATTTCATTAACGTCTTTTTAGAAAAATTGGACTCTATTTCACGTCAATATTCGAAAAGATTTAATGGTAAATTTAATATTCGAAAAAATTTCGAAAAAGATTTTTTTTTGGAAAAATTGGACAATATTTTATGTTTTTATTTGGAAAATTTGATGTGCGTAAAAATTTCGAAAACGACTTTTTTAGAACATTGGTCATTATTTTAATCTTAACCTATCCAACTGTTTTTGCATATGCATTGGATGCTCGCGAAATTTGTAAACCAGTGTATTCCTTTAAGCGCATGTGATGTCGGCATTTTTTTTAATTGAGAAGAAAATCCTTTACATTTGGTAATCTTCAGCAAGGGAAATTACAGTAGAAATTAATGGCTCTTGGTAAGGATCTAATTTAAGTTATTTTTGTTGCTGTCGCGATGAGTGCAGTAGTACTTTTAATGTTGCAGTTCACATTTGCTCTACATATTCATTTAAATTGTTCGTTTTTTTTTGTTTTTGCTTTTGAAGTTAATAAGATTTTGAAAATGTTTTTGCAGTTTTAAAGACCAGTTCTGTACGTTATTCCTTTATCTATATATAATGGGCAATTTAACACGTTTTGGGTGTTTGGCCGAGTTCCTCGTCCTATTTGTGGTGGCCGTCTTCACGCATCCAAATTTCATCCTCAGTAATCACTCAGTGTAACAAATTATTTTTCTATGGGACTCAATAACTATTTCTGACATGCAAAGTTGCCTTTGACGAGGCAAGTTTACTAATCATATGTCAGCTGGATTTTCCTTCCTTTTGTATGGAATCCAATACTTTCGGGTAATTAGAAATAGCCGCTTGAGTCACGCTCAACTATGCAGCAAGTTTTTCTTGCATTTCATGTGAGTCAAAGCCACGCCATTATTTGCTTTAGTTGTCAGAATCAAAATCTTGTAGAAACTTCCAAGAACATTTTCCCGAATTTTCTAGAAATTTACAATAAACACTTTTGTGGACTCACAAATTAGCTTAAAATATTCAAGTTGATCTACACAGATGGCTAAAAAATAGGATAGGTGTCTGTTTCAGTGCAGTCTAATGATAAAACAATTATTGCAGGACAGTTACCACCCTACAGCTCGAGTCTTCGAAGCCATAAAATTTTCCAGCCACAGTCGAGATAAATTTGCAATCGCCATAAAAAGCCTCGAAACCATAAAAAGCTTAAAAAAATATTAACATTCATGCAGACAGCATAAGAAATTTACTTTAAAAAAAAAAAAAAAAAAAAACTTGTCTGGGCACCAAGCCACGTACAAATTAGAGACAACCAACTAGCCTATCTAACTGCAAAGGAGGCCTGGATAATCACTTGGCCAGCGACATACAAAGCTACATCCAGAAACCAAGAAATGTTCATTTTTCAATCAATATAAAAGTTCTTTACCCAATACAAACCTAATGCAGCTCAATCTAGACAGTCTCAAAACTTTGTTAAGTTACTTTAAACATTGTAATACAAGGTGAAGTCCAAAATAAACAAGACTGGCGTCATAAAAATATTTTTGATGGCGCCATATTTTCAATGAGTTAGTGCACGAGACAGTGGTAGTAAAACGTTGCTGGTCACTAATTAGGATTACTTCAGTAGAAATATTCAACCACTCCAACAACAGCTTACAGACTATTGACTGTGCTTTGCTTAAGCTATGAGAACTCATGTAACAATAAAATTATTCCTCCCTAATTTAGCAGTAAAAGTAGTTTTGTAGATGTCACACCCAGAAATAAAATAAATTTTTTACACTAAAGCAATTTTTCATTGCCAACATTTTTATCAGAATATCTAACCACTATCCATAGAAAATCCAGTGCAGAAATATGAGAGTCAGCAAAATCGATACGATTGGGTATACCTCCTCCAGTTATTTTTCTTCCCACAAAGTTAAAAAAAAACAAATAATTGTATGTAAATGTTTACAAGAAGTTGATAAAGAAGAACGCCAGAATGCACAAATTCAATTTCCATGCAATCTGCAAACAAGAATTCCTAAAAGGTTAGAATATAAATAAAGAGAAATTCACTTAAATTCCCTTTTAACTTTTAGATTTGTATGCATGTAAAAAATGTTTGCCTGTGTGTAGTTATAGTTAGTTGTAGTCGAGCGTGACAGGCAAGAGCCATGTCGACTGCTAATCGAAAGATAACCAAAAACGAAAAAGAAAAAAATAAACTAAAAACAATCAACAAGACAAAAAAAAAAAGAAAAATAATAAAATTAACAGAGTGGAACAAGCTTTTGAAGAAACGGCAACACACTCGCATTGGATATATATTATTTGGTTTAAGTGAAAATGGAAAAGCGCAATGAGTAGCGCCCCATCTTAGCGTTCAAACGATATTCGCTCGAGTGCCGAAGTTTATGTTAGAAAGCCGTCTGAAGAGCAAATGTGATGAATTTCAAAATTCCTAGCAGCAGCCTCGGCACTTTGAGCACCCATCAAGGTTTTTAATGCCGCAGGTGATATCACTGACGTCAAAAATCGATTTTTACGCCCGAACCGAACACAAACATAAGCGAAAATTTTAAAGGGTCCAAGCCATGATTTAAAAAAATCCAGTATTAATAAAAAAAGCACAAGAAGGACACAAATTTCAACCGTATTAATTCCAGCTCAACACAAAACAAATAAAAAGGGCAGAAAATCAACTTTTTCGCAAATTTTGAATCAAACCAAAGAACTGAACGTACTTATATCACCTATTCTCGTAGAAGAACCATCTCATCCAGAATGAGTCATATCAAGCTATTTAGTTATAGGTAATTTACTGCACCATCAAAAATATGCTACTGGCCCCGATGTAATCAAACAATTATATCTAGAAACTGTTACTCGTTTGATCTCAGGTTGGGAAATATTATTTACTGACGGATCTAAAACCGATACCTGTACTTCGCTTCCGCTACCAAACGAAATAGGTACCACTATAACCGTTGCAGTTTTACCAAGTTACTGCTCAATTTTCACAGTTGGAGCTGCTGCATTACACTTCGCTTCCCAAAAAAACCATAAATACGTAATATGCAGTGACAGCAAATCGACAATTGAGGCTATTCTAAACTTAGCTAATAACTCCCAAGTAATCACAAAAATGCGCAACATACTCACACAACAAAAAGGCTCAGTCAAACTTATATGGGTGCCGAATCACAGTGGCATGAAAGTAACAAACAGGCCGATAGTAGAGCTAAGGAGGTGACCAAAGAGCCACTATACATATTTGAATACACTCTTCCAAAAGATATAAAAAAACTAGTAAGGCGTACCAATTATGAAAGTTCCCTTAACAAATGGAACCAGAAGAAATCCTTCAATCTTTCGAGGTCTAAAAGCCAATACCCGTCAAATTCATCATGTCGGAATATTAACAGCGTTCTTGGTCTGAGAACTGACCATATAATTTCAACCTACTCGTACTAGCTAGTACGGTTTGCCGAAGCCCCCGTGCCCGTTTTATGGATTCAGCGAGTTCACCGTATCTTACTTCATGGATATACGTTCAGGACTCCATAAGATTAGAACATCGGTGTTTAAAAATATCAAACCATCTGAACTTCTGAAGCAGACACCGGACTATAATATTAGTATCCTAAATCAACTTGTATCTCGCTTTAAATTAAAAATTTAAGTTCATAGACTTCTAAATTATAGTGGTGGTTACATCCACATACCTTCGATTGTACTATCTTAGTTTTCTCCAGTATAGGGTATAATATATTATTATATTGAAGCTAGAATCTAGAAAACTTAGTATAATAATTCTTTTTTCTTCTTTATCTATATTATTAACCTTTTAAATCAATAGCCGAAGGCCCTAGCAGCCAGTGCCTGCTCCTTTTTTCTTATCTTTTAAGTGGAATATATTTATAATTATTACTCTTCAATAAATAAATACATTCCAGCTCATAACATATACTTGTATATACATATTTGCAAATATAAAAACAAAATTATTTTTATTTAACACTCATAGTTCAATAATTTCATATCGTAGTGTGAAAGCAGTATCATATCGCCATTTTCACCTCCAACTTGTAGCACTGAGCATACTGGATGGAAAATAGGTAGAGATTTTAAGAAATTTTCGGCGAAAGTTCAGCTCGTTTTTGGCGGGAGCCGAAACGAGACCCAGCTTACATTTTGTGGTCGAACATTGCCAAAGCCGAATCTGAAGCTTGATTGATCTTCAGTGATAACAGCCACTTTAATTTTTTTCTTCCTTCACCAAGTTTTTCCCTATAAATAGATTTCTTATCCTCTGAAGGAAAACTAAGAATTGACTACATCTGTTTTTTCGCGTTTGTAAAGAGACAAAAGCCTTTGATCTCCTCTATCGACTGAAATCTCTTTCCATGAAGTAGTCGCGCGGGGCCATATCAGGTGAATCCGGTGCTTGCACGATGATATTTACTTGGTGTATGGTCAAATAATCCTGCACAATTTGGGCTCGGCGCGATGACGCGTTATCATCATGCAAAATCCAAGAATGGTTTGTCCACATTTTCGGCCGGCCAGGCAAACACTAATGATCCGATGGCGCTAAAAAGTGACAGATGTGTGTCTTACAGTCCTACCAATATAAGAAAAAAATATCGACCGGTTCCCACATATAGTTCACAATTAAATAAAAGTTTTAAGATTTTTTTCTTTTATAAAAAAGAAAATTGATTCATTTTTAATGCAATACGTTAAAATTTTGAGGTGGCTCAAAACCATTTGATGAACGCCATGACACAATTCATGGGGTCAACATATGAGCACCATTGGAATCATTGGGGATCCGATCTGCCCATTCGCTTAGAGAAGGCGAATACACTTTCTCCGTGAGTGTCCTGCTTTTGCTAGGACAAGGCTACGAGTTTTGGATACCAATGTGATGAGAACGAGTGAAATTCGTTGTCTCAAACTGGCGGATGTTTTCAGATTTGCAAACATGGCTAGCTACCTCTCTGTCTATATCTGTCTCTGTTTCCATTCTATCCTATCTCTTTCTCTCTGTCACTCCTCTCCTTTCCTTCTTGAGTATCTACCCTTTTACTTACCAGAGCTTTGAATATAATTGCCCTTTTAGCCTGAGTGCGTTAGAGTGTTTACCAAATCTCTCGCTTTTTCAAATCTCATTTCATTTCAACTAAACGGCACACGTGTTGAACATATTCTTGTTCATTATAGATTTTTGTATATATATTTACAGGGTGGCACAAAATTATTCACACTATCAGAAGAATTAAAATTTTTTGCCAATGGCGTCGCACGTCAATCATATTTGGCACTTGTGAATTAGACAGCTGCAGCATACAAACAGACAAGCACTGATGCACGTAAAGGGCGAAATAAGGAATATATCGAAATATTTTTTTTATTTAGTAAAAAAGTTATTTCTATTATTTATTTCGGTATTTCTTTTAAGACCTCCCTTTTTTTTTTGGATAATTAGTTTTAAAAGCCAAATCTTACGAAAAACTCACATCCCTTAAAATACTTCAGACAGAGACCGTGAAAATAAATGAGTGAAACACCCCAAATCCGTATACCCACATTTATACCCTCCTCACACCCAAAGGCTATACGCATAATGAATCAAATCCGTAAATGCATTAACTTGACTGTCTACTTACAAGCAAATGATTACCACTACAAACAATTATTTAAATTAGTAGATCCACAAAATTAAATTTTCGGCGCTGCCAAAGGTGTCAAAGGTAAAGAAAGACCTAATCAGCTAATTTAATGTCTTACCAAATTTTGCTCCGTAGCTGCGAACTCATTCCACACCAACAAAACTTTCATAGCAGCCCAGTCACTATGGTTGTATTGCTATCGTTTAATTTGAGTATGAATTTTGAGTTTCAAATTCACCTTTGTTCGCTGTGGCAAGGCCGAGATGATTCGGCAGCTTTATGAAAGTTGATAATGAGCATAATGAGCTACACAAAATGGTTTCATTTTACAGGCGGGCAGGCCGGTTTTGTGCCTAGGCAGGTGTGGATATTTGCCAGTCAACGCAAAAGGTGATGCGAAGGTGCGAATAGTGGAATGTGAGGCGGCTAGCAACAGGAGGCAGCCTGAAAATTTAATAATGTTCTGCACGCTCGTGTCACATTGTCTTTAAGCGCTGTGGTATCGATGCAGCACCTGAATGCCATCTAAGGCTTCAGGCGCTCGTTTGTGGGATAAATTGTTTTAGAGGATATGATGGGGCGGATTTATATTTGTAACAAAGACAAAGCATTAAGAAACTGGCTGGCAATGACATTCTCAAAGGTATACAGAATCTTTAAATATATGTACAAAGCAAGTAGATGTAAAAGGTAGTGCGATGACTGTGTTCGAAAATTGTGCTCCCTTCGTAATGTCATTATGAAAATGAAGTTTAGTAGGTTTAGTAGGTAGCCCGAGGAATTTTCAGTGATGATTAGAAATTCACTTCAGGTACTCCAATCTTTAAAAGTGTGAACAAAAGAGCTGTTGGTGATTGCAGGCCTATCTCAAGGCTACAGTAGTAAACTAATTGAAAGAATTATTAAAGAAAAACAATTTTTCAAAATTTAGCATTTAATTTGTGTTAGGCCTCAGGTAAATTTACCAACCGGGCTGTGTTCTCTTTAGACTGCTTTACTGCATTCTCAAATGCTATGCTTACACTAACTATGCGGACTTTTCTGTAGTGTTTCATGGCATGTCCAACAAATTTTTAGTTGATCTGCTTTTCCCATAAGGATTTTACGCTGTCTTTTTCCAGTAGATTAAAATTGACTTAGCGGGCTGGAAAAGTTCTTCTTTCTTAGGTGATAGATGTAGGAGAATGTTTTTGTGTTTATTTATTCAACCATTCTACCTCCCATCGTACTGTAGCGCATTAATGTTATTAGGTGCCACGGGGGTTTCTAAACAACTAAAACATACCCAAGAATTGGGCGGACTAATCTTGCAAAGGGAGTTTGAAAACAATCAATAACCTCTCTCTGTCTTAATACGAGTAAGTTAGGTTAGGTTGAAGCGGTTGTCCTCTCTGGGACACACTCAGGCTCATAGCCCATTGTGATGCCGCATGGGGAGCTTACCCTTATCCCTCTTAAAACCAGTGTGTACTTTTCAAAAAGTTTGTAAGATCTTTAATTCTGACAGAGCTGAGATCCTCCAATTCATTAATGGATTCTCCACCCAAAATGGCGAGTCTACGGATAGAGTAGGACAGTGGCACATTAGGTGCGAGATTGTCTCTTCCTCTTCCTCGTCCTCATCTAAACAACTTCTACAGAAGTCATGTATTTGCACACCCATCCTGTGGGCGTGTCTACCGATTAGGCATTGCCCTGTTTCTAACTGAAATCAGTGTGTTAAGATTGTGGTTATCTCATCTAAGTAGAAGCTCGGTGCGTTTAGCATTGAGAGCCGGCCACAGCTGTCGGGCGATTTTGCAAGTGGGTTCATTACGTCATCTTTCATTCGCTACTCTTACAATTTATTCAAGGATAAGTAGATTACATGTTTGTAAGAGTATCCCTCTATGTACTCATTAGTTAACTTGGTACCGATTTTCGCTAGTTCATCGGCTCTGCAGTTCCCCTCAATGTCACAATGGCCAGGAACCCGTCTTATCATTAGGTGAAATGGCTCAGCCATCTCGTTAATATAGGGTGGGCCATGTAAAATTTGCTTTCTGAATCGGCTATAAACAAAAACTAATCAATATTTAAAAAAAAATTTTTTTTTATTTTGAAGATTGAACATTGTCATTTATGAATGAAAAATAATATCGTCAAAATGACTGCCACGACAGGCTTTACAGTAGGCCATTTGATCAACCCAATTTTCAAGCACATTTTCGATTGTTTGGGCTCCAATTTCATGAATGGCAACTTCGATTTCGTATTTTAAAGCATCAATCGTCTCTGGATGGTTCGCATAGCATTTGTCCTTAACGACTCCCCACAAAAAATAGTCCAACTGGCTTAAATCACAGCTCCGAGGCGGTCCATTGATATCGGAATTGAAAAACGGTAGCCAAAAGTTCGAGTGTAACTTTGGCAGTGTGACAAGTTGCACCGTCCTGTTGAAACCCAATTGTCGTCCATGTCATCCTCTTCAATTTTTGGAAACAACTCGTTGAGCATGCCACGGTAACGCTCGCCATTTACTGTAACCGCGGCTCCTCCCTCATTTTCGAAAAAAATGGTCCGATGATGCCGCTAGACCAAAAACCGCACCAAACAGTGACTCGTTGTGGATGCATTTGCTTCTCTACAGTAACGTGTGGATTTTCTGAGCCCCAAATCCGACAATTTTGCTTATTGACGTAGCCACCGATGTGAAAATAAGAAAAGAAGAAGAAGACTCCCCACTTTGAAAATAGGTTTTCAATATTTCCCAATTTCGTTCAAGCGTATAGCGTCCCATTTCGTAAATGTCAAACTTTTAAGTAAATTATAAACACATTTGACATGTTATTTTTGTTACCATTCTCAAAAAGAGGTGGTTCAAAAAGCAAACCCTATATGGCCCACCCTGTAGATGCGCGGCATTTCAAGACTACGTTGTTGGCTGTTTTGTGAGGGATTTTATCGCCGCCCGGCTATCAGTGAAAATGTGGATATCATCTCCTGGTATCGCATCACACTGTACCAGTGTCACGGCTTTCATTATTGCCATCAATTCAGCCTTTAGGATACTACAGTAGCCGGGAAGCCGAAAACTGAGAAGATCCCCAGATACTGGACAGTTAACAGCACCACACATCAAATCAAAAATATGAGAGATAAAGAAAATATTTTCCTCCTGTTCTGCAGTGATTTTAAGCTAATCAATAAGCACCGCGTTTCATAGGTAATCCTCTCCTCTGAGAAGCGTAAATCACGCAACGTTAGGTTAGGTTAAATGGCTGCCCTAGCTTAGGGCACACTTGGACAAATATTGAAAATCCGTCCGTTGTGATGCCATACATGAGAGAGCAGAAAGGAGAAGGGAAGGAAGAAGGAGCCTTGGGATTAGAGACGATGATGACCATGCATTTTACGACGACGCCGACGCTTTGTTAGCTTTAGGAGTTCCCTCGAGCGTCCCCGATCTACCCGTGGCCAGAAGGATCTCCCGTGCACGTTTGCGCACTAGCCCAGCGCTCGCTGAGTTGACTCGAGGCCCATCTTTCCAGGAGCGGACCACAGGTTCTTAAAGGAACCCCAATTCTCTCATCTCGCGACGAAACCGTCTCCAAAGTTCCCTGCCAGCCAGCTCATCAGCCCAGCTGCGACCGGGAACCCAAATGAGCCTGATGTCGAAATATTTGGATGCAATCGAGAGAGAAGCCAGACATTCCCCGACCAATCACGAACGCACAAACAACGAGCCCCTAGCCCTAATTGCCGCTTGGCTATCGGAGTAAATATTTACTTCTTTAGCGGTACGCAACGTGAAATGTAAGAATACTTTCTTGGCTCGTTCAATTCTAGCAGCACGGCCAATGGTGTAATACGGGGACAAAATGAAGGATGCAAACTCAAGCTTGGAACGTAGAAACGCAGCATACAAAAGCTTCACCGTATAAGTACATCAATTCAGAATCGACAGGCTCAGTGTATTACCTTGCGAAATCCCAGAGCAAGCAACGAAAGGAAAATACCGACGACAAGCAAGCAATGGCAATCGAGCAAGTAGGATGTAATCAAACTCAAAAAGCTAGCGTGGAAGCCAATGCAGGTAAATTTTTAATTAATATTACATCGGAAACCCGATCAAAAGCCTTTGAGCAGTCGGTATAAATGGTGTCAACCTGTTACCTTTGTTACATTGGATTGGCAGCGATACAATCAGCCGACAACAATCAAAGACAACTAAATTAGACACTGTTGGGCGGCCCGGAAAGAAGCCATGATGTTGCGGGCGCACCATGTTCTTGATAGTAAAAAGCCGGTTGCCCATGGATGATGCTTTCCTTGGCAACATGTAAACTTCTGATAGACAGAGGCACCATTAGTGTTGCTAACTCCAACTGGAAATAGTTAAGCATCTACGCTATTAGTAGACAAACGTGGCCCGAATGGAAAATGGGTCGCACTAAGCGTCTACTTAAATTAAGTAAATCCCTCCTCTAAGAATTGTAGTAGGTGTCCTATCTGAACACTGTATAACAAGAAGACATGCCAGTGCATTAGGAGCACCATCCAATGACTATTGCAGAAGCTGTCAAGATATAGAAGAGGAAGAGGTAGTGGAACACCTTCTATGCGGGTGTAGAAGAAGCATGCAATAAATTTAAATTTCGAAGTCGCTCAAAATTCTGGATGATTTTTGATAACGTTTTTCTCTGACGGTCTGGCGCATTTTCTGCATATAATGAATGCCCGACGTTTTTGTTTTTTACTTGGGTACGAAACTTTTAAATGACGTTGTCAGTAGTCATCTTGGACGGTCGAAGATCTACGTGCATATTTCTTTACTGAATACTGAATTTGGTAATAAATTTTAACTGTCTGCAAATGTCATTTGGACGCAGACAAATAATGGAACAACTAAACGGTGCGCGCGTTAATAAATTAGGCGTGCTCTTGCGCCTTCATTAAGGATTTTTGTATATATGTATGCATAGATATTTATATATATGTATTAGGCCGGGTCGATTTGTGGGGAGGCAAAAAAATCGTCCATTGCTCTGTGGAAATCATATTCTAGGGATCAAAACAAGAAACTTTGCCGAAGGAACCATACCTCTAAAACGAATTCTGATGTCCCCCAATTTGGGTCGAACTTTTTAGTTTCTTTTCCAAAAATGGTGATATTTTGAAACGATTGTATGGGGAACCCCCCAGGGGAGTTCCAGGGGGTGTGCCACTGGCATGGGTGGATCGGCCGTCCAAAGCTAGTGGGGGTCGGTCATACATTTGGACTCGATTGGAGCACTCTAAATGGGTCAAAGTGGGATTTTTCGTTCGACCCAAATTGGGGGACATCAGAATTCGTTTAAGAGGTATGGTTCCTTCGGCAAAGTTTCTTATTTTGATCCCTAGAATACGATTTTCACAGAGAAATTAGCGATTTTTAAATCGACCCGCCCTAATATGTATGTATGCGTACAACAAGACTTTTCTTCGCAGGCGTACATATTCGAAATTCTTTGAATTCCAAATTTGCAAAGCGCACTTCTGCCTTTCCCGTCAGATGATAAATTAATGTTGTTTGGTTTTTTGTTTGTTGTTTTCGTTTTTTGTTTGTTGTTTTTTTTTTGTCTTGTTTATTTTTTGTCTATGTTAACTTTTGATGCGTTCTACGTTGATGATTTTCTAATGAGATGCTAAAATTTTCAACTTTTCCATTTAAGGTACTATTTTTTAGACTTTTATTTGCATGCCGCCAAAAATATTCTTCCTTCAACATAGAAAACATAACTACATAACTTTGTGTTTGCACCTTTTTATTTTTCAGTTTTTGTGCAGGCTAAAACTGACGCTTCTAATTTAAGTAAAACACTGGGCTCTAAATGCCTTGAAGTTTATTAATTTGCGGAGGTGAGTAGCTGAAAAAGTTGAACAGTTTCGTTTCATTAATATACCCGAAAAGTCGGACTCACCATTCGATTTCTGCCTAATGCTGATCTTCAGCGAAGAATGAATGGGACTAGCTCACAACTCCGAGCTGCCAGTTTACGTTGCAACGTTGGAGGATTATCGAAACTAGTGCGTTAAAGAGTGACCATTTTATGGGCTGTGTGACGTGTGATGCATTGCTGCAATTAATTGATTTAATTTAAGGCCACAAGTGAATAATTGTGACTTAATATACTCGTGTTAGCGTCTTAGAAGTATCCAGCAGTATTTCCGAAAGTTCATCCCAAACTGTTCTTTCTGCAGGCAGATTTTTTTCTCGGCCGTTGCGCTGAGCTTTCCGTTTCGCGGATCCGGTACTTTTGTTGATACATATTTGTGTCGAGATGAGGTTAGGATAGGATAAATGGCTGCCCTTGCGATTGGCTCACTTAGATAAATATTCAAAATTCGTCCGTTGTGATACCAGACAGGAGGAAAGGAGAAGGAAAGGATTGATAAAGGTGAAAAAACGAAAGAAAAGCTTTGGATCGGATTAGCCGCTTTAAGCTACGGATGAATTTCACCAGATGTGTGATATTTAAACCCGCAAATGTGAGAGCCCAGATGTTTAAATCTTTAGAGTTAGGATGATTCCACCTCATCCTCCAGACAGCTACTTCAGAAAGGTCTTCAGACAATCCCAAGTTGCACCGCATGGACACCAAACGGGCAATGTCCGGTATTAGCCTTAAAAGTTTCCTTGAACGCCACCGATCTACCCACGGCCAGAAGGATCTCGCGACTTTCCTCGGTTGAGCACTAGCCCAGCGCTCGCTAAGTTGACGCGAGGGCCATTTTTCCAGTAGAAGCCCACAGGTTTTTAAAGGGACGCCATTTTTCTCATTTAGTGATGAAAGTATCTCTAGGTCCCCCTATCCAGCCAACTCATCAGCAGAGCAGTTTCCGTCTATACCGCTGTGACCGGGAACCCAAATGGGCTTAATATTGAAGAATTCAAATGCAATTGAGAGAAAAGTCTAACATTTCCCGACTAATTTCGAAGGCGCAAACAACAAGTCCCTAACCCGAATTGCCGCTTGGCTGTCTCAGTAGGTATTTACATCCTTTATAGTAATTATAGGAGCGAACATCCAAACCATTGTTTCCTTAATTGCGGCTACCTCCGCTTCGAAAAGACTGCAGTGGTCCGGAAGACTAAATTTGAGCTTGCTGGGGAGCTCCTCGCAGAATACTACTCCACCAATTATTCCATCCTACTTCGAGCCATCCATAAAAATGTTTGCCATGACCTGCCTCACAATGTTGCACATCGTCTACTCCTCCCTTGAGGGAATATGAATGGAAAAAGAGAGAATATGAATGGAAATGGAACCTAGTGTGGGTGCAAAATGAACCAGCTGTACCAAGATGAAGATATTTTTTATTATTATTATATTCTTTTATTCCACGGAGCAACTAAGAGTCGCACCAAATTCCATCCACTCAGATCTGTTGAATTCATGGCACGCGTTTCCAAGTCCAATTATCTTCTTCCGATGGCCTTCTTTGTCTACAGCTGCCTTGAAATTCCACTCAGTGGCGGTTCTTATTAGGTCATCCCATTGTCTACAAATAACATGCCAACCCGAACGCATTTTCTTCAGCAAAGATATAGGCATTTTGGGATTTGCTGAGTTATTCTCCACAGGAAGCATTCAAGATTGTGCTTGATTAGAAGTTTTTCCGAATTTTGCGAAGGTATCGATTAGACATAAGAAAAAATGATTTGACAATAGAATTAAAAACCTTGAGTCTTATGCATTGCGAAATGAGTGATTTTTTCCAGATTGAACGTAGGGATCCAAATAGTTTTCGTCTTGATTGGCGCCTTAACCGTTTACACGAAATGTTGCTAGAGCTTGTTTAATGTTAATTGTACTTCTTCCAGCTGGTTTCCATCGATTAGAAATTGACACTTATTTTGAAAGTTAGTAGGCATTACATTAATTTTGGAGATATTGAAGCAAAGCCCAGGTTCATTCTTTAGCGGCGGCTTCCTGCACTAATGCGAGTGGCATTGCCATGTTGGATATCAGAAAGATGTCGTAAACGTAGTCAGCAAGCCGATCCTGCGGGCCCCAGAAAATACTACAATACTTTCCGTTCTTCATAACGATGTCCAAAACGATGTTGAAGAGATATGAGAATATGCGTCGTCAGAAAACAAAATCTCTTTTTAATCCAAATTCGAAGCCCAATTGGGTTGTTGCTAGGCTCAACGAAGTAAATTCTCATTTGTCACTAATTTATAGTTTAAATGGGCTTTGCAAGCAAGTGATATGAGATCTTTGTGGGAAACTTTCATTAGGCTGGGTTAGTATGTGAAATGTTGAAAGTTGCTGTTAGCGAGTCGATGTTGTTGGATTGAGCGACCGAGGGTGTACCACACCAAACATGATATCGACAGTACGTATGGTACGAACTTCGTCCGAGCAGAACTTTCTCCACTTACATTCCTTCAAGGGAAGAGTGGGTGGAGGTAGAGCCTGGTGAACCTGTTCACACATGGCTTAAAACTGGATGGATGGGTTGACGGAGGTGTATTCAGCCAGGAGGTCCTCATCAGACTTAAGTTCAGATTACCGGGCCACTGCAGTGTATGCCAAGCAGAGGTAGAAGCAACTGATTCGCGGCTCAAATGTGTAATAACGGTAACACAGCCAGGTAGCAATCAGCCTCGACGATGGTGCACTCGAAACTGATTGAGGAATATCTGACTTCACTTTCGATTGCATTCGAATTCTTCAGTTTAAAATTCATTTGGTCATAACGACATCGCAGGAAACTGCGAGGCAGATGAGCTGGCTCGACAAGGGACCTGCGAGTTAATTCCCACTTAAAATAAGAGGATTCGGAGCACGTTGACTACCTGCGGCCTGCTCCTAGAGAGGTGGGCCTCGAGTCAACTCATCGAGCGTTGGATAAGTACACAAACTTCTAAGGTCGCGAAGTCCATTTGGCCATGAGTGGATCGGAGATGGATCTGCTGAGTTTAACAAAATCTCAACTATCGAATTATGTGGGTGCTTTTGCAAGATATAGGCCACCTGGTATACATGCTGTGAAACTCGGCATTATTTCGACTCCTTTTTACGTCAGTTGTATGGAGAATGAGGTGGAATCATTCCAACCCTTTCTCCTTAACTGTCCAGCTTTTGCAGGGCTAAGATTTAAGCACTTGGTTCACATTCTTTTTCCACGCCTACTGATATAGCAGGCATGGATATTAAAGACCTAATAAATTTCACCAGTAGTACGAAGAGGCTAACACCACACTAAGTCAGTCATCGTTCGGTTGTCTTCAACAAATACACATCCCTTCCTCCTCCTCTTTTCTTTTTTTCGTAGCCTTCATATCTCCTTTACAATTGTATCACATAGGACGATTTTTTGATTTTCGTCCAAGTGTGCCCTTTCTATGGGCAACCATTTCAGCTTAACCCAACCTAAGGTACGATGATGAATACCGTAACTGTCGGCCACCAGCAATTCTGTTTTAGGAATTTTTTTACATAAATAGGAGTACAGCTTTCGTGTTTAGTGCTGCAATTTACCCCTTTAAAAAAGCAATTTCAGCAACACAGCTCTCAATATGGCAATAACCTTGCATTATTCCACAATATTTGAGCACAAAGCAAATAATTTCATTCTGCAACATTGATTGATAGACAAAGTTTGGAACGGATAATAAGCTCTCAGACACAAAGTGACATACCATATGACCAGAAAGCACCAGGAATGTTTAAATAAAACGAAACAGAGTTAAATTTCAGGCAAATTTATTTTATTTCCCTCAAAATATAACCCGTCTGAAGCAAAAAACATGTGCCAACGTTTACCCAATCCTCCATGCACCACTGGTAAGCCGACGAAGGGATGGCCTTCAGCTCCTTCGTCTCATTCTCTTTAATTTCCTCTTTCTACTGAAATCTCCTTCCATGAAGTGGTAACTTCAGCTTGGGAAACAAAAAGAAGCCGCCTGGGGCCATATCAGGGGAATCCGGTGCTTGAATGATGATATTCACTTGGTGTTTGGTCAAATCAAAATCCAGCACAATTTGGGTTCGTTGTGATGGCGCGTTATCATCATGCAAAGTCCAAGAATTGTTTGCACACATTTCCGGCCACTTGCGATGTACAGCATCTTTCAAACAATCCAATGGCGCTAAAAAGTGACAGATGTGTGTTTTGCAGTCCTACCAACATAAGAAAAAAATATGGGCCGGTTCCCACGTGCGCGGTTCGTTTGAAATAAACATTCCCGGTACTTTTTGATCATAGAGTATTATTTAAAAATAGAATTTTTAAAAAGCATTATAAAATTTTAGTGCTTGCCTTTATTTTACAACTTCTACTATGTGAACAGCGAAAACCAATACTTTATATGCGCCAATATGACAACGTCCATTTGGCTTCTCTAATCAATATTCGCAAACTGGGGATAAACATTTAGGGCATCCACCCACATAAAGCAAATTTTTACTTGGCTTAAAACAATAAAAAAAATTGTAAATTCTTTTAGCATTGACATTTCCACGCTTAATGCCTCCATGTCAACATAGGCACATGGCGCACGGGGCGTATGCGCAACATTTGAGTGTTTATTTAAAAAGCCATAGAAATGACAGTAAATGGAATCGAATAGGGTTTTTATAGCCCTATACAAAGCAAGCGAATGTTCGGCAGTTAACATGATTGCATGCAAGAAAATAAAAGAAAAAAAACATAAATCAACAAAATAGAAATTTCGAGTTTATCAGAGGCCGTTATGTAACATTATTGTCACACAACATTAAGTTCGTCTGTAATGCGGCGAAGGAAGGCCAACAAGTGATAGGAACTGAGAAGAAGATACTGCACGTTGTCGCATTTAAATTTTTCAGAAAAAATTGTGATTTCGCACATGCAAACCAATGGAGATTACATTTTGCTTTTGCTGTACACAATTTGGTTACAAAGCGTGTGTGTGTGCGTAGGTGGTTTGTTGCGGGTATTTGTGTTCATGCAACATATGTTAGGAAAATATTCTAGCAAAAATATGCTAAAATCAGATTCTTTAATATTTTGCTTCTATAATCTAAGAGCGCATCTAAGCAGTAATGCGCTTAGTTGTTTTACCTTTTGCAAAGCTTAATGCTTGAGCTGAATCAAAAGCAAGACGGAAAAGTTTACCTAAATAATTCCACTGACATTTCTATTCAATGGGAAAACATTTTCGCGTTGGTTTTTATGAAGGGATTTGACCACTCCAGTTGTGGAAAAACTAAATGGGTTGCTTTTCGGATTTTTCGCTTATTAGAACAATGAAATAAATCAAAATTGCGAAAAATATTCTTAATATCCAAAGTTTTATAAAACAAAATGGTGGTTGCACAGATTACTACGACGAAAGCTTTTTGTTGATGGGCGCGCGACCGGAATAACCGCGCCTGAAATTTTTAATTTGCTTTGAACAAAAAAATTTGTTTCGGTTATGCATCTGAATAGCTGTAGAAGCACAGCATAGTTTTTGATATCTTCAGATTTGGAATGAAGTTTTTTGAAAAAGTTACAAAATTTTGCAAAAAAAAAAATAGAAATTTTTTTATAAAAATTGCATAGCAACATCTATGCAGAATAAATTTGTGAATTTTTTTTCTTGTTCGCGAGAGCATAGGGGCTCGACAAGACTCAGTCTTGCTTTGGTTTTGTTAATCTATTTTGATTTCTGACAGGGTAGGTGATTAGCCTGCCGCTACCAGTCCTAAATAATTGGAATGCCCACCTGTCGCTGCTTAGGAACAACACCTTCTTACTGATTGGAGCGCCATCTGTGTTTCACATTTTTCTGGCAGAAGGATAGCACAGATGGTTGACGACTTCGCTAAATTTTGTGTGCCTGCGCTATTAGCGCGGTTGCCTGCTTCATTTAGCGGGCGCCACTGATGCAATGTGTAACTGTTTGTTTTTGCTTGTTTTTAGCAGCCACAACACAAATAATGCGCTAACATATCGCACCCTAAATACAAAAGGGTCACAACTCAAAATTTTCCACACTCGAGCTTGACTTGTTTACAGTAGCACAGAAAACAAACTATGTGACATATCACGCTGAAATTTGCCATGTAAGCTTATAACAGTCCTACCAAAAAACAAAAAATTTATTTTTGCCATATGTCATCCGCGGACCGTTTTATTGATAACGTCTCGTTCATATTTGAGCAGAAGGGACATTTTGAGTTGTGGCCCTTTTGTATTTAGGGTGCGATATGTGCGAGATGGAAAGGGACAGGTTTTGGGGTTGAGGAATGCAATTTTTTTTGTTTTGTTTTAGAAACAGGGAAAGTCGGTAAATTTAGAAAAGTGCGCCGACCGTGCTTTACGTGGGATTTGAACCGACAACCTCTGGGATGGCAAGCTAGTGCACTTATGCTAGACAACCGAGGCTGAATATACCATTACAATTCCAAGTCAACAGTTAAAGATTGGTTTGAGCTATGAGTCTTAGCATTTTTAAGGCATAAAACTGCATCAATGTCGGCTGCCCATCTTCTTGGTGGTCTTCCACGCTTTTCACTGCCAATAAAAAGAGAGTGGAAGGTCTTTTTCGTAATTTTGCTGTCGTCCATCTTGAGCAGATGTCCAAACCATTTCGTCCGCTGAGCTTTAGGGAAACGAACAGTCATCAAAAGACTGGAACATCACGTGGAATGGTTCAAAAAGGGAAGAAGCGACTTGAGCGAAATCCCCGTCGAAGTGGCAATCAAATGGCGAAAGAACTAAAAATATCTGATTGTGGCATCCGCATCCGCCGCATATTGAAAAATTATCTCAAAGTGAAGCCTTGCAAGATCCAAAAGGCGCATGATCTCACACCAAAGCAGCAAAAAGTCAGACCTGAGTGAGCGCAGGAGATGCTTCATTTGGCCGAAAGCGGTCAATTTCCGAACATTTTGTTTTCTAACGAGAAAATTTTTCAAATTGAGTAGTTCGTAAATTCCAAAGCGATAGGGTTTATTTGACCGACTGTTCATACGAGAATTTAAGACATCAATTGGCCACCAGGAGGCAGCATCCGCCACAGGTAATGGTTTGAGCCGCTGTAACCGCAGATAGGCGCCCTCCAATCGTTTTCATCGAGTCTTACGTCAAGGTAAATGCGAAATATTATCGGGTAAGTGTTCCGGAGGTTATTGTGGGAAGACAAACATTTCTGTGGAAGATCATGGACGTTACAGCAGGACTTGGCACCTTCTTATAAAGCTCGAATGAACAAAGTATCGCTAAAAAAGAACATTTCGAATTTCATAACGTCCACGCAATAGCTTTCAAATTCACGAAACGCGTATCCGATGGCTTATTATCTTCGGGCAATTTAGGAGAGAAGTTTCGAACTAAAAGATTCCCCAGTCGCGAGGCACTGAAAAAAGCCATTGCCATTCGAGTGGGCCGAAATACGTGCAAGTCACATTCGGAAAGCTTGCGATTCGTTTCTGGACCGTCTGAAGGCCATAGGCAAGGCAAAAGGCGATTATATCGAACAAAAGTAAA